>CM034154.1:445285707-445876474 GCA_019776745.2 Taxus chinensis
GTTTTTCTCTCAAATCCATGGTCTATAATTTTTCCCCTCTTGCTTGGATACTTCGAAGTGCTCACAAACTTGTTATTTTTCTCTAATTTGAAATAAAATTGCATGTATGCCCTCTTTTGTGCCCTAATTTTTCCAAAATATGTGGGATCTACCTTTTTTCCTTTTTACCCAATCGTGGAGGTCTAAAATTGTTTAATTTACAATTGTACATCATTAAAAATCCAATTCCATGATAAAAAATGCTTTAAAAACATTTTTCATTTGGTTTAATTTTAAGAAATTTTTCATCCTTAGTAAAAAAATCGAATTCTAGGGCATCCCTGGCATTTTCTGTGTTTTGAAGGTCAGACAGACGTCATTTTCCCGTCAATTTCATCTTCAGCACTCTAGGGAATCATTGGCAATTTATTCGTTGTTTGACGGTCATATGGGCATCCTTTTCCCGTCAAATTTTATCTCAAACATCTTCTCATACATGGTAGTTTTTGGTTGGACATGGTTTGGTGGGTCTGCTTGAAAAACTTAACATTTTTTGTGTTTTGGAAAAAAGTGCATGTTGCCCCTGCAGCTCTGCATGCCCCAGGGGAGGTACATGTGTCGCAAATAGAGTGAAGGTGGATGGGTGGGTCTTTTTGTGCCTTAAGTCATTTTGAAAGAAAGAGTTAAAGTACAAATAAAATTCCTAGGGCCCGCAACGAATCATAATGGAACACGTGGCGGATTCAGAGTGCAGGCCCGCAATGAAATAGAATGGAACACGTGGCAGCTTTAGAGCATAGGCCATCAGTGAATTAGAGGTGGACACGTGTCATGTTTTCATCAAAATTGGGATGGAAGGCTAGCGAAAGACTTAGAAATTTTTTGTTTTTTGGTGAAAGGGAGAAAAAGTTGTAAAAAGTTGCGGGTTTGTTGGGCCACTTGGGAGAGGACATGTGGTAGGATCAAGGGAAGAAGGGAGTGCGAGCCACCGTGGGAAAAAGAGAAATGTTTCCTTTTTAGAAAAATGAGTTGAAGTGATAATTTGAAGCATGGTTCCGCAACGAGTCAAAGGGAGACACATGGCAGGGATAGAATCAGAGGTGTGGGAGTGCAGAGGAAATGTTGAAAATTTTCCTTTGGTGAAAAGGAATCAAAGTATAAAGTTAGAGTGCTTCCCCTCAGCCAATCATATAAGGACACGTGTCTTGTGGGAGGGAAAAACAACAAAGGAAAATTGATTTTTTTTCCTTTTTTCCAAAAAATGTTGAAATGTGTAGAATCGAGCTGCAATTCCAATGGGGATAACCTTGTGCCAGGTGTCAGTGCCAAATCTCAAGGGTAGACAGGTGGAGAAAAATGTCAAAAAATTTCATTTTTCTAAAAAAGGCAAAATGTAAAAAAGTGATCCCAAACCCATTTCCAATCGCATTGTGACACGTGGAGGGCTTAGATTGAAGGGAGAAAGGCATATCAATGGTAGCTATGCATTTTTCAATTTGGCCACCATTTTTTCTCTAGGAAGTGTAGAAATGTGTTTTTTGCATCGATTTTGATTGATTTTTTGGTAAATTCATGTCATTTGTGCCTTCAAGGACCAATGCAATTTGTTTTCAGGATCGATTTGATGATCAGAGATGTTTTTTAAATGATTTTTTCCCTAACATGTCCAAAATGTGAAATATCAAATCCAAAAGTTGCTGAGTCAAATTTTGGAGGGATGAGGATGAAATAATGAAAGGAAGGGGGTCTGCATGCTTTAAAGATGAAAAACGTACCTCCAAAATGGATAATGATGTGAATTTTTCAATGATTCACATTTTTTCAAAACACCTGGAAACTTTTGTTGCAAATATGTTAAATGTACATGTCTGTGAATCATGATTGAATTTGTAACAAACTAAGATGCCATAAGATATTCTTTTCTTGGGAAAGAAGGATCAAATATAATAGAGAGATATATAATGCATTTTTTTTGACATGCAAAGGGTCGGGAAATTGAAAATAACGAGAAAATTTTGAGAGAATCTCATCTTTTGAGAAACCCTCCAAAAAACCTAGTTAATGTCTTCTATGTTAGATCTTCATTCATGTTGAGTTGGTTACAAGTGTATAGCCATCACATAGCTCTGAGATTATTTTTGAAACTCTCCCTTGTTGATGAATCTAATAAGCTTCTGAATTAATCTATGTTATTTTGGGCAATATGATGTCTGATATCATGTTTAAATGTATAAAAACATTTTCCCTTATTCTTGTTACAATATTGCATTGAAATCTCTATGAGTCACATAGATCTCATCCTTATTAATAGTTTAGTGGCATTTGGAATTTCATTTGTCAGAAGAGATTTCATCTGGAATTGATAATAAGTAGTTTAAAATCACTTCACCTTCATTTTTTGATAGATATTTCTTGTAAGCCTTTGGGGGTACCTTAGACGTGATTTGATCAGAGATTTTGATGTTTAATTGGGTCCTTTAACTCAAGATTTTATGTTGAGGTCTTAAATATTGTGTGAAGAGTGCAAACCTGGGCCTCCATTTGTGTATCTCTTCTAGTTAAAAGAACATCCTGAATTTTTTGAAGCATTTTATCTGATAGTTGTTCAAATTTTGTAGAGGTTGTCAAAGATCTGACATAGTTAAGTTTTTCTTGTCAATATCCCACCAAAAATCATTTTAAACAACTAATCCTACCCCATACTACCCCTGTTTTGACCTGTATACCCACAGAAGATCAAAATCCATTTGCTAAAGTATGTAGAATAGATTAGGATTTTAAAATGTCTTCAGTAACCCTTGCCTTGCATTGAAAGTATCTCCATAATCTGGGAGTGACAATTTGTGAAAGTCAGATTTGGATTATTGATCATATTTTTCTAAGGGCCCTTCATACTATTTGGATAAATTGAGGGATATCTTCATCTCCTTCACCATTTGAGGGTTACAAAATAGGTCCTCTTACCTTGGTTGAAAGGCACAACCTAAAACAATTAGGACAAGATCAAGTCATATTTGAGTGCTATCCATCTCTCCATAAATCTAAGACCTAGTTAGATCACATCCCTGACTACAAAATGACATACATCATGATCTATCTGTCTTCAAGCTTCATGCTATATCTTTGATGCTACTCAGATTGAAAAGGAGAACAAATTTGGGTACCAATAGAATCTTCATATCAATAACATCCATATGCATCTATAATGTCTGCCACTAGTATTTTTACATTGACCATTTTATCAAGAAATTTTACAAGTACTACCCGAGCATTGTTAACTTGACCAGTGAGAGGTACTTATTTGATCTCCCTGGAATAACAGTGAATAAACGTATGGATAAGGGTAATAAAAAGAGCATGTGATTTTTTTTGGCATGTTGTTATCTGATGCACTAGATTCAACAATAGAATTATTCAATTTGTATCCATTGATCAACAAGGAGAGGTAGAAGGGCTCAATTTTTTCAGAAGAGGAAGATGTGGAGGTAAAAAGGTTCTAAAATGTAGTATTGCTAAGAATGAGAAGTGACTCTATTACAGTGAGGTCTATGGAAGATGAATTTGAATTACTTCATTTGGTAAACTGGACAAGTTTATTAAATTCCTTGGGACGACTTCTCAAATACTAAAATTCAGACATTTGGACCATGGACTTCTTAACATGTTTGATTATGTCAAAATGAGACTCAGAGGAGGGTAAGGGTGTAGATGAAATAGTGAGAGGTTGTCTATTTCTTGGAATTTCATTAGTACTATTTTTATTTATATCATTAAATTTGAATATAGAAATGGGGGGAGAACTTTGACAAGGAGAGGTAGACTTACCCATATTGGAAGATGAAGAGGCAAGCAATAATCCTCCTTTTGTTATTATTTATTCTAGAGTCACCACTTAAGGATATTCAAATTTGAAAAATTATCCCTCTCTTGAGCCTTTTAAATGGGTGAACACTACATAATAATGAATATTCATATCAACAACGATTTAATCATCTTCATCATCCAAATAAGGGGTATATTCACAACAACCAATTTTTCCAACAAAGTCAATCTCATCAATTGCTAAAATTACCTCATCATTTTCATCTTCAAATTTAGATTAATCATACTCTTCTTTGGGTCTTGTTTCACAAGTGGCATTAGTATGAGGTTCTTCAAGAGATAATATTATTTCTCCTCCATCTATTTTATTTCTATTCTAATTTTGATTTTGATTTGGATAACCTCCCCTTTAAAAGGTGGCTTGTGTAAGTTGATTATTGAATGAAATTACATCATTAGCCAATTTATGATCAAGGGAATTAGTGGAATATTTTTCAGAGGTTTGACCCTTTTTCTTACCATTTGGATTCTTCAATTTCCTAGAAAAAAATCAGATCATCTTCTACTTCAATGACATATTTTTCACGCCTATAAATTTAACACACAAATACAACAGTGTAAATATTGGAATAATTTTTTCTTTTATTACTTTATACATGACACTGCATGTGATCATTATTATAACTCATGTCACATAAGAAATTTATACCAACATGGACCCACACATAAAACAAGATGATAAGTTATTGAAATCACAAGGAGAGATGACACACACATTTCTAGGACTACTTGAGAGGCTTACAATGGGGAAAGGTCATCATTACAACCACCCCTTATTACTCCAAGAAGGAATCTTGGCTAGCCTTTGGTTCCTCCAAGAATACACACCACATCAACTTCAATAGGCCCCTTATCCCTCCATTACAACATGTACTTATCCCTCCACTAATAATATCCACAAATTCTTGTATCTCCTCCAAAACAAAACACACAGTTCCCTTTATTCATCCCTTCACTAGATACACCTTATTCCTCAAATAAACAATGACATAACCTCACCACAACAAGAATAAAATAACCATGTGAAAAAACATGATGCATATCAAAACCACATCCTCCCAAATGAAAAGTATAAAACGATGATCCAACTACAATATAAATTAACATATAGGAAATTTCCACATCACAACACTTTCATGGTTACATATTTATTACAATCTTATTTCATTATTTTACCTTAATTATTTGAAGAGAACTTAACATGTAAACCTTCATTAATCTTTTATCTAGACTCCATTTTATTTATTTATTTAACATTTTACCTATAATGGTTCCATTTGATTTTGATAGTTTATCTTATGGAAATTACTTTATATAGCATGATTGTTAGTGATAAAATTTAAATACGTATGAGTCTATTAGTACTTGTCAAAAAAATGTGCCTATAACGAGCATGTTTACTTGGTTTTACAGCATAATTTCATTACACAATATGAACTAGTATGAGTTCAAGAACTAGTATGAGTTCAAGAGGGAAGATGTTTATAGATTAAAGGATTAAGGTTCAAGATTAATTTTAATTTTATAATTTAATAATTGGTTGGTTCATATTAATGTTTACATGTCATGAGTTTATTTCTCTCAAATAAAATTTTATGTTTTCTCAAAAGCTTGATCTCACATGGAGCATTTTATATTCATTTCCAACAACATAAGAAGGCTTAATCAAGTTATAAGAAAGATATGAATTTAAATTTTATCCACTAACAACATTTTGTTAAGACACTTTCAAAAACTAAGCGTTAATTACAAATTTTCTATTATCCACATCCAAATCTTAATATTGTTTTATAGAAAACTAAATTGATAGTTGAAATTTGGTTTGGAATTCATTTATAACCCAAATACTCTAAGATGTCTTCCAAAATAAACTCCTATATTTGTCACTTAAAACCATTCATTCTACTTGTGTTTTGGCTTAAAATTTTTACATCGCTCGTGATGTGATTCACAATGTAATTTCCCAATTAGGATTCCTTGTTTTCATAAACAATGTTACACACTCAAGGATACATTTCACCTGTCTTAACACTTTATAGGTTTTGCATTGAGTTTAAGCAATTAATATCAAATTTTAATTCACTTATAAACCATCATCATAAGAATTCATTATCGATAGTTACAATTTAATTACAAGTTTCATCCCTAAATTTTAATTCCTAAGAGGTCCTAGGTTTAATATAATTCTATTTACACCCAAGGGTTATATTCCCTATTACAAGTCAAAACTAGAGTGTGATAATATTTAATCACTTGACTTATACATCAAAACAAGGTATTCCATTACTATCTACTAAGTGAACATTTTTTTAACCTTAAGGATTAAGAATGTCACTACAGGGTTCTTCCGTGATGTGATTTTGCCTCTTTTAACAAGTCTCTAGTTCAATACTTGTGAAAGCAACAATTTATCCCATAAGGGAATAGAAGGAGAATTCTCATGGAACATGCACTAAGGATTGATGAGGTACCAAGTTAACCTACCCCAATACAGTCATGAAGGCATACGCAAAACCCATTTTCTTAGCATACGGTAGGACATAATATCTTTACATAGTTTTTCAAATAAATATTAACACTATGTCAAACTGTGGAAATCTCATAAAATCAAGGACATAATATCGATATAGAATGAAATGACATGGTTGAATGTTGTCCAAGTTCAGATCCAAGTTCAGAAAGGGTTAATATTTTAAGCTATAAGTTTGATTAGTAATTTTCATAAAAAATGAAAAAACTCTACTAAAAATTGTTATTTTTCTTAGGAGGCTAAGATAGTTTCCCTAGGTCAACAAATCACTAGCAAATAGATAAAATACACCATTCTAAATTTATTGCTACTTAAGGGGCTAGAAAAAGGGGTACAATGTCAAGAATCTTACCAAGGTACAGTTTGCTCGTGGGTGCACTTTTTTTCCAAAACTCTACCCTCCTCTAATGATTCAAAAGGGATCAAGAGGGAAAACAATTCACATGAATTTGTTAAAGATGATGACATTTGTACAAACAATCTTGATTTAGGCTTGGGGAAATAAAGGTATGAGCAAGATAGGGACACTTTGTCAAGGTATGAGGAGGGTACAATAAGGGGAACCAAAGAAGGATTTTGCTCATGGGCGCAATTTTTTTGTTCCATTTGTCCCCTCAAGAAAGGGATAAGAGGGATATAAAAGTGCACTTTTAACAATAAGTTGGCATGTGGCAGTATATAAATTTTGGGTAAGAATGGGATCAACATGTTATGCACTAGAGTGATTAAACTAAAATGTAAATAGTAATCTATTATGTCTAAATCTAATGATATGTAAAGAAATAAATACATGAAATAAAATGTAGTAAATAGACCCAAGCAACTAAGTAAATGAAATGTGAAAACCCTAATGTGAAAGGGGGGTTAGAAAGAGCCTTAGCTGATTCACAGATGACCATGTCAGGACTATGCTGTCACAGTGAAGACCAACTTGATACAGAGAATGCCAATGCCACTATGTAGGAGCTCCAGAAAGTACAGATCCAGACTATCTTACCATATTGGGTGCACTTGAGAAGGATTGGGGTGATTAGGGTGCTCTAGTCTAAGATCTAGGCTCCCTAGTCTGTGAAACATCTCTACAACTCTCCTCCGAGGTGTCACTGAATGACTTCCTGCCTTCAATTCCTGTCACATGTATGTCACTGATCTATGTTGGATGTCATTGTAAATTAGAAATTAAGAAGAGACCTACAAAACCAAGCATCAAATCCCTAGAAAATAAAGATGCATATGTAGGGGTCGAACTATCCTTAGCGACCACAATGGTGGACTTCCTATCTTAGCACTACACTACATTTCAAACCCTAATATAGTTTCAGGTGTGTGTGTGTGTGTGTGTGTGTGAATATTGTGCCCTAGGAACTCTTGTGCTAGTTAGACTTTGTGAAGTAACGAGTAATAACTAGATGTATAAATGTAATAAAATGGTGGATGAAATAGAATAAACTTCCATCCTATGCATTGTGATGTAGATTAACTAGCCTTGTCCCTTATGATGGAGCTAGATGGATGCAAATGGAGCCTTTAATGAATACAAACTTAAGTGATGGGAGTAGTGTTTAGTTTTTGGTCCATCATCATGGTCTCATAACTTTATATATATATATATATATGGTTCTCTTGTTCTAATTTTGTAATTGACCCCAAAGATGCCAACCACCAAAAAGATAAAAATCTCAAATGGCTACAAAGTGCCCATAAGTGGCAGGAAAGTGTAAAATGATAAGGGCATACAAAATGGGACTAGGGTTCCTGGGGTGCCCCAGTAATGGGTTGGGTGCCCCACTAAGAGATAAAATGACGCCAAACAGAAAATGGCCAAAGGACATGGGTTAATTAGTAGTAAGTACTTTCTTCACTGAAAAACCATAAGAATAATAGTATGATACTATGACTAAATAATACCCAAAGTGCATGATTTTGTGTCTACATTTTCTCCCATTTATGTTGGTGAGTGGAATGCTTGGTAATATAAAGTAGATAGAGATGCATACCTGATGTCCATGTAGAGTGATGTAGAAAGCATGTCGATGGAACAAACCAAGTGTGGAGTGACAAAAAGATGGATCGTGGAGACTAAAGATGTAAAAGTGAAAAAATTGGTGAGAGTGAACCTAGGGTGAAAGCACGTGTGTAGGTGTTGATGTCTGTGAGATACTTACATGTTAGTATGAGGTAAACACTTCCAAATGATGTTATTGTTACTATTGTTGTTTTTTGACTCCTTTGTTGTAAATTATTGTTGTTTTTTTGTCGACTACTTTCTTCTCATATAAACAAACCTGCAAAGGAGAAGATGATCAAGTAGTAAAATACATATGTATATGCAAAAATTGCATGTATATAGTAAAAATATTGTAAATGGAAGTATGAAATTGAAGTAAAGGAAGCATGTGCACCTCATCCATGATGAGAAAAAGGGTGTAGAAAAGGATATCTTGTAACTTTCGTTGAAGTGTGAGTTTTTTGGGTGATCTCACGCCACTATGGCCAAAGAATTGTACAAAGAAAGGTGTGTTATTCTCCAACCTGTAACTGCTTCCCTAAGAAAATGAAGAGAACTCTGTACTACCTAGTTTTTTGGGTGATCTAACGCCACTATCGGAAGTGATGTAGGGAGGAAAGTTTGTTGTATCCTCCAACCTGTAACTACTCCCCAGAATTCCAAGGATGACTTGTCCTATAAAATTTGGTGTGTATTAAATTTCTATAGACTGGTTTGAATCCGTTCGCTATATAACCCATTGTGTCATGGATGGAAAGCTGGAAAACTGAACTATATCGGTATTGTGTTGTGTAATGTGTAAACCCCAAATGATTCCCCCCCTCTTTAGGGCTGCATGCAACATCGCAAATAGGAGGATGTGGCCCCAAAATTGGACCAACCACATAAATTGTGCCATGTAGGGAGAAGGGAATGTGCTTGGTAGATGTAGTGCCCACATTTTTATAGCCTCAGTTAATTGTTGTTCCTTTTACTAATAGACATGTTTTGACAAGGATTTGATATATTTTAGACATTATATTAGGATAATTTGATCTTATTAGACATGTATGCAGATTTAGGCGTATAATGCCCATTTAGCTTGATTAATGTGTTATCACCTTATCTTATGATTTCATGGATATTGACTGTTATGATGTTGTTTGAACCTCATTTATATTTGATGGATACTCAGTTGATTGAATGTTTGGATTCTATTGATGAATGTCACTTTATCGTTATGGCTAACTCATGGTGGATTGTGTATTATTATGCATGTTGTCACATTTTCAATTCTAGAATTATGATATGATAGCATAGAATTATTTGACTTATTATTGATTAGTTGATTCAAATTTTATCGGACAGGTGCATTTAATGTTTGTAATGAGTGTGCAGGTGACCTGTCGCAGGAGAAAGTGGAATTCAGGCCAGCTACACAATTTTGTAAAAGCAGCCCATGGGGCTAAGCCCTAACCATGTTTACTGTATGAGGCCTTAATATCAGAGTTTATTGTTTTGGGCACCATTAGTGACCCCTCTTGTGTAATGTAATATGTCTTGTAATATTAAACTTGCTTAGGGTGTTTAGTTTGTGTTGTAAACTTGTTTTGGGGACTTAATGGCCCCACTTGCATTAAGTTTTGAGTTTTTATAATGGTGTGCCAATAAAAAGGGGATTAGGGTCACTTATGAACCCTTGGGTGGGCCCCACATCCTCTACCCTTGTGCCTAAATGTGCCAAACCCGAAATTGGGCTATTTTAGGTATTTTTAGTGACCCCTTTTTAGTTTGGGAGTTCACTTAGCATGAAAATGGGCCCTTGGACCCTACATAATAGGTAGGGGGTCTTAATTCCAAGGAATAGAGGGATTTTACCTCCCATTTTGCATCCCTTTGGTCACATCCATGTAAGGTGGATGGGAATGTGTGCTTTGTTAAAAGTTGCAAAAGTTTCTTTTATTTTTCATTTTGGGTAATTTGGGAGAAGAGGGTTAACAATTTTTTCATCTTTTCTCTCTTTTATTTTGAGAATCCTTGACCTTGAGGGAAGAGAGGGGTTTTTTTTCTCTCAATTTTCATGGCTTGATGGGAAATCCATGTAGGATGTTTGTTTCTCCCCTTAAATGGTTTAAAGTGGGGAAGGTGGTTCATACGGTTTGAACCCCCTTCCCCATTCTTGGAGAGGAAACCCCTTTGGGTTTGAAAATCCTCCCAAGAAAGATTTTTTCTGAATGGATGGAGAAATAAGGAGGGTTTGACGACTTTGGAGGAATAAGGAGGTTGTGGATATCATTATTGTTGTACAACCAATGTTGACTACACTTTGGCATTTGGAGATCTCTTTCTTCTCTTCCCCATCTTAGAGGTAGAACTTGGTTTCCCCTCTTTTTCATCTTTGCAAATTGGTGTTTTGTTGTAATATTTGTCTTGTCCTTATGTGAATGTAATGTTGGTTGTTCTTCCTTACTCTTGTGTAAAGTTGTGGATAGTAGACCTCTTTCCCATGGGCTTGGGGAAGGTTATCATGCCTTCCAACCTTGGAAAGGCATGTAATTATGCCTAAAGGTTGGGTGGTTAACAAGCCTTGTTTTCTTGGAGTTGGATTCTTGTAAGAGTATTCGAGTTTGGAGCTCAAGTTGGAGATAGTTGGAGTCTCATTGTCATCTTGGTCCTCTTTTTCATCTTCATTCCTTTTTAGGACATTACTCTCATTATATCTTTATGAATGTGGCTATGTGAAGCTTTCTTTTTCTTGTAAAACACCTATTTTGGATGTGATGTTACTTGTAAAGTTAAGTCATTTTACTTGAGAAATTTTCCTTCAATATTGCAAGGATCTTGTAAAAAGGTTGTCTTGAATAGCTATGTAATTGAGAATACTTTTACAAATGTGAACCTATGCCCTTGGAAAAGAAAACTTGCAAAATAGATATGAAAATCTCTTCATAATAATTGTTGCAACTCCATTTTGGAATGAAATTTGTTTATCGGAAACATTGTATTACAAAAATAAATAATGTGAAGTTTCTAGCATTAAAAGAAAAATGGTTTTATTCCTTGTTGGATATCCTTCTTGTTTAAAAATATAAAATATGTATTTTGTAAGAGCATTAGAAAGGAAATATAGTCATAGCATTGAGCCTTAGGGTTATCATTGAATGGAAATACTCTAGTTTCTAGCAATACATCTCTTCTTGTAAAATGTTGGTAATATGACTAAATGTAAATTAAAACATCACTTTTAAAATGCATCTCTTTTCAAATTTCTTTTGAAAGTTTAGTGAATTTAATGAAACTAGTTCTCTCTCTTTCCTTATTGTATAAATAAAATGATCAAACATGGACATATGCTCTCCTTCACTAAGTTATTAACTTAATCCCAAGTTTCTTTTGTCATACGATGTAGTTTTCTATAATCTCCTTATCACTTTTACTAGTAAACCAGATTACTATAGGCATAATAAAAGGGATTTGTATTTTGTATTTTTTCAAACAATGCCAAAACATAATCTATTTATTTTACAACTTAGTATGGTTTTAATGTTGAATACACTATAACAATATAGATATACTCATGTAATTAATATAGCTATGCCACAAAATATAACCAGGTTATTTTCCTACGAAATTTCTTATTAAGTTTTATAACAATATGGTTATATTTTTTATGATGGTATACTAGTGCATATTAGGGTATATACTATATTATTATTATTATTATTATATAAGTTTTACATATATATATAGGACATAATAATGAATTTTCAAATAATAAATAAAAAACAAAAAAACACAAGTTTTGGGGAGGGCCGAGCCCTCCCCACACCCATGCGGCCACCACCACTACATTACCCCCTCTCTCTATGTAGCCACCCAATGTCCCCACTTCCAACTACCTCCACCGCTTCCCACAACCGTCGCTGTCCATACCCCTCCACCCCTCTACCCTCTATGCAGCCCCCTTCATACCCTTCCTCCACGTAGACCTCACCCCCACACACCCACCTCTGAATTCTCACCCATGTCCCCTCCCCTCAAAGAAATCCGAATGCCCTCCCAAATGCTGCCCCTCTTCCTGAATCCACAGCCAGAGAAGTCTTTAAATGAGCATATACATAATAAAAAGGTTTTGTTGCTTGGCTTCTCTCAAACACATGCAATAAAAATAAACTAGGCCTCCATAGCTCCTCTATGTGCACCATAAAAAAAAAAGAAAATAAAATTAAAATGATATGGAAAAAGAATAAAAAGGAGAAGAACATAAGGATGTTTAGGGCATCCTTAGGGGGGAAAATGAGATCAAGAGTAGAGAACTCTTTGATCCTAGGTTCCACAATTAACCCTATTCACTTTTAGGCCACTGGTGTATTTTTAAATGTGAATGGAAATTAAAGTGTAGTATGGGTGGGTAAATAAAATAAAAAAGGGGGAATCTATTTAAATTAAAAGAGGTGTAGACTCTTTTTAGGGTGTCTCTAGTATCTTAATAGAAATTAAATAAATAAAATTATTTGGGGGTAGTGATTAAGTAATTGGGTAAATCAACTTAGTTTAAAATAATTAATTTTAAAAAGTGTGTGGATTTATTTTTGGGACCATAGTAAGCTAATTAGAAATAAATAATTTATTTGTCTTGGGTAAACAAAAGTTGTATAAGTTAAATTATTAACGGGAAATGGTTTAAAAAGCACTAATATTAATTAATCTCTTCACAAAAAAATTATCCAAAATGTTCTAGTCAAATTTTAGTGTGGTTTTCAGTGTCATGAGGTGGGGCATTACAATTGGTCTCAGAGCGGAGGTTCACACACACGGACACTCTGGGTAATTAATTAACTAGTTAACGATATTTTTAATAACATTAAAGTAAATAAATAAATAAAAATAATTGGTTAAAAAATTTTTCCATAACCATTTAATTATAATCTAATAACCTCTTCGCTCACCTTGTGCACAGGATGGCACCCATGAGACGATGTTCGTTTAGGGGTTTGGGATGTAGTTCACCTACGCCCAAACCACTGACACCCAAGTTAGGGCCTCAGATCTTAGAGGCTCTTTAGTAGTTAATCAACATTATGCAACAACGTCTTCCACCACCAAAAGAGACGAGAGAGGAGGATATTCCATTAGGAGACGAGGAGCTGATAGGCGAGGACATGCACTTAGAGTTGCCAGAGCACAATACCCCAAGGCTGGAGAGGTCATGTAGCCCTTCCGTTCACCACGAGAGGGTAGCCTCGTACTGTCGTAGCCGTTCTCACAGTGTTGAGGGACCCTATGGGGATAGGTGACCCCACTCACCAGTTGGACTACATCACCAGGATCGAGATATAAGTAGTGTGATTAGAGACCTTCTTCACTTACAGCCACCTACATACGCTGGCTCCATAGATGGATTTGGGGCTGAGTCATGGCTCCTTAGCCTGGATAGTTGCTTTGGCTTGCACTATTATGAGAGAAATATCAAGGCCAGGTTTTCCATACACCTCCTTCGAGATGTAGCAGGTGTTTGGTGGAGGAATGAGGAGTGGAAGCTCCATTTAACTCAAGAGATAATGACCTGGGAGTTGTTTGAGGAGTGATTCAGGGCTTGCTATATGTCAGAGCATTTCATGTAGAAGAGGATCAATGAAATTCATAACTTACGACAGGGATCTGGCACAGTAGCACAGTATGAGAGTAGGTTCCTGGATCTTCTGCAATATGTGGATTACCTACAAGATGAGAAATTATAGGTTAATAGGTTTATTAGGGGCCTTAATGTAGATATAATATGAGCAATTAGGATGTTATCTCCTCCCACACTTGAGAAGGCCGTTGAGAAGGCCTACTTAGTTGAGGAGAACAAGACCAAGGCACAGGAGCACTGAGATAAAAACAAGAGCAAGTTTCAAGATAGGATACAAGCCTCTCAGAGTCAGATGTCATGGGGTACAACACCACCCCCTAGAGGAGGATTCTGGATTCTGGCAACCGCACCCACAGCAGTAGACACAACATCATGGCCACCAGTAGAAGAGGGCTAGATAGACTCAGAGCTTAAAAAGAGGTGGTACTCGAGGAGGTTTTAGTGGAGCTAGGGATAGGAGGTAGGGTACTTAGTAGGTACAACTAGCTCGCATGCAAAAATCTACTATGGTTGGACTGGCAGGATCAATGCACCAGAGTACAGGAGGGACCCCATCTTAGAGGGATATAAGAGGATGTTTTGTTTGTGGGTCTCCTTATCACTATGTGCGTATGTGCCCAAACAAACCCAATACCATGGATACATAGAGAGCCTATAGATCAGAGAAGATGATGGGCGACATGGGATGCGTACATCATGTTTATGTAGCGGTTGACAATTGCTAGGCCAAGCATTAGGCCAAAATCATTGAGATGACATGTACTATCAGGGGTATTTCTATCTCAGTACTTTTTGATTCAGGTGCTTCAGATTCTTTTATATCTCCTATGGTGGACCAGTGTGGGCTAGTGGTGGCTAGGAAACCAGATGATTGGCAGGTTGAGTTGGCCTCTGGGGCTAAACTCGTCATGGAATCATATGTTGCGTACTTTATTTGGGAGTCCTCTCCACTACAGTTTACCTCTGAGTGATTCCTCTAGGATCCTATCAGGTAGTGTTGGGTATGGATTGGCTTGAGGCTCATCAGGCTAAGGTAGATTGCAAAAATAATGTCATTGAGTGTTAGGATGATCTTGGGAGGGTAGTTGTGATATCAGGGATGCAGAGGCCTATCTCCTTGCATATGATCTCGGCTAAGAAACTCAAGTGGAGCATGCGTAAAGGGTGCCAATTTTTCACTATCACCATTAGTGATCGATCAGAGAGCACTCCAGAGCATTCACCCTTGGATGATCATGTAGTTTTGAGGTAGTATGTAGATGTGTTTCCCAGCGAGATTCCAGGGTTACCACCTCACAGAGAGGTGGATTTCACCATTGATTTAGTGCCAAGATCCACACCAGTTTCTAGGGCACCCTATCAGATGATGACTCCAGAGCTTTGTGATCTCTAGATACAATTAGAGGAGTTATTAGAGAAGGGTCTCATTCATCCTAGTATATCTCCTTGGGGAGTTCCAGTCATATTTGTGAAGAAGGACAATTCTCTCAGACTTTGTGTAGACTTTAGACAACTCAACAAAGTCACAATAAAGAACTGTTATCCACTCCCTCAGATTGATGACTTTTTTGATTAGATGCGGGGAGTGAGAGTGTTCTACAAAATTGATCTCAATTCATGGTATCATCAATTGCGCATTTCAGATGCATACATTCATAAGACATCCTTTCATACACGTTATGGGGATTATGAGTTCATCGTCATTCCAGTTGGATTGACTAATGCCCCAGCGGTATTCATGAGCCTCATGAATGGAGTATACAAGACCTCCTTGGATTGCTTTGTCTTAGTGTTCCTAGATGATATATTGATATATTATCATTCTGAGAAGGAACATGAGGAGCATTTGAGGTAGGTACTACAAGTTTTAAGAGAGCAGAAGTTGTATGGGAACTTGGTAAAATGTAGCTTCTTTCAGACAGAGATTCGGTACTTGGGTCACATCTTATCAGGTGAGGGTATCATAGTAGATCCCTCTAAGATACAGGTGATTATGGACTAGCCAACGCCCACATCATTCACTGAGGTGAGGAGTTTTATGGGTTTAGCAGGTTACTACCGCAGGTTCGTTCAAGACTTTTCCATGATTGCTCACCCTATTACTTCCCTCTAGAGAAAAGGGAAGAAGTTTGATTGGTTAGAAAAGTGTGAGTAGGCATTTCAGTTGTTTAAGGAAAAGTTGACCACGACACCCATCTTAGCAATTCCAGACCCTACAGAGGATTTTGTTGTTTGTACTGATGCATCACTAGTAGGTTTGGGAGTAGTTCATATGTAGGAGCATCAGTTGATTGCCTTTGAGTCATGTAAGCTCAAAGGTTACGAGATTAACTATCCTACTCATGACTTGGAGCTTGCAACAGTTGTTCATTCACTTGTACATTGGCCTCATTTCCTTTTGGGGAGACCTTTCATTTTGAGGACTGACCACCATAGCTTGCAGCTTATCTTCTCAAATCCAAACCTCAACACTCGTCAGTGGCATTGGATGGAGTTCCTATGTGAGTACTACATGGAGGTGTAGTATATCAAAGGAAAGGAAAATGTTGTTACAAATGCACTTAGTAGATGATGACATGTGCTTGCTTCATTGACACCGAAATCTGATTTGAGAGGTAGGATTCTTGAGCATCTTCCAGAGGAAAAGTTTTATGAGGGTACTAGATAGATGTTTGATTCACATGGTTCCTTAGAGGGCATATATTCAGGGTGTATTTTTGAGACAGATGGTTTACTTTGGTTTCATAGGCACATCTATGTGCCTAAGTCAGGTGATATGCAAAGCTTCATCCTGACAGAGGCTCGTCGAGCTCCATATGTGGCACATATAGGAGTGAAGAAAATGCACGCTAATCTGAGGGAATTATATTATTGGCCAGGTCTTTGACAAGACATAACATATTTTTTTGTATGATGCCTTGAGTGTCAGAGGGTCAAGGTAGAACATTCTCATCTCGTAGGACTTTTACATCCTCATGATATTCCAGAATGGAAGTGGGATGTGATCTCCATGGACTTCATAGTATGAATTCCTATGTCTTCTTACCATCATGATGCCATTATGGTTGATGTGGATAAGTTGACCAAGGTTACGCATTTCTCGCCAACCAAAGTCACCTATAATGCATAGGCCATCGCCAAAGTATTTATGGAGGACATTGTTAGGTTACATGGGATTCCAAAGACCATCATCAATGATAGGCATGCCATTTACACTTCAGTTTTCTGGACTTCCTTTCAGGACGCTCTTAGTACTCAGATTATTTTCAGCATAACCTATCATCTAGAGACAAATGGACAGACAGAGAGGGTTAATCAGGTGTTGGAAGACATGTTGAGGATGTATGTGATGGACCAGTAGAAGAAGTGGGAGGACTACCTTCATTTAGTTGAGTTTGCATACAAAAAAGATATCACAGTTCCATTGGTATGGCTCCCTACCAGGCTTTGTATGGGCAACCTTGCAAGACACATCTGAGTTGGGACAGACTAGATGACAGGATTATTCTAGGACCAGCTTACCTACAGGAATTAGAGTACTAGGTTGTTCAGATTAGATAGCATCTTTAGTAGGCTAGAGCATGCCAGAAAGTTTATGCAGAAACCAAGAGGATTGATCGTCACTTTTCAGTGGGTGATAAAGTATTCTTGAGAGTTCGTCCTCATAAGAGCCCAATCCGCTATGGAAAATGTTCTAAGCTATTACCTCATTTTGTGAGGCCTTTCGATATTTTAGAGGTCATTGGTACAGTTTCCTACCTCCTAGCTTTGTCACCATGCCTTGCACGGGCCCATGATGTATTTCATGTTTCTATACTACGTAGATATATACCAGATGTTTCTCATGTTTTGGATTGGTTAGCATTATAGGTAGAGGACGAAGGGCAGTGGATATTAGAGCCCGTATGCATACTAGAGCACCGAAGGTTGGCCATTCGGGATTGAGACTTGGACTAGGTTAGAGTGTAGTGGGAAAAATATGATGAGACATCAGCTACTTGGGAGGATGCTACAACATTAAGGGCCAGATATCCCTATCTCTTCCAGTGACTTCTAGGAGGAAGTCTAATTTTAGTAGAGTGGGATGTAGTGCCCACATTTTTATAGCCTCAGTTAATTGTTGTTCCTTTTACTCATAGACATATTTTGATAGGGATTTGATATATTTTGGACATTATATTAGGATAATTTGATCTTATTAGACATGTATGGAGATTTAGGCATATAACTCCCATTTATCTTGATTACTATGTTGTCACCTTATCTTATGATGTCATGGATACTGACTATTATGATGTCGTTCGGACCTCATTTATATTTGATGGATACTAAGTTGATTGGATGTTTAGATTCTATGGATGAATGTCACTTTATCGTTATGGATAACTCATGGTGGATTGTGTATTATTACGCATGTAGTCACATTTTTGATTCCATAATGATGATATGCTAACATAAAAAAAATTTGACTTCTTATTGATTAGTTGATTCACATTTTATCAGACAGGTGCGTTTAATGTTTGTAATGAGTGTGGAGGTGACAAGTCACAGGACAATGTGGGATTTAGGACAACTACACAATTTTTCACAAGCAGCCCACGGGGCTAATCCCTAACCATGTTTATTATATGAGGCCTTAGTATTAAATTTTATTGTTTTGGGCACCATGAGTGACCCCTCTTGTGTAATGTAATATGTCTTGTAATATTAATCTTGCTTAGGGTGTTTAGTTTGTGTTGTAAACTTGTTTTGGGGACTTAATGGCCCCACTTGCATTAAGTTTTGAGTTTGTATAATGATGTGTTAATAAAAATGGGATTAGGGTAACTTGCGAACCATTGGGTGGGCCCCACATCCTCTACCCTCGTGCCCAAATGTGCCAAACCCAAAATTGGGCTATTTTAGGCATTTTTAGTGACCCCTTTTTAGTTTTGTAGTTCACTTAGCATGAAAATGGGCCCTTGGACCCTACCTAATAGGTAGGGGGGGCTTAATTCCAAGGCATAGAGGGAGTTTCCCTCCCATTTTGCCTCCCTTTGGTCACATCCATGTAAGGTGGATGGGAATGTGTTCTTTGCTAAAAGTTGCACAATTTTGTTTTGTTTTTCATTTTGGGTCATTTGGGAGAAGAGGGTTAAAAGTTATTTTATCTTTTCTCTCTTTTATTTTGAGAATCCTTGACCTTGAGGGAAGAGAGGGGTGACACATGTCACCCTCTCATTTATCAGGATCTTTGTTGGCTCCCTTTAAAATTCTCTCTCATGGGGTAAGAAGAGGACTTTTTTTGGAGCTTTTACTTGGAGGCTGGTGCATTTTGGAGCTAGAGCTTGCTTGGGTCAAGAAGCGGAAAAGTTAGAAGTTGGAGAGCTTTTGGAGGTAGGCTCCTTGAGCTCATTTGTGTGTTATATATCATGTTAGACATTAGTCTTGTTTATTTAAAATTTGTGTTGTTGCATGTTGATTTTATTTGTTGTTTTATTTTATTTTTCTCCATCCATCATATGGCATGAAAGAGTTTTGGAGATTGTGGGGGAAGAGAGAGGGATTTTTTTCTCTCAATCTTCATGGCTTGATGGGCAAGCCATGAAGGATGTTTTTTTCTTTCCTCAAATTGTTTGAGGTGGGGAAGGTGGTTCATATTGTTTGAACCCCCTTCCCCATTCTTGGAGAGGAAACCCCTTTGGGTTTGAAAATCCTCCCAAAAAAGATTTTTGCTGAATGGATGGAGAAATAAGGAGGGTTTGATGAATTTTGAGGAATAAGGAGGTTGTGGAGATCATTGTTTTTGTGCAAAAAATGTTGACTACACTTTGGCATTTGGAGATCTCTTTCTTCTTTTCCCCATATTAGAGGTAGAACTTGGTTTCCCCTCTTTTTCATCTTTGCAAATTGGTGTTTTGTTGTAATATTTGTCTTGTCCTTATGTGAATGTAATGTTGGTTGTTATCCCTTACTCTTGTGCAAAGTTGTGTATAGTAGGCATCTTTCCCATGAGTTTGGGGGAGGTTAGCATACCTTCCAACCTTGGAAAGACATGTAATGATCCCTTAAGGTTGGGTGGTTAACAATCCTTGTTCTCTTGGAGTTGGATTCTTGTAAGAGTATTCGAGTTTGGAGCTCAAGTTGGAGATAGTTGGAGTCTCCTTGTCATCTTGGTCCTCTTTTTCATCTTCATTCTTTTTTAGGAAATTACTCTCATTATATATTTATGAATGTGGCTATGTGAAGCTTTCTTTTTCTTGTAAAACACCTATGTTGTATGTGATGTTACTTGTAAACTTAAGTCATTTTGCTTGAGAAATTTTCCTTCAATATTGCAAGGATCTTGTAAAAAGGTTGTCTTGAATAGCTATGTAATTGAGGATATTTTTACAAATGTGAACATATGCCCTTGGAATAGAAAGCTTGTAAAATAGATATGAAAATCTCTTCATAAGAATTGTTGCAACTCCATTTTGGAATGAAAGTTGTTTATTGGAAACATTGTATTACAAAAATAAATAATGTGAAGTTTCTAGCATTAAAAGAAAATTGGTTTTATTCCTTGTTGGATATCCTTCTTGTTTAAAAATCTGAAATATGTATTTTGTTAGAGCATTAGAAAGGAAATATAGTCATAGCATTGAGCCTTAGGGTTATCATTGAATGGAAATACTCTAGTTTCTAGCAATATATCTTTTCTTGTAAAATGTTGGTAATATGACTAAATGTAAATTAAAACATCACTTTTAAAATGCATCTCTTTTCAAATTGCTTTTGGAAGTTTAGTGAATGGAATGAAACTAGTTATCTCTCTTTCCTTATTGTATAAATACAATGATCAAACATGGACATATCCTCTCCTTCACTAAGTTATTAACTTAATCTCAAGTTTATTTTGTCATATGATGTAGTTTGCTACAATCTCCTTGTCACTTTTACTAGTAAACTAGATTAATATAGGCATAATAAAAGGGACTTGTATTTCGCATTTTTTCCAGCAATGCCAAAACATAATCTATTTATTTTACAACTTAGTATGGTTTTAATGTTGAATACACTATAACAATATAGATATACTCATGTAATTAATATAGCTATGCCACAAAATATAACCAGGTTATTTTCCTATGAAATTTCTTATTAAGTTTTATAACAATATGGTTATATTTTTTATGATGGTATACTAGTGCATATTAGGGTATATACTATATTATTATTATTATTATATATGTTTTACATATATATATATAAGACATAATAATGAATTTTTAAATAATAAATCAAAAACAAAAAAACGCAGGTTTTGGGGAGGGCCGAGCCCTCCCCACACCCACGCGGCCACCACCAATACATTGCCCCCTCTCTCTATGTAGCTACCCAATGTCCCCACTTCTTGCTACCTCCACCACTTCCCATGAACACTGCTGTCCATACCCCTCCACCCCTTTTCTCTCTACACAGACCCCTTCATACCCTTCCTCCACGCAGACCTCACCCCCATGCACCCACCTTTGAATTCTCACCCACGTCCCCTCCCCTCAAAGAAATCTGAGTGCCCTCCAAACCATCGCCCCTTTTCCTTAATCCATGGCCACAACAGTCTTTAAATGAACATATACATAAAAAAATGGTTTTGTTGCTTGGCTTCTCTCAAATGCATGCAATAAAAATAAACCAGGCCTCTATAGCTCCTCCACGTGCACCAGAAGAAACAAAGAAAATAAAATTAAAATGATATGGAAAAAGAATAGAAAGGTGAAGAACATAAGGATGTTTAGGGCATCCTTAGGGGAAAATGAGATCAAGGGTTGAGAACTCTTTGATCCTAGGGTCCACAATAACCCTATTCACTTTTAGGCCATGGGTGTATTTTTAAATGTGAATGGAAATTAAAGTGTAGTATGGGTGGGTAAATAAAATAAAAAGGGGGAAATCTATTTAAATCAAAAGAGGTGTAGAATCTTTTTAGGGTGTCTCTAGTATCTTAATAGAAATTAAATAAATAAAATTATTTAGGGGTAGTAATTAAGTAATTGGGTAAATCAACTTAGTTTAAAATAATTAATTTAAAAAGGTGTGTGGATTTATTTTGGGGACCGCACTAAGCTAATTAGAAATAAATAATTTCTTTTTATTGGGTAAACAAAAGTTGTATAAGTTAAATTATTAATGGGAAATTGTTCAAAAAGCACTAATATTAATTAATTTCTTCAAAAAAAATTTATCCAAAATTTTCTAGTTGAATTTTAGTGTGGTTTTCGATGTCCTAAGGCGGGAAATTATAGTAGACACCAAGGAACACAAAAATAAGTGGCTAAAAACAAGTGTTAGTATGAATAAGAATGCATGTAAAATACAAGTTTAAGTTACCAAACAATGTAAAAGATAGAAAGCTAGTAAACATACAAGAATACAAATCCTAGACCAACAAAGTGGGTTGTAAACATGGGACATCACTCATGATGTTGTAAGACATTCAAGGCCATAATGGCCACATATAAAAAAACAAGTGTGCAAAACAAACATAGGGAAAGGCCCGCATACAATAGAATACAAGAGACAAAAAATAACAAACAAGAAGATAGATAGCCATGGTAACAAGTATCCTACAAAAAAATTCTGCAAATGAAGCATACATTAGCATGTTAGAAAAATAACTCATATATCAAAAATGTGTATAAAACAATTAATGTAGAGTGTTAAGTACAAAATGAAAAAATAACAAATGTAAGAGAAAAATGTAGATGCCCCCAACGACCATTGTAGGAGTGGTAGGAGGTGAGAATCCATGTTGTGTGTGAGAGACATGTATTTGTGATAACAAATAGAAAAGTATGTTAACGCCCATGTGTGTATGATAAGGATATTGACATATAAGAGACCTATCTAGCATGTGTAATAAGAGAACATGAACAAATAAATGTAAGCAAAAGTAAAAGAAACCAAGATATGTAATATGTCGTGGATGGATAGAATGGAATGCAAGATTGATGATAGGATATGTGTGCCACCCAAGTCAATGGAAGTGTATGTAGTGATGTTCATTTATTATGCCCCCTCAACAATCAAGAATGAATCAAAAACGAGAGTGCATCATCAGGAAACGGTCGAATTGTGTGTTGTGGTGAATGCATATGCATAATGATGATGCTATGCAACCTAAAAAGGATGTACACGTGAACCTATAGCCAAAGCGTATATCAAAATGAGACGAATAGAGGGAGTGGTGACACAGCCTAAAGCATATACCACTATGAGATGAAGGGATAGGTGACCATTTATCCTATAACATATGTCACTAACCTAGTAATGTCACATGATATAAGGTTTAATGATTAACGTGTGAGTATAATAAGGTCCATTTGATTGGTAAACCCTTGGCAGTCGAGTATGGACCAAGGAAATAGAGTGCGTCATAGGGTAGTAAGGGGATCACATACAAGAATATGAAATAGACAATGTGTAGTTTATGTGATGATGAAATACGACCATATGATGTGTAAACTATGTAATATGTGATGTAATGTGTAATGCAAGATGTGTAAATATCCAAAAAGAATTAATGTGCCCGTTATGTGATATGCATGATGAGTAGTATGTAATGCTAAACTTATAGACAATAGGAATCTGACACATATGTGATGAATATTAGTATGGTGTCTAGACTATGTACTAATGATGTAGAGGAACTTGAAGATGTAGTATGAAAAATGTGAAATGTACTGTAAGATGTATAAAAAGATACAATGTGCAGTGCTTATTGTGCAATGTGTGGCGTTCATGTGTGGTATGTAGCCCTCAATAGTCAAGTGTGAATTGAAGCACAAGAGTGTGTCATTGGGTAATGATTGATGCTAGAGTGTAGATGAATATGCCTATACTAGGAATTTGATGTATGATGATGCAATTATGGTAGATGTGTTGATGCAAAGGTTTGGGGGGGTTTTATGTGGATGCTATGCCCCCAAGTATGGAAGATGAAGAATGCAATCATGTAATATCATCTAAGAGGTCATCAATGTCATGGTCAAAACTGAATGAAAAAGCATATGATACTTGGAAAGCAATAGTGTTAGGTTGGTCACATAATGAGCCATTAAGGCATATGTAATACATACGCATAACATATTCTTCATCATTAAAGGGTGGTAAGGGACACCCGTGTGTATACCAATGAGTAAGATGTTGTGTATAGCAAAGAAAATAACTATTGTAAATGAATACATGACCAAATGGCATGTGAAATGATATATAAGTATGATTAGGGTCATGTGTGCCCCCAATGTAATCGAGCCAAGATTTTCCTAATGTAAGTGGCGAAGGGTGAGAATTTCATGCAAGGAATATTTGGAGATAAAAGACACACAAACCATATGTGATAGTAATGTAAACAAAGCCATGATAAAGATGAGAAGAATGTGGTGGAGGAGAAAGGTCCTCAAAAGTGAAACCTATATGATTCAAACCCTCATGTGTGGATATAATGTCGTCACAAGTAGGTCAAATGGGATGTATTTCCAATATGAATTATTCATAAAAAGTGTGCAAGTAAATGGTGGGCATGTTAATAGAGGTGGTACATGTGAAGGTGTAGGTGATAGAGAGACGTCTATAGATTAGACAGGCTCCTGATAAATAATCATAGTAATAACAGTAAAAGGTGGTGTAGAAGATAATACATCGATCACACAAACAACACCTTCAAGTGGTAGCAAGTGAGGTGGTTCATCCATAGGCTAAGGATCATCTGTAATATAGGTAAGTAGAATAGGAAGACTAAGATTAGGAGCATGGTCACAGTATTGGAATGGGTCGTGGTCACAAAAAATGGTATATTCAATTACTTGATGGAGGAATTTAACACAATGATGTAAAATAGAAGTAACAGCTTGCATGACATGAAGCCATGGGAGACCAATCAAAAAATTGTAAGAGACTGGGAAATCAATGACAAAGAACACAATGTTGACTTTTTTTGGTCCTATAGCAATAGGTAATGTAATGTGACCAACACATGGATTAACAAAACCATCATATGCATGCAACAAAAGCCAAGATGGACTAACATAATGTGTAGAAATACCTAGCTTCTCAAGGAATGACATGGGACATAGGTTGAGTTCATAGCCATTATCAATTAAAGTGAATTTGGCACCTACATTATGAATACGACACATGATATGAAAAGGTGGTTCATTGTCAAAATTGTGAACATCAACGAGAGGATTAGATTTGAATGCTAGGTGTTGAGAAAATACATCTAAATTTTTTTTATATACTTAGTTAGGATGCATATCAACACGAATGCAAGTAGTATCAAGAAGATGTTGGACTCTATGCCTTAAATAAGGATTTGCAAGAATATAATCATTGATTGAGATAATCATGATGAGTAGACTCTAAGAAAAATGAGGATCCTATACGTGTGAATATCGAGTACGGGTTCACCAAAATGATGAACTAAAATGGTGATATTCTAGTGTAATATAACATTATGAACATCAGTAAAATAAAAAATAAGTAAATAAATAAAGTAACCCAAGCCACTAAGCAAGTAGAAATATGAAAAACTAATACGAAAAAAGGGTTAGAAAGAGCTTAGCTAATTCGACGACCATTTAGAACTATGTCATTGAATAAACTGGATAAAAAAAATTTAGATGTGGGGTAAGTGCACCAAGTTGGGTGGCCAAAAGGGGGTCTTAAGTGGAGGCATTTTTCTGAAAAAAAATCTTCAACTTGTATGAGTTTTTCGAAATAGTTACACTCAAAATTGGAAGATCTTGTAAGAATATGAATCACAGAATTTTGAGTCTAGTTTTTAAGCTAATAAATTTTATTGGAAACAGATAATTTTAAGTGGGTCAAAAAACTAAAATACCAACAGATGCTCATGTTTTTGTTAAAAAACATAATAGAGTGACTTTCTTGCCCCCCACCATTTTTTGAGCACCATTTAGTATTTTTGAAAACCCTTTAGTAGAAAGATATCTAGGAGCATCTGGTTTGGGCTCCATTTTTTAAAAGATTATTTTAGAGAATATTTTTTTAGTTTTTATTTTTCTAGTACAAAAATTTTATGTTTTGAAAAATAATGGATCTTCAATCGTGCCTCCCCCCTAACTACCTCAAAAACTATCGAAAATTAGATTATTATTTTTGAATATGTATAGAATTATGCCTAGTTTGGGCTAGTATAATTTTGTTTTAATTTCGATCACCCAAAAAAAAGATACACCATGAAAGATAGACATATTTACTCTTCAAAAAATAGCTATAAAAAGGCATAGTTAGAAAATAAATAATATGGAAACCTTATATTAGTGAGAAAATTTAAAAAATTATAGTTTAGAAAGAAGAGACTCTTCTCTACATCGTGGTATAATTTTTTAAAAATGGATGAATTGTTTTATTTTGATTTATCATAGAGGAAGTATCATTTTTACATTTTCTTGTAAAAACTCATTGTTTGTTGTGTTTGTGCAAGTCCATGCCTCAGGATTGGGGATCCAAACTAGATACCAAGCCTTGAGGAATGGCTTGAGAAAAGAGAAAATGTAAAACATGTACGCATTACATAACGCACACACATTTTTCTTTGTTTTATATATTGTGGCCTCCCAATGTCCCTTTCATCTCTTTCACAAGAATATTGCAAACATTTTGTTTTTTCTATAATTTTCTCTACATTCTTGCATGATTTTTTAGTATTTCATTTTTTCCCCTACCCCATTAGTTGATTTTTTCTAATCATGGGTGATAATTGTAGAGCTAAGAACAAGAGAAAAGTCAAGAATAAGACATCAGAGAAATTGGAAGAGAAGAGAATAAAGAAATTGAAGAGAATGCAAAAACTTTGATCAGGGCAAGGTACATCTGCTATATCAAATGTAGCTAATGTATTAGAAAATTGGCATGAAATACATAATGAAAATGTAGAGAATAATGATTTTGCAATGAATAATGATATTGAATTGAATGATAATGTTGGTATGGATGAAGAAATTGATATGAATCCAATTGTTGAACCCTTACTTGAGAATCCAAATGTTAACCCTGAAATTTGTTTGAAAATAATAAATGAAGAAAGTAACCTTGTAAATGAATATTCACCTCTAAGAACACCTCCTTCCATTTCGTGAAGAAAACCAATTCACTTAATTGAAATTTATGAAAATATTATAAAACTAATGCCTAACAAAATGTTTGAAAGAAATGCGAGAAGAAAATCTAGTGGAAGCTGGGATAATTACTTTGAGAATTTAAATGACACACAAAGATGTCAATTATTTGTTTCATTGATGAAATTAATCAAGATGAGACCCATAATGAAGACCCTGGGGTTAAGAACCTCTAATGTTGTTGATCAAAATGTGTCAATTGTTGAAAACATACATAAAGCATACCAAACTATAGGTGGCAAAAGATGCACCAAATATAGTAATGCCACATGACGTGCACTGACTAATTGTATAGTAAGTGATAAAACAGTTAATAAATGCTTGATTAGAAAAACAAGCAGTGCTTTGAAGCTAAACAGAAAAACACTAATGAAATCAATAGAGAGACGTAATCATCTTGAGTTAGTCAATAACACTGACTATTGGGCTTTCTGTAGTAGACTTCCATGAAAAGACAAGGATACATCTGATATTCTAAAAGAATTAATTGTAAAATTTTGGAATCAAAACACAAGGGTGTCACTGAATAGAAGATATATAATAAAAAGAAGAATAGGTTCTCGTAATCGTGAATCGTGTTTAGAACATTTCTTAGATATGACTCAAATAGAATTTTTCTGTAAGTTTAAAAATGAAAATCCACAAATTAACATTAGCCAAAGATTTTTTGAAATGAGCAAACCCTTTTATGTAAAAATCAATCACTCACGTACCACTTATTGTTGTAGGCATCATGTTGAATTTTCAATGCATTATGATATTTTTTGTCAAATACGTAGTGTTTTGCATAATGACATCATGTTGTAGGAGTGTGGGATAAATGTCCCACAAAAATCTTCAAGGGAATTTATTCCAACAATATTTTTTGAAAAATCAACAAGACAATTTTGTTATAACAAAGCATGTTTGGATGGAACGTGTAATGTATGCGGTGGCTTGCTAAATCTGAAAAGTTGTATCCATGATGAGAGTACATATTCAATAGGAAAATAATTGGTTGATTTCACCAAATATAAATCGGTGGCATATCAATTAAAATATGGAAAATAATCTAAGAGGTGTGAGCTTGTTAGAAAATAATTACCTGTATTAGAATATATGGTCAAATTAAGAGAGGAATTTTCTTATGAGTATGCAAGGCACACATATAAAGCTCTATGTTTGGATGAAAAATTCAAGTTAAGCAAAGACACATTCCAACTTAGTACTATTGTTTCAGTAGTTGACTTCTCAGAGAATTACACATTGCAGCCACAAATGGAGGTTCAGTCTCAATATTATAACTCAGTGCAAGTTTCTATTTTTGTGCATATAACATTCATGCACTCTCCTGAAATCACTGAGAAAGATTGAAAAATATTAAGATAGTATAATTTCTACATGAGTGATGATCAGACACATTCTATAGAATATGTACAAGTGTGTTTCCAGGTGTTTTAGTTTTGATAAACATTACATCTGGTTAGACAACTGCACATCACAATTCAAGAATGCATCGATGTTTTATTGGCTAAGAAAGATGCACAAAGAAACAAATGTATAACATATCTAGAGTTTTGGTGAGGTAGGGCATGGAAAAGAAGAGCATTATGGTGCAGGAGCATGTGTGAAAAGAGCACTTGCAAGAGAAGAGTTAAAGTTCAAGGATGGTGTTAAATTTACAAATGTAAAAAATATTATTGATTGGTGTGTTAAGAATATGGGCCATGAATCTCAAGAGATATCAATGGTTTGTAGATATTTTTGGTTGATAGGGAAACAAAAACTAGAAAACTTTATAGATTGTATGATAAATGCAGGATCAAGTGATATGCACTCATTCCATAGTTCAGATGCAAATGCTTGGACTAGTTATACTAGGTGTATGACATGTTTTTTTTATATCATGCATTGATTTTGTGTGGAATGAATGTGATTCATAGCAGTGGGTAGATGAATGGACTTTTATACCTCTAATTCCACTCAACACACATCAAGTTCTACAAGCATTACAACTTGCAGGGTCTTTAGATCAAATGACAACATCACCTAAATTTGACCAAGTCTCTGATTTAGTGCAATAAGGTACATACATATATGTACATGCCATGTTTAAGATTTATAAATTATTCAATGGTCAACTCTTAATGTATTTATAAATTGATTGAATAATTTTACTTTGTGATACATAGGGCACGTTTTTGTAGTTGCGAAAAAATTTAACGAAGAGGGAATAGACTACTTCTTATCTCGTTGTGTAGAGGGGAAAAAATTTAACTTCCACAATCATTGATGGTGAAGACCTTGAGTATCCCACTGGATCAATGGTAGTCACTAGAACTTGTCTTCAAAAATATCCTATAAAAAAATCAAACATTTGGTTGTTTGAAGACTATGAAGTACATTGGAAGATACTTCACTATTCACATTTGGTCCTTATAATAAATATTAAATTGATCAAATATCAAGGTCGACCATCAAACAAAAATCTGTGGAAGGTTCGTGAATCAGATCATGAAGAAATTCTTACTACTGTCAAGAATAAAGTTGATCCTTGCGGTTCATTGGATTGAATTTGTAAAGGTATGTTATACATGAATTTAATTTGAATATTTACTTAAATGATTTTGTTAAAATTTTGTATGATTTAAAATTCTATTTAATTGCTTACTAACATGTTTATGTAGGTTAGTGGTGCCAAAAAAGATTTCACCTTCACATGGTTGGCACTGTCAGTAGAGAATTTATTATTCTCGCAGCCAAGTGAAGCTAAGAGAAATTAAATATTAGAAAGGAACTGTTGGTGTGTGTGACTGTCCAGTCATCATCCACATCACCTAGGTGAGTCATCTCACCTTGTGAGAGTCATAGGTCTTACGAAGTCAAATGACAAGTGTCAAATTATATCATAGAATATAACATTTTCATTTTCATTAATGCGTCATAGGAGTTACATTCCTTATTTGGAATTGTAAATCCTCTTCTAGTGGCGTCATATGCGTCAGTCAACGTCATATGTGCCAATGGCGTCATTGAGGTTCTTTCCATGTTTAGGCATGGGGGTTACACAACACCCCTATTTGTACTTCCTATTTTTTGATCTATGAGAATGAGAAGACCTATTCTTATTACATGCAATCTTATTTTCATTGATTTGAATATTGCGTATTACATTGGCTTGACGTTACCATCGGAGTGCAACTTCATTGTGGTGCATCACTTTTCGACATCGGTTCTCACGAATCCCTCTTTCATGGTATCAGATCTGGTTACGGTAAATGTGCACTCTTTATTTCTCAGTTGTTTATTACTTTTGGTTTCTTCTTATTTCCTCATGTGCAATTTTTTTTTATTACCATTTTGGAATTATTGCTCACCTCATATTGAGGTTTAGCAGTTACAAGTTTGAGGTATTTGGTTGGTTTGCATTATCAACTGAGTTCGTAATTACATATTTCTAGATCTTTGTGGCTATTATTTCTGGGTTGTTTCTTGCTGGTTGTGTTCAAATTCAGATCCTGCAGGGTAAAAGAAAACTCATTTTTGTTTGGTTCCTTGTTGGCTTGTGTTTTGCTTCAGCGTGGATGTGTTTACATTGGATTATTTAGTTCTTCCTGTGGCTCATTTACACTGGTTGATTAGCTTGTGTTTTTTACCTACCGTGATTGGTATGCACTATTATTCAACTCATTTTTATTACCACTGGTGAATCCTTCAGTCTGAGTTTCATTATACTGGAGTCTACCGTGCCTTGGAATCTTCAATCTTGGAACCTGCATTGAGTCTAGTTCGGAGTGACTTGTTCATGTTTTTTTGTGCTCCATCTGTATACAGATCTGCTCTCCTCACTCTGTGCTTCCAACCTTCCTTTCTCACCTCTATTATACCCTGGTCTCGGGAATATCATGTTGTTTTGCATTTGAATCCGCAGTGGCAGAAGTTTTTTTTTTTAGCCTTGTTGTATTCCCCAGCTCCAACGTTCTCCCGCTGCTTGTGGCTCCTTCTCTGGACAGTCAAACATTCAACCTGCTCATGCATGTAATGTCTTACAACTATAGAGTGGAACATTTTTTTTACTAACTCATGCCTGGTACGTAGCCTACCTCTCCTTCCCATGTGGCCTTTTCAATCCGCCTGCCACAGGCAATATCTTCCTAAAAATACGTTTTTTTTATTTCCCTTTAAAAAAAAAAAACGTGTTTGTATACGTTTTACTTTCTCCTTTTCTTAAAAACGTTTTGTTTCATTACCCTTTAAATATTTTAGGGTTAAGACCTTTTTAAAATGTTTTTAAGGTGCTAAAAACATTTCCTTTTATTGGCATTGTAAAATTTGGTTTTTTGGCTTGTTGTATTATTACCGTCCTTCGAGTGCCGAAGACGAAGGGTGAGGTCCGGGATTGGAAGGAGGCTAATCCCACCTCGCAATACAAACAAACCCTATCTCAAATTCTATGTCATTTCGAATGGGCATACATACAACACCTTTTGCATGAGTTTAGGGTGCTTTTTTAATCCATTTGCAGGCTTATTGGCTTTTTCTCATCAGTTACGGGAATTGGTTTTTGCTATAACTTTTGACTCGTTGCTCCATTTTGAGCACTTATTTAGCCAAATTTGCATGTTGTTTCACATTCTAGATGATGGGATAATTATTTTTGTAAATACACTAATTTTATAAAGTTCCGTATTCTGGGGGGTGTATTTGTATTGCTTAATTCAGCTCATTTTTTCTTGAGCTTTGTTATATCCCTTTTTTCTTGTGGACTTGTGAGCGTGTCCGCCACAGTCTTACGACCAAGGGATTATTTTATGTGACGTGATACGTTATTTCTCACAAATCCCTCTCTTCCCCCTCTTGCTTCTCTCTTCTTGTGCTTGCTTGCGGTGTCGATCTGTTATGCCCACGAACCTTGATTGTTATCTCCACTCTTGCGCATTATTACGCTGATTGCACGGTGAGTGACAGACTGGTTCTTGGCACACATTCGCATCTAGTTGTAATCAATGCACTAAATTATAAAGAAACTCAGGGGGTGTAATTTTGTTTTGGGGTGGTTATTTCTTTTCTCTCTCCTTCCTTTTGCATTCCTTGGTTCTATCTCTTCATTATAGATATCTCTAAAGTACCAGTGCTCACACCTTTTAATTTCTTCAAATGGAAATCTAAAATTATATTGGTTTTGTGAAGTAAAGGGTTATACCGAGTTACCATGGGGTTAGAGACCAAACCTAATGATGAACCCAAAAAATCTAAATGGTTCAACCGTTGTGATGAAGCCTTAGGTCTTATTTGTATGTCTGTCTCTCCCGACTTGGTCTTCCACATCAAAACTTCCTCAACACCCCATCAAGCATGGAAAATGTCAATGATATGTTTGGGAAGCAAGATGACATGAGAGTGCATGAGTTGGAGAATGAACTACTAGGGTTAAATCCTAGTGACTTTGAAAACCTACAAGCCTTCTTCTCAAAGTTTGTCCACACTAGACTGCTTCTAAAGTAATGTAGAGTGGATAAGAAAGACTCTCAATTGATCTTGTCGATTCTTTCTAAGTTATGTCATAAATACTATGTCTTCGTTTCAAATTTCCATGCCACGAAAGCTACCTTGGGTAGTACTTGGACTATGCCCTCCTTTGATAGTTTTTCGTCCCAACTCACTCGAGAATAGGACAAACTCATTCAAATGGGGACTCTAAAATACAAGTCACATGCCCTTGTGGCAAATAAGGGCAAGAAAAATGAAAAGAAGAAAGAAACTAAGGACCAACCTAAGAAAGAAACCAAGACGAACCAACCCCTAGCTAAGCCCATCACTCATACTTCGACTTTTGAGCCTAAAGCAAAGAAGGAAAAGTATAAATGCTCCTATTGTAAGAATTTTGGCCATGACGAGAAACATTGCTTTCGGAAACAAATTGATCAATTAACTCATTTACTTGAGAAGAATAAAATAAGTGTTCCTGAATCTGTTAAAAAAAATGCTCAGAAGGGTGAGTCTTCTAATGCAAAGGAGACTAAAAATGAAAAGAAGAAAGGTAAGGCCCTCGTAACTAGATCAGCTCCATCATCAACTTGGATTATTGATTCTAGTGCCTCACACCACATGGCTTCTTTAGAGGTTGAATTCTCTAGCATTGAACCATATGGCATGTCCCAAATCACATTGGGTGATGACACTCATGTGTCGGTTTCCGGTATTGGATCGGTAGAGATAGAAGGTGGAACATTTAACCAAGTGTTGAGTTTTCCCAATCTCTCTACCAATCTCCTATCAGTTTACCAAATCACCCACCTTGGTAAAGGAATTAAAGTGGAATCTGGTGCTAACTCGGTGATTATTCGTGAGCTTAACTCTGACTACACTGTGGCTGAGGGAAAGGCAAATCACCGTTCACTGTTGTATACCTTTTCCCACTTCTTTTCTGATTCAACACCCAATGCCTTGCTCACTCATGTAAATGAGGTTAGCAAGTTATGTCATGAACATTTTAGGCATCTAAATTATCGTTACCTTGAACAATTGAGACAAAAAGAAATGGTCAATGGGCTACCCCGAGTTAAGTTTTCTAAGGGTATTTGTGAGGTTTGTACCCTTGGAAAGCACCTTGAAAAAAGCTTTGACAAGGGAAAATCCTAGAGAGCTACTCGTCCCTTGCATCTTGTTCATAGTATGTTTCTAGCCCTTTTCCGTCTCCTTCTTTTACTAGATCTCTATATATACTAACTTTCATTTATGACTTTTCGCGTTATACTTGGGTATATTTTCTTAAGCTTAAGTCTGAAGTTTTTGAGCATTTTTAAAAATTTAAGGCTCTTGCTGAGAAACAAGCAGAATGGTTTGTCAAGGTTCTTCAAACCGAAAATGGAGGCGAGTATGTGAGCAACAGGTTTGAGAATTTCTACACTTCTGAGGGGATTGATTTGCATTATACAGTTGCTTATAACCCTTCCAAAAATGGAGTTGCAGAAAGAAAGAATTGAACTTTAAAGGAGATGACTACTTGTATGGTTCACTCAAAATATCTTCCTCTACAGTATTGGGCTGAAGTAGTGAATTATGCTTGTTATATTCAGAACCATGTTCCACACAAGGCAGTAAGAGGGATGACACCCTTTGAAGCCTATTTTGGACACAAGCCTGATGTCAAGCACTTTTGAGTCTTCAGATCCAAGGCTATGGCTTAGATTCCCAAAAATAAATGTAAGGCATTAGATCCACAATCCAAACCTTATATCTTTCTCAGGTATCCTGATGGTGTGAAGGGATATCGATTATTGAACCCTACCACCCATGGGCTTTATACTGAGAGGAGTGTCAAGTTAGATGAGTCATCCTTGAATTTAAATTCCATTGAGGTTCTTTTGCCCACTGATTTAGATTTTGACTCTTCAGATGATGATGTTGTTGAGTGAATTCCACATCTCCCTGCTCCTCCCGATCATCAAACTTTTAATTCTTTTGATTCTGACAGTAGTGATGATGAGGAATATGTCCCTTCTCACTCAAGTGAAGAATCTTCTGACTTTAAGCCTGAGCCTTCGGGACCTCTTTGGGCTAGGAAAACTTTACAGAGTGCTGGAGATTTAGTTGGAGATCCTTTAGATGAGAGACGTACTCGCTCAAACTTCATTGGAACTCACTCCTTCTCCTCTACTTTTGATCCACCATCTTTCTAGGAAGCTTCTTGGATTCATGAGTGGGATTCTCCTATGGATGAGGAGTATTCCTCACTCATAAATAATGACACTTGGGATCTTACCCTTATTCCAAAAGGAAGAAAAATTGTTCGGTGTAGGTGGGTATATCGAACAAAGTATGGAGCTAATGGAGAATTTGAGAAGTATAAAGTGTGGATTTTAGCTAAGGGTTTCTCCCAGGTAGTTGGGGTTGATTACTCAGAAACCTTTGCTCCAGTTATAAAGATTACTTCCATTCGACTGACCCTTGTCATCATTGCCGCTAACAGATGGGAAGTCCACTAGATGGACGTTAAGAGTGCCTTCCTTCATGGGGACCTAGAGGAGGAGATCTATATGGAACAACCTCCGGGTTATGTCCATGATCCATCCCTCATTCGTAAATTAAAGAAGTCTCTCTATGGCCTTAAACAAGCCCCTTGGTCTTGGTATGCCAAGATGGACTCCTTTTTACTTACATCAGGGTTCACTCAGTGTCACTCTAACCCAAATGTGTATATTCTGCGACAGGATGACTCCATGCTTATTATTTTTCTCTATGTTGATGACTTGTTTATCACAAGTAGTTCTTCCTCTATCATTGATTCTGTGAAGATATCCTTGGCCAACAAGTTCTCCATGTCTGACTTAGGATTGCTTCATTACTTTCTTGGGATCTAGATTTCACAATCTGACTTGGGAATTATGATCTTGCAACCTAAGTACTCTCTTGATTTGCTTGCTTGGTTTCACATGTCTAACTGAAAGTCCTCACCTACTCCTTTTATTTTTGGGATTAAGTTGGTTTCTGATTTCTCTTCCCCCTTGGTTGATGGTACGCTTTATCGACAGTTGGTGGGAAGCCTGATCTACCTTACTCACACTCAGCCAGATCTATCGTATGTCATCGGGATCATGTCCATATTTATGCAGGAGCCTCATGAGCTGCATTTAAAAGTAGCAAAGTAGATCCTTCACTATGTTTGTGTCACTCACACCAATGGGATTATTTACTTAGGAGGGACTGAGATTGACTTGGATTTACAGACTCAGATTGGGCCGGTGATCTAGATCATCAGAATTCTACCTTAAGCTACAGTTTCACTCTTGGTTTAGGTCCTATCAGTTGGTCCAGCAACAAGCAGAATGTCATTTCCATATCATCGATAGAAGAAGAATACATAGGAGTAGTTAACGCTGCCACAAAAGCTATTTGGTTATAGGGTATCTTGACAGAGTTTGGCATCCACTTTCGACGGCCTACCATTATCTACTATGACAACATGAGCACTATCTCGATTTGTAGAAATCTAGTTTAGCATCAGCGGATGAAGCACATTGAAATTCATATTCACTTCATACAAGAGCTGATACATGAAAACATCATCGACATAGAGTATGTTAAGACAGCTGATCAGGTTGTAGACATTTTCATCAAGCCCTTCACTGAGGTGAATTTTCTTCACTTGCGGTCTCTTCTTAGGGTGAGGTCTGCTACAGCCACCCATCTTATTTGAGCTATATAGTCCTCCTTCTTCTCCTCTTCTTCTTTCTAGAAATATGTTGTTTATACATGGGCTCCTTATTAGGCCTTTAGTTACTGGGCCCCATTGACACATCTTTCTTAGTTGTCTAGGGGAGTCTTCTTTTTTTGTTCTGACTTACCTTAACCTATTCCTCAGCTTCGATGAAGGGGGGGTGTTGGTGTGTGTGACTATCCAGTCATCATCCACATCACCTAGGTGAGTCATCTCACCTTGCGAGAGTCATAGGACTTAGGAAGTCAAATGAAAAGTGTTAGATTTTGTCATAGAATCTGACATTGTCATTTGCGTCAATGCGTCATAGGAGTTACATTCCTTATTTGGAATTGTAACTCCTCTTCTAGTGGCATCATATGCATCAATCAATGTCATATGCATCAGTGGCATCATTGAGGTTCTTTCCATGTTTAGGCATGGGGGTTACACAACAACCCTATTTGTACTTCCTATTTTTTGATCTATGAGAATGAGCAGACCTATTCTTCTTACTTGTAATCTTCTTTCCATTGATTCGAATCTTACGTATTGTGTTGGCTTGACGTTACCATCAGAGTGTAACTTCATTGTGATGCATCACTTTTGGACATTGGTTATCGTGAATCCCTCTTTTAGGAACAACAAACAAAAATTCTCATGTCACCACCTATATTGTAAAAATGTCTTATCAAAATTCTCATTTCACCACCTATATTGTATGAACCACCTATATTATTCAGGTGATTGGCAATGGACAAACTTACATTGACTCGGTCTAAATAGAGATGGATAAAACTACAAGAGGATTTTGTAGAGGGCCCTGACATGGAGGTATTGGATCTGACGAGATGTCTCTAGGTGCCATGGAGTCTGAGAAATCACCCGTTGAAGATATGGTGTGTTTGGGCCTCAGGGCTCTTAAGCGACTACGCCCGGATGAGGTAGAATAAAAGAACGGGGATCATAGGGAAATAAAATGAAGCCTCCACTAGTGTTCACCTTGCCACCCCAACATGTTGGCATAGTTATTTCGGTCCAACGAGCTTCCATTTGCAAACTACAACCTCTAGTAGCCCTACACTGACTCAGACTGCACTATTTCATGCGATTGTAAATAATAACACAACAAGAGAACCAAATGGAGATGGAGAAAACCACGAGAGGATTTCGTAGAGGTCCCCAACATGGAGGTCTTGGATCTAACGAGACATCTCTAGGTGCCACAGAGTCTGAGAAATCACTCATCGAAGATATGGCGTGTTTGGGCCCCAGGGCTCTTAAGGGACTACACCTGGACGGGGTAGCCCGAAAGCACGAGGAGCATAGGAAACAAAAAATAATCCTCCACTAGCATTCACCAGGCCATCCTGATGTATTGGCATAGTTGGTTTGGTCCCATGAGCTTTTTTTTTGCAAACTATAGCCTCTGGTAACCCTACACTGACTCAGACTGCACTATTTCGTGTGTTTTCAAAAAATAGCATAGTGAGAGAACCAGATGGAAACAAAGAAAACCACAAGAGGATTTCAAATAGGTCCCCAACATGGAGCTCTTGGATTTGATGAGACATCTCTAGGTGCCACGGAGTCTGAGAAATCACCTGTCAAAGATATGGTGTGTTTGGGCCTTAGGGCTCTTAAGCGACTACGCCTGGACGGGGTAGCCTGAAAGCATGGGGAGAATAGGGAACCAAAAAAATCCTCCAATAGTTTTCACGTAGCCACCCTGACATTTTAACATAGTTGGTTTTGTCCCACAAGCTTCCGTTTGAAAAATACAGCCTCTGACAGCCCTACACTGACTCAAACTGCACTATTTTACGCATTTACAAACAATAGCGCAACGAGAGAACCCGATGGAGATGGAGAAAATAGAGAGAGGATTTCATAGAGGGCCCTAATTTGGATCTCTAAGATCTAACGAGATGCCTCTAGGTGCCACAGAGTCTGAGAAATCACCCGTCAAAGATATGGCATGTTTGAGCCTTAAGGCTCTTAAGCGACTATGCCTGGATGGGGTAGCCTAAAAGAACGGGGAGTGTAGGGAATCAAAATGAAGCCTCTAGTATAATTTAATAGGCCACCTTAATGTGTTGGTGTATTTTTTTTGGTACCAAAGGATTCCATTTGCAAACTACAACGTCTGAAAGCCCTACACTGACTCAGATTGCAATATTTCGTGCATTTGCAAACAATATCACATCGAGAGAACTAGATGGATACGGAGAAAACCATGAGATGATTTAATATAGGTACCCAACATGGAGGTCTCATATCTGATGAGATGTCTCTAGGTGCCACAGAGTCCGAGAAATCACCCGTCGAAGATATGGCGTGTTTGGGCCTCAGGGATCTTATGCGACTACGCCCAGATGGGGTAGCCCGAAAGCATGGGGAGGAAAGGGAACCAAAAAAAAGCCTCTAACAGCATTCACCTAGCCACCTTGAATTTTTGGCATATTTGGTTTGGTTCTACGAGCTTTCGTTTGCAAACTATAGCCTTTGGAAGCCCTACACTGACTCAAACTGCATTATTTCACGTGTTTGCAAACAATAGCACAATGAGAGAACCAGATGGAGACGAAGAAAACCACGAGAGGATTTCATAGAGGGACCTAACATGGAGGTCTCAGATCTAACGAGACATATATAGGTTCCACGAAGTCCGATAAATCACCTGTCAAAGATATGGTGTGTTTGGGCCTCAAGGCTCTTAAGCGACTACGCCCGGACGTGGTATCTTGAAAGCACAGGGAGCGTAGGGAACCAAAACGAAGCCTCCACTAGTGTTCACCAGGACACCCTGACATGTTGGCATAGTTGGTTAAGTCCCATGAATTTCTGTTTGTAAACTATAGCTTTTAGCATCCCTACACTGACTCAAACTGCACTATTTCGCGTGTTTGCAAACAATAGCACATCAAGAGAACCGGATGGAGATGGAGAAAACTGCAAGAGGCTTTCGTAGACTACAGAAATCTAACCTAAATAGTCAAATTAATAGAATAAATCAACATTCTATTTCTCACATATAAAATGAAGTTCTACCTTCAAAAAATAAACCACGGGTGAATGCTCAATCAAAACATAAATTACAATTCTAAACGAGTTTCAGGCTTAATTATCATTACTTCATTGCAGTTTTTCTTACCAGTATGCTGATTTCGGAACTACTTGGTTTTATTTGTGAAGTTGAAGTAGCTGGTATTAATAAAAATAACCAACTTGGCATGTTGTCCTTAAGATTATCCATGATTCTATCGATAACATCACATAGATCTTCCATTCCAGTTAAGTTGTGATCCTTCCACGCTTCCCATTTTTCCTTTTCTTCCGCATGTATCTTCTCTTTAAGTTCTTCCAGATGTTTTTGGGTAATCAAATTGACTCTTTATGAATTTCAGAAGGCATTTCTTCTTGAATCATAGTGAAATCTTAACCTAATTGTTTTTCTTCACGACTTTCATTGTCATCTAAAGATGAAGACTAAATATTTATATGGCCTTCGGCTTCTTTTTGGGCACAAACAACATTTTGTAATGTCCAAAAAAATTTAGGCTCTTCATTCTCTGTTTGATTGAAGATATTAATTCTTTCAAAATGAACAGTTGGAACATTTTTGATCTCCCTAGAAAAATTAAGTTCATAGTCTACATAGTTGCATCCTATGGCAAAATCATTAAACATTGGTGGTTTCATCCACCCGTGCTTTCAGGCTACCCTGTCCGAGCGTAATCGCTTGAGAGCCCTAAGGCCCAATCATGCCATATCTTTGACAGGTGATTTCTCATACTCCGTGTCACCTAGAGACATCTTGTTATATCTGAGACCTCCATGTTGGGGACCTCTACGAAAGCCTCTCATGGTTTTCTCCATCTCCATCTGGCTCTCTCACTGTGTTATTGTTTGCAAATGCACGAAATAGTGTAGTCTGAGACAGTGTAGGGCTGCCAGATGTTGTAGTTTGCAAATGGAAGCTCATGGGACCGAATCAGCTATGTCAACACATCAGGGTGGCCAAGTGAACACTAGTGGAGGATTTGTTTTGGTTCCCTCTACTCCCTGTGCTTTCGGGCTACCTTGTCCGGGCATAGTCGCTTAAGAGCCCTAAGGCCCAAACACCCCATATCTTCGACGAGTTATTTCTCGAACTCCGTGGCACCTAGATATGTCTCACCAAATCTAAGAGCTCCATGTTAGGGACCTATATGAAAGCCTCTTGTAGTTTTCTTTGTCTCCATTTGGTTCTCTCGCTGTGCTATTGTTTACAAACACATAAAATAGTGCAGTCTGAGTCAGTGTAGGGCTGCCAAAGGTTGTAGTTTACAAACGGAAGCTCATGGGACCGAACCAACTACACCAACATGTCAGGGTGGCCTGGTGAACACTAGTGGAGGTTTTGTTTTGGTTCCCTATGCTCCTTGTGCTTTCAAGCTATCTCGTTCAAGCGTAGTCCCTTAAGATCCCTGAGGCCCAAAAACACCATATCTTTGACGGGTGATTTTTTTGGACTCCGTGGCACCTAGATACATCTCATCAGATTCGATACCTCCATGTCAAGGCCATATACAAAATCCTCTCATGGTTTTATCCATCTCCATCTAGTTCTCTCACTGTGCTATTGTTTGCAAATGCGCGTAATACTGTAGTCTGAGTCAGTGTAGGGCTGCCAGATGTTGTAGCTTGCAAATGGAAGCTCATGGGACCAAACCAACTACCTGAACATGTTGAGGTGGCCTAGTGAACACTATTGGAGGCTTCATTTTGGTTCCCTATGCTCCCCGTTATTTCAGGCTACCCCATCCGGGCGTAGTCGCTTAAGAGCTCCGAGGCCCAAACACGCCATATCTTCGACGAGTGATTTCTCAGACTCTGTGGCACCTAGAGACATCTCATCAAATATAAGAGCTCCATGTTAGGGACCTCTACAAAATCTTCTCACAATTTTCTTTGTCTCCATCTAGTTCTCTCATTGTGCTATTGTTTGTAAATGCATGAAATAGTGTAGTCTGAGTCAGTGTAGGGCTGCCAGAGGCTGTAGTTTGCAAACAGAAGCTCATGGGACGAAACCAAATATGCCAACATATCAGGGTGGCTAGGTGAACACTAGTGGAGGATTCTTTTTGGGTCCCTACACTCCCCATGCTTTCGGGCTACCTCATCCAGGCATAGTCCCTTAAGAGCCTTGAGAACCAAACATGATATATCTTTGATGGGTGATTTCTCGGACTCCGTGGCACCTAGAGATGTATCATCAGATCCAAGACCTCCATGTTAGGGCCCTCTATGAATCCCCTCATGGTTTTCTTTGTCTCCATTCATTTCTCTCGTTGTGCTATTGTTTGCAAACGCATGTAACAGTGAAATCTGAGTCAGTGTAGGGCTGTTAGACGCTATAGTTTGCAAACGGAAGCTCATGGGTCCAAACAAACTATGAAAATACGTCGGGTTGGCCTGATGAATGCTAGTGGAGGCTTATTTTTGGTTCTGTATGCTCCTTATGCTTTCGGGCTACCCCATCCGAGCGTAATCACTTAAGAGCCCTGAGGCCCAAACATGCCATATATTTGACAGGTGATTTCGTCAAATCCGAGACATCCAAATCAAGGCCCTTTATGAAATAATCTCATGGTTTTCTCCATCTCCACCTGGTTCTCTTGTTGTGTTATTGTTTGCAAACACACGTAATAGTACAGTCTAAGGAAGTGTAGGGATGCTAGATGTTGTAGTTTACAAACGAAAGCTCGTGGGACCAAAACAACTACGCAAACACATCAGTGTGTCCTAGTGAACACTATTGGAATATTATTTTTGGTTCCCTACACTCTCATGCTTTTAGGCTACCCCATCCGGGCGTAGTCACTTAAGAGCCCTGAGGCCCAAACACACCATATCTTCGACGGGTGATTTCTTAGACTCCATGGCACCTAGATATTCTCGTCAGATCTGAGACCTCCACATCAAGGCCCTCTACAAAATCCTCTTGCGGTTTTCTCCATATCCATCAAGTTCTCTCACTGTGCTATTGTTTGCCAACATGCGTAATAGTGCAGTCTGAGTATGTGTAGGGCTGTCAGACACTGTAGTTTCAAACGGAAGCTCGTGGGACTGAACCAACTACACCAACACGTTAGGGTGGCCTAGTGAATGCTAGTGGAGAATTCATATTGGTTCCCTATGCTCCTCATGCTTTCAGGCTACCACGTTCGGGTGTAGTCAGTTAAGAGCCTAGAGGCCCAAACACGCCATATCTTTGACAGGTTATTTCTCAGACTCTGTGTCACATAGAGATGTCTCGTTAGATTTGAGAGCTCTATGTTGGGTACCTCTACAAAATCCTCTTTCAGTTTTCTCCATCTCCATCTTGATATCTCGTTGTGTTATTGTTTGTAAAAGCATGAAATTGTGTATTCTGAGTCAGTATAGGGTTTCCAGACACTATAGTTTTCAAATGGAAGCTCTTGGGACTGAACCAACTACACCAACACATTGGGGTGGTCAGGTGAACACTAGTGGAGCATTCTTTTTGGTTCCCTATGCTCCCCATGCTTTCGGGCTACCTTTTCCGGGCATAGTCGCTTAAGAGCCCTGAATAATTAGATTGGCTTAAGAATGAATTTGATAGGGGTATGTCTAAGAACACATGAGAGTTATCAATCACCTAGTAAATATTTCTTGTTTAGTTCTAGATGGGAGTCATACGGCCTATGACTTAGTGACCTTCCATTCATTGATAATTTATGTTACGATAAACCCATGGATGCTTTCAAAAGCACCTTAAAAAGGATAGGGGTAGTCATCAAGCCTAGTGAAGGGTGTGATGTGATTTCCAAATAACTTGAAATACCTATAGATTTAAGGTAATAACATGAATTGGAAAGGATTAGACAATCAAGAATCATTGAGTGTCTGAATCAGAATGTCATTGCATCTGGAGACATTCTCAAGCATTGGAGTAATGTATATGGAGAGACATTCTCAAAATATCAACAGATGAAAGGCATCAAATTGTGACGACTTCCGGGTGTTTTAGCAGTGGAGAAGACTATGAAGCATAGAAGAATGTAGTAAGTGCATGATAATATAGGAACTAGTACAAAGAGACGATGAGCAAGAAGACGTGCAAGTAAGGTAAATACACATATACACATTGATAAATTAAATGAATAATTACTTAGATTATGTAACTCTTTATATACATACATTATATAAATATTGATTTCTAAATTTTGATGCATATTACATTGAAAATGCTAGTACATGTACATCACCAATAAATGAAAAAATAATCCATAATGTCTTAAATATTGTCAAGTGCACATCATATTAGATTCATGTGAAAATAATATCAGAAATGTAAGGTCTCATACAAAACTATCAAGTTCAAAATAGTATTTTAATGTGCATAATAAATACAAAAATTCCCAAATAGGTCATATACCATCAAGTTAAAATTCCATATAGGCGTACATACAATACCATGCACATAGGCATATAAAAACAATGTCATATAAGACATATATATTTCCTACTCATCAAAATATATCCCTCTCTTGGACTTGCTCGAATAAGGCCCTCCCTTAGATGAAGATGGATATCCATGAGATGACTTTGGATCATCTCAGCCCATGCTTTGAGTCCTCTTCCACTGAATACTCTCTAGTAGATGATCCTGTAAATGTAAACAATGTTTTTTTGTCAAAACTTAATTTATATATATTTTCAACATGTATTTAAGACCATGCTAGAATGAAATTATTTACATAAATACACAAACCTACCGCAAGTATTCGATCATGCCGAATTTGCATCTCATGCTCAGATGAGTCATCGAGAGCTTCGGTAGTACGAACGGGGGTACGAAGACGATGAGATGGAGGAGTACGTGCCCTCGAAGTCAAAATGGAGGGGGTTAAAGTTCCCTACATACATATAAGATCAAAAAATATAACATCAAAATTAGCGAAAATAGAGCTAAGTACATGTATCTACATAATGGCAATATTTTAACTAATTTTATCAATATAGAACTATTGTTTTTACCCCACCACACCTGTGAATCAAATGAGCAAGGCTGCTACCTGTCATAGGTAACTCCTGCATATACACAATGAAGGACATTATTAACATAATTTAATAATTCTATAATGAAAGACATTACTAACATTTAATTTAACATAATATGAATTACATGAGAAATTTAAAAAAAATCATGTGTTGTTTGAATACCTCAGTGAGTTGCTGTGCAGATGAAATCACAATGGCAACACCTTTATCTACTTGTTGCAGAGATAGTGGGGTGTCTAGTGAAGTCAAAAATTTTATCAAACATGTATATCACATGAGTTAGATGGACATACAAGAACATACATATATTTGACTTCAAAACTAATATATATATATATATATATATATATATATATATATATATATATATATATATATATATATATATATATATACATGTATGTGAAAATTTTACATAATTAAAATTCTAAATTACCTCTATGAATGTATGTGTATGCATGGTGCTCACCACCTATGGTCAGGATGAAGATGCACCTCCCGTATGCTGTAATATCAATGCATGTACATGTACAAATATAATTATTTCAAAAAATTAACATATATAAGTAAATCACGTAATCCAAACTTTTTTTAACACACATAACAAAACATAAAAAAATTACCTGTGAAGGTGATGCCGATGAATGTAATCCAAATGTCTCACTCAAAAGGACATTTGGCATAGTGACATTATCATGTTCACCCCTAGCACCAGGTGCACCAAAATTAGTACGCATGAAAGTATCATCCTCCTCGGGCCCCAAACATATGCTACCACGTGACATGAAAATATTTGGCCTCATACTAGTACTCCTTGAGGGAATACTCTGTGTACCTCTATGAGCATCTGGCTAAAAAATCTCCCTTGTATGTCGAACAAGGGTCATAGACAACCCCTGAAGCTTGTGGAGTGTATCAATCTCTACTGTCTCCTTCACTACTTGAGGGACAATCTTAGGGTGAGGGGGCTTCTATATCGGGAATCTACCCTGCTAAATAGGTGCACATTGTGCAGCTGGTCAATCCTGTGCAGATCCTTTTCCTCGGCCCTGGAAATCTCAGAAATCAAAATAATTTGGGATCTCATCGAGGATAAACTCGTAATAGAGTTTCCTCAGAAAGTATAGTGGCACCTCGTTGTTATTACAAAGTGGAAAATCAAACACCATCCACCATCGGTCCCAAAAATTATTTTTAATCAAATTATTATTGCACCAATGGATGGGAAATCATTTACATGTCAACGAAACAGGAAAATTAGTGTGGGGATCCATGAATAAGGTGCATATGAATTATTTTGAATTTTTTTTTCCCTTACATCCACATATGACAATTTGTTGCAATAATAAACCCTACAAACCTCTCTGTAAGTTGTCCAATGATCAATTTTCCCTGTTGTCACATCAATTTGAACAAGTAATGCCTCCAATGTGTTTACAAGAGAGGCGCAATGGGGGTTTTTAGATTGTGCATCCCTCATTGTTTTGATTAAATCCTCAATTTCAATTTTGTTTTCAACTATTTAGGTTGATAAATCTTCTTGACTACTCGAGGGATGTTGAGAAATTGTGGGAGTGTCAGGAGGGATGACAAGAATAACAGGGTTTGGTTTTGATTGATTCTCTTGACCTTTAACTGTAACAATAAAAAATATGTATTCAAATAAAATTTTAATCTATAATTATCATATTTCAATGTACTTTTGAGAAAATAATTGTGCTTACCTATTCTCCATGGCATCATCATCGATTCAGATCTTATAGGTGATCCAAAAATGATCCTTTGATCTTGAGATCTATCTAAATGAAAAATGTGAGGGCACGGTTAAGCTCTGAAACTTGCGTTTGAGGGAGGTAAAATGATAGAGGCTCAGGCCTCTTTTTTTTTATAGTAGGAATAACACGTACACGTTATGCTTTGGTGATTCCCAAGCCAAAAAAATTAAAATGCGAGCATGTTTTAACAAAACGCATCGTGTTTTTATTTTTTTCAGATTCTTGTCCGCTCCCCCCCCCCACCCCCCCAACTTCATGAACTTACCCTATGACCACACAATATCTCTAGAAAGAAAAAATATGGAACAATAGGTTAGAATGGGGTGCCTGGGGTGATCCGATCTGAGATCTGGGCACCCTGGTCTATGAAAAATCTCTAAAACTCTCCTCTGAGGTGTCACTGAATAACTGCCTGACTTTCCTTCCTATCATGTGTATGTCACTAAATTATGCTAGATGTTGTTGTAAATCAGAAATGAAGGATAGAACTATAAAACCCCAAACCAAGCATCAAATCCCTAAAAAATACAAATGCATACAAAGGGGTTAGACTGTCCTCAGTGGCCATAATGGTGGACTTGCTAACTGAGTGTTGCACTACATTTAAGACCCAAATTTAGTTCTAGGTGTGTGTGTGAATATCGTTCCCTAAGTGCTCTTGTGCTAGTCATACTTTGTGAAGTAGCGAGCAATAACTAGATGTATAAATGTAATAAAATGGTGAATGGAATAGAATAAACTTCCCTCCTATTCATTATGATGTAGATGATCCATCCTTGTCCCTTGTGATGAAGCTAGATGGATGCAAATGGAGATTTTTATGGATGCAACCTTAGGTGATGATAGTAGCGCCTAGTGCTTGGTTAGTCATTATGGTCTCATAAATTTATATTTATATGGATCTCTTGTTCTAGTTGCGTAATTAACCCCGAAGAGGCTGACCACCAAAAAGATAGAAATCTCAAACTACTAGAAAGTGCACAAAAAGTGGTGGGAAAGTGTGAAAAGGGTCAGGGCACCCCAAATGGGACCAGGGCACTTGGGGTGTCCCAGTACTAGGCTGGGTGCCCCAGTCAGAGATGAAATGATGCCAAATAGAAAAAATGACTGTACAAGTACATGTGGGAGGTCAGTAGTGACAAAAAATGTAACGTAAAATGGCCAAAGGAAATGGGTTAATTAATAATTTCTTCACTCAAAAACCATATGAATAGTAGTATGCGACCGAGACTAAATAATAACCAAAGTGCATGATTTTGTGTCTACAACACCAACAACACTTTACTTTATCCTTATCACAGTACCTGCAACCAACACATGGTAAGCTCAACTGTTAGCATGACATCTACCCAAAATACAACATAATGCATGTTATCATAGTTTTCCATTCACATGATTATAATAATTAACACGCAACAAGAGAGAGTTAGAGACACATTCATTTCATTTCCTAACTAGATGAGGAGAGAGAGAGATAGAAAAAATAACATTTTCCCAACAATAAATTTCTCAAAACAAGCCACATAAGATATTTCCATATAGTCATATTAAGTGTCTACAAGTTTTCTTGTCAATTATTTGGCCTGTGAGGGCTCCACGATAATCTTTCACATTTACCTACTAGTTTGCAAAAATGACCAAATTTAGCTCAATGACTAAGAAGGTGCATTCAACATATGACTTCCGATGGGAAAATGCATCATGAGACAAATCATATACGCTATCCTATTTAAAGGGAATTCACTAGAAGTGATGTAAATTATAACTAGCGAACATGGTACAAAGGACTACTATTTTTCCAAAGAAACTTGTCATAATTAGACAAATTTGAACTGGTCACCCAATGACCGGAGGCCTACAAAACTCCCTCGTAAAACTAATTGGTGAGGTTTTTTCTCAAAACTAAGGGTTGCAAGAAATTATCATGGATAAATACTAGAGGTTTATAGAGGTCGATATCCATTTCTTCAATTAGGTCCAAAACAGAAAGCCAAAACCAAACCCAACTTCTGATTTTTGGAAGCATCCCAAAACCACAAAAAAGGATTAACAAGTCTCCTAAAGAGGTGATGAAAAGTGTACAAACAGTCATTCAAGGGAATTCTAAGGTTTGAAACAACACCTCACATGATAGGGATCACATCCAAATATTGACTTTTCCATTTTAGTGTTCAGAGAGGTGTTTTGCGAGTAACATAAAATCATGTTTAATTAACTTTCCAAGGTAAAAAAAAGGTAGTTTAGTTGATGGCTCAATTAAATCTCACCAATTCAATTAGACACATATATCTAGTTTTGATAATTTGGTTATAAAAATGTTTTAGGTCGTGGTTTGTGAGTATAGTTGATGGTCAAAATAATAAATTAGGTTACGTAGAAGAAATCCTTTTTTTAGTTGTTTAATCTATAATTGATCTTAAAATAGTTTTCACCCCGTAGGTACCATTTTAATTTATTTCACATTCTTGAATTTTTCTAATTTAAAAATTGATCAAGAGTGCATATTGTTCATTTTTGGGTGTTTTGAAACCCCAATTTTCTAGTTTTACTCTTGACAATCAATTTATCTTTTAAAATCCAACTTTCATGATTTAATTGAATTTATTGAAAATCCATTAACAATAATCACAACTTGATTTATTAGATGCACACAGTCTGATTTATAATCCCAAAATTGACTTGTGCATTCATTTTGTCTGATGTGGATTGTAAAATTTTCATTGAATTCATTTTTAATTAGTTGATTTTTTTATTAATCAATTTAATAAATTCCTTTTATTGAAATTTTACTTGATCAAAAACTTCAAAAAAATGAAAATGAAAATCCACACAATTTGATAATGGATTTCACCCAAAGGCTACGTCAACGGATTCATGTAATAGTGAATTGTTCTATTTAATCCAATGAAGTATAATTTATCACCTTCAATAATGAAAAATAGATCTTTATACCCACGCTTTTAGAGCTTAAACATAATTATAGACTCCGATTTCTTGTCAAATGACATCTACAACTTCACTTGTGGCTCTACAAGTTCTCCCAAGTTCCCTTTCTATGAAAATGTGATCGAAAATCACCTACATCTAAAAATATGCAACAATTTATAGAAAAAGAAGACCACCAATGTCTTTGAATTTGAATTCTGAGCAACTTTTCTTTTTACACCAAGTCCTATTTTGGACCAGAAGTGCTTCAAATTTAAGGTTTTGTGCAACTACCTCTATTTTTCCTTGTCACAGTCTACTAACCAACCTTTTATAAATATCATTGAGCTCATTTTTAACTGTGTTGAGATCCTTTAGCGCATTGGCTAATTTTTTGGTTTGCTACCACGAGGTCATGGGTTTAACCCACTCCTCCATTTTCTTCATTGATGGATTTGTGCTATGCATGGACATTATCCCACATATCCCACAAGTTTGGAGGGGTGAGTGTTTAAAAATAGGTGTAATAGCTTATGTTTACATGGAAACAACCATGGCTTGGCATTTTTCCACCTATTTGGGCTATGGATATCCCACCAAGTTATTCCTTTTCCTTACCACGAATGGTGCATTCGTTGAACCACAAAATGTTAGGTTGTGCTTTGATTTGATCACCTGGTAGTTATGTGGATTGGTCGTGGATAGTATAGATAATCCTGAGTTGTTTGAGCCCTGGGATCATCAATTTTTTGGAAGTTTGGCCCAATTATATAGCTATTCTGTGGGCATGTAACACTGGCCCTCAAGGTTGCATGGAGATAAGGCATATCATTGTAATAGATAAGCTCGATCGACTCAGTGGGGAGTTGACCACCCCACCGAGCTAGAAAATAGCTCGCCAAGATACTCCAATAATGTAATGCAATATAACATATCTCTTGCATTACAATTCAAATATCCTATAAAATATCCCACATGCAGAATATATAGAGATAATGTGGCATATAAATGAAATATATATACAATGATATGAGTTGGAGGCCAAGCCACCCCTTCGTTAAAAGAGTGTGTTGAACCTGGCTGAGGGCCCCCAACCAAAAAATAGCGAGGCCCACCAATTTTTAAATCACGAGTCAAAGACCATAGGATAAAACACAAATTTACTCTCTTACCCAGTTTTATCCTCTAGATCGCTTCTCCTAAATAAGACTATATTGTCCTCAAAAGGGAAATTTATCCAGCTAAACTTTTAATAGATCCTTTGCATATCACAAATAGTAGAACCCATTTTATAGCATGGTAATTTTTATAAAATTGCAATAAATCGATAAGCCATTAAAAATTAACATCACTCATGTCCATTACTTCAAATGATATGAAAACTCAAAGTTCCATACTCATCTGTACACTGATCTTGCACCACTGTTAGATATGCAAAATGTATCCTGCATTCAAAAATTGTTAGTGTGAAAATTATACATATTATTTGTAATAAAGTTTGACAGTTACAACTATGTAAGCCTTTGTAATAGACTTATAACATTTGCAAGAATCATGCATAGCTGCAAAAAGCTTGTAAAAATTTTACACACACAAACAATGCTTACATGAAATATTTTCACAACAACAATATACTATGAATAATTTCTAAAAAATAAACATCTGATCAAATGACCATGACCATAAGAAACACTGTACATGCTACTATAAAAATGATTTTTTCCAAAAACCATAACAAGAGAAATTTACCCAAGTATGATAAACTTGTCACCTAGATTTTCCTTTCAAGTTACTTCACCAACACCGAATAAAAATAAAATATGGGAATTATTTATTTTTTCACAATTAACAAGAATCCCAAAAATGATTTGTTAGTTTGCATGATATTTATCAATTTTAACTATGCAAAAATAGAATTGAGGAATTTTTTATCCACCATTTTAATCACATGTTCTTGTCTCGGTGATTGATTCACTTCAATATTTACTTGAGCCACTGCATGGGTCATATTTACAACTATTGGTTTAACAGTACTTTCCTTGTTAACAAATTTTAATTTTTGTTTAGGATGAAGTTGCCAACACTTATCAATTACATGAACTATCTTTTTATAGTGATCACAATATTTTGTGTCCATTTTTATATGATCCACATTTTTATGAAACCTACTTAAACTGCTTCTCTCTGAGCCATGTTTAGGAGAGTGAACTTTCTCAAAATTTTCCAACAAATATTATCCTTTCCAACATCTGGCTACACAATGGTTAGATAACCCACAAAATGTGCATGGATAGTTATACCATAATTTCTGCATATTATTGCCAAATTGCTCAAATGTACATAATGTATCAAATTGTTTACCTTTTCCTTTGCAATTATGGTAAACAAGAGTTGGAGGGATCTCTATACCTCTTCGTGGGGAATTCTTACCAAATTATTCTCCTGAGGATGAATCACATGATGCTAATGGGGAAACCTCTTTGCTATTAGAATCTTGTCTTCTTCCTATGGTCTTAGACCGTTCTCCAATCTCTTTTTTCCCTACATTAGCACACCCCAATCCTGTAAAATGAGGTCTTTCTTCAACTTGTATGGGGTTAGATATGACTTTATTATCCTTACTAAGGATAATTCCATTAAATCCAATTTTATTTAACTATTTAGGTCATATTCCCCGTGTTTGATTTTAAAAGTCACCTAGAACATTACCTGAATCTAATTTTGAATGGGGAGAGGAATTAGGTATTGTAATACTTGTAATACACTCTTTGTTCATAGTGTATGCATCAATAGTAACTAATACCTCTTTCTTAGATCCATCAATTTACAATACTATTAATATCTCATCCTTGGATTCTATCTCTTTTTTCATACTACCAATTTTCTCCTCAAAAGAGAACAACTGACACCTCAGGAAGGAATTATATTCATGTATCTGTTGATTTTTTGATTCAAGCTCATCAAACTTTTCCTTGTTTGAAATTTTTACCATGGTTTCCTACACACCCATTCTTCCAAATTATGCACACTGCAACTGAAAGATCAAGCCCAAAAATGCAAAACCAATTTGAAAACAATTTCAACTGAATCAAATAAAGAACTAAACTAGATCTACTACTAAAACTTGATCTGAAAATGGTTTTCACCCCACTAGGTACCATTTTCATTTTTTTTCAGATTCTTAATTTATCTGATTTATAAATTGATCAAGAGTGCTTATTGTTCATTTTTGGGTGTTTTGAAACCCCAATTTTCTAGTTTTACTCTTGACAGTCAACTTATCTTTTAAAATACAACTTTCATGATTTAATTTAATCTATTACAAATTCATCAAAATTAATCACAAGATGATCTATTAGATGCACTCAATTTGATTTATAATCCCAAAATTGACGTGTGCATTCGTTTTGTCTGCTATGGATTATGGATTGTTAATGTTTCACTGAATCCATTTTTAATCAGTTGATTGTTTTTATTAATAATTTTAATAAATTCCTTTTAGTGAAATTTTATCTGATCAAAATATTCAAAAAACTGAAAATAAAAATCCACACAATTTGATAACAGAGTTCACCTGAAGGCTACGTCTCCGGATTCATGTAATCGTGAATTGATCTATTTAATCTAATGAAGTAAAATTTATCACCTTCAATAATGACAAACAAATCTTTATACCTTTGTTTTTAGAGCTTAAACAGAATTGTAGACTCTGATTTCTTGTTAGATAGCGTCCACAACTTCACCTGTGGATCTACAAGTTCTCACAAGTTCCCTTTATATGTAAATGTGATAAAAAATAAACTATACCCAAAAATATGGAATACTTTATATAAAACTATGACCACCAATGTCTTTGTCTCTGAATTCTAAGCAACTTTTATTTTTACACCAAGTCCTAATTCAGACCAGAAGTGCTTCAAATTTAAAGTTTTTTCAACTCCCTCTATGCTGCCTTTTCACAGTCTACTAACAAAACTTTTATAAATATCACTGAGATCATTTTTAACCATGTCGAGATCCTTTGGTGCATCAGATAAGAGTATGGTTTATTCCCATGAGGTCATGGGTTTGACCCACTCCTCCATTTTCTTTGCTGATGGATTTGTGCTATGCGTTAACATTATCCAACATATCCTGCGGGTCTGGAGGGGTGAGTGTTTAAAAATAGGTGTAATAGCCTATGTTCTCATGGAAAAAACTACACTTGGTATTTTTCCACCTTTTTGAGCTATGGATAGGCCACCGATTTTTTCCTTTGGCTCACCACGTATGGTACATTCATTGAACCGCCAAATGTTGGGCTGTGTGTTGAGTTGATTCGTCTGTAGTTATGTGGACCAATCGTGGATAGTATAGATAAACTTGAGTTTTTTGGGTGCTAGACTCACCAAGTTATTGGAATTTTGGCCCGAGTATATATCCATTTGGTGGGAATATAACATCAACCCTCCGAGTCGCATGGAGATAAGGCCTAACATTTTAATAGATAAGCCTAGTCAACTTGGTGGGGAGTTGACCACCACACCAAGCTAGAAAATAGTTCACCAAAGTCCTCGAATAATACAATGCAAAATAACATATCCCCTGTATTACAATTCAAATATCCTATAAAATATACCGCATGCAGAATGTATAGAGATAATGTGGTATATAAATGAAATATCAATGTAATGATATAATGAGTTAGAGGCCAAGACACCCCTCTGTTAAAAGAGTGTGTCGAACCTAGCTAAGGGCCCCCAACCAAAAAATAACGGGGCCAACTAATTGATCAATCATGAGTCAAAGACTGGAGGATAAAATAAAAATTTACTATTGCACCCTTTTTTCACTTCTACCATGTGTCATGTCCTGATTGGACAATTGGCCAAGTTTGACATTCTTTTTGTAAAACTTTGACTAGAGATATTTTTCACCTAGGAGCTCCATTTTTCAAGTTCTGCATATCGATGGAAATCTCTCAAGATTCTCTAGAGGTTTGTAATGGTTTAGGGAGATTTTGGTAAAATGTGAATCTATAAAATCCTCTGGATCAACAATTTATTTAATGAAACCGTAAACTTATCCTTAGTTTTATTAGAAATATGATTCCATAGAAAAAGGGAAACTATTAATAAAAAAATTATGCAAGTTAAGGGTGAGAAAACCATTCTTACAAGTACTCAAACCTAGGTACAATAGCTCCAAGTGGTATACATATATAAGACCATGCAAATTGAAGATATTTTTTTGTCAAACAGTTCACGAAGTTGTGATTGCCTCCACATTTGTATACACGTCTATCTATTCACTTGTAATAAGAAAAAAAATCAATTACCCATTATGCTTTTTGGTTGTATATGGCCTTCCCAAATATCTAAAATAGACATAGACCGGGTCTCGAGAGTACATGGGAAAGGTTAAAGGGAGAAACTTCACCATAACAAATCCAACCAAACACCAACATTGATGTCGAATTATCATACCAAAGATAAAATTCTATTATTGCAACCCAAAACAACAGGTTCAACACCTTCGCATGATTGCTAAGATAGAGATTATGTAATATAAGAGCTATTGGCCTTATTTTCTGGTTTTACTCCATCAACAAACTAAATATCAGATTTACATAGGGAATTAAATAAAAACTACCTCCATTGTTCCTTGTCAAGACATAAATCTATTTGTAAGTGATCTGGTAAAGGGGTAGTTGGGTCACACGAGTCTTATTACCTCCTAGCCCATTGTTATCAACATCTCATTTGAGTGCACCCAAAAATTATTGGTGTCCATGAAACCATGAATTCTTTTAGGAATTTTATCAAATAGTCTACATGCCAAGCTCATACTTCCACATTGACATACATATAACTAGCAAACTTACAACTATAGTTTCTGAAAAAAATCACATCCCCTATTCCTAACACCCCCATACCTTGTTCCAAAGTTTCAATTTAACACAAGATGAGAAAATGTTGTCAAACTTTGGATTTTGGTTGTGTTTGTGGGAGTGTTCCCACACATTCACAACTTCTTTTCTACACCTCATGCAATCATTGCAGTCCATCCAATCAAATTTCTTTATGAAATTTTATCAAATAGCTACCTAGCTTGGCTATGCTTCCATATTGACATACATCTCCATTCTTTCCATGCTGCAAAGCAATTAAGAAACTACCAAAGTCTAACAAGCCCTTAGGATGCCCATAAATAGTTTTAGACACTATCTCCCTATCCTACTTGCCCTTCATTCCACCATTAAAATCCTCCAGCTACTTTCGAGACTTTATAATTGCTCTTATATATTTGTGTGCGTATTTTGTTATATATATATATATTTAAAATGTGTTCATTATATTTTATTTTATTTTATATTTAATGTATTTATTTATTATATAATATTAAATTCTAATAATAAGTAATTTAAAAAAAAACTTCATTTTAAGATATCCTTCCGAATTATTTTAAATTATCAATATTACATGCACCCAAAATAAAATTATTCACACGCAAATCCATGAAGGTTGACGAGGTCAATAATTTGGTTTGAATCCGTAAAAGAGAGGTTTGAAATTGAGCTCATGTTTTTCAAAACACAAAGGAAACTACACTATCTTGGTATAACGATGTAGGGCACTACATTTAACTCCCCTTATACTATCATCTTCCTCGATGTGACATAACACTAAGTCTACAAGGACAATTAATCTAGGAAATCAACAATGACAAATCCTTTCCAAGGGAAGAAACTCTACCAATAAAGCATGGCCATGAGGTAGAAGGAAAGTTTTGAGAATTTATTTATGTTCTGTGAAGATTGGAAGTTCTCAATTACTTCTCCAATTTCATAACTATTCCAAAAATAACTCATTACATGTTTTCAATATATCAATTCTGAACGAAAACATTATTCAATGCATTTTAGTCATTTCACATCACAAAAGTTCATAAGTTATGTATTTTTCATATCAATGAAGTCAACGCCAATGGTGTTTCACCACCAAAAAATTTAGATTTCATTCTTTTCATGTCATTTCACCATGGCTATGCTTTAGTTCAACATGATACGTACATACTATGTAACTCACCCTTTCAAAATATCTTAGTTGAGTAGTTTTGTTTTTCATAGCTTTTACCCACTTTGGGATATCACAATATTCCCATAACATAATAGAAAACCACATATATATGAGAAAATGAATACTGACATCACAACATAACAATTACAATTAAATATGTACACCACATTACAACGTAACACATTAGCTATTCAACTCCAAATAGCAATATCTCTCAAGTATCAAGCATCGACTACCACCTCCACAAAAATAGAATGAAAGAAAATTTTCCTTTTCTTTCCACCAAATAGGTCAATCACCTTAAGGCCCTAGGAACATAGAGTGCAAGCACCTCTAACCCAAGTGGCATAGTAACACGTAATTTGATAACCACACAAGTTATCTATAAATCCTCAGGACATACCTTCATACAATGAAGTGGGCCCATAGGTACCACCAGTCCATGGTGAACCCATGTCCTTATTACAACACATAACAACATTAGAACCAACATGTCAATCAACTAGAAAATTTTCCAAGTGGCATCAAATTCAATCGCCTTGGGCCTAGCAAGAAGATACATTTGAAACTTGAGGAATAATTTATACTCAAATTCAACTTTCAATCTAAGCAAAATAAATGGTTAATTAGCCATAGTTAGTGTGAAAATAATTATTTTAGTTCAAAAATCAAATTAAATACCCGAAATTGCAAGTATTAACTCAACCAAAAGTTAAATGGCATAAATTTATGGTTCCAGAAAAGGAGGAAAAAATAAAATTAAAATTTACGAATAAAATACGTATAGAGAAATATCACATCACAATCACTATGTGGCATTATACGACCACCAAAAGGGTACTCATTGAGTTGATGACACTCAAATATCATGCCTTAGGTCACAAAATATATAACAATTTATGCAACATCACAAGTACATCGGATCTCATTCGACATCAAGTGCAAATATTGACATCCTAATAAGGGTATCAAACCTTATTTGGAATCAAGCACAACTTGGAAAATAAAAGTACAATGAACAAAACTATACAATATTTACACAATGACACATATAGTGGCCCAATGGAGTGAATTCACATTATATTCACATTAAATGGTTACACCTTTCTTATAGAATCACTGACACTACACCATAGGACACATGTATGATAGAACATGAAAAATTTTACTCACTAAAAGTCTCACCACATAATGATGTGATTTTGAATTTGATATATATCCCATGATTTCTCCAAGCATACATAGATAACATCACATAGCTCACATCATAGTTCATATTCCATTGTTAAAATTTAGGTTCTCTCGAGAGGTTCTAGATTTGAAACCTTTCTCTAATACCAAGTGTCACACCAAAAACTTTAATACACAAATACAATAGTAAAAATGCCAGAATCATTTTTTATTTCATTACTTGATACATGAAACCACATGGGATCATTAAGATAACTCACATCACATAAGACATTTATACCAATATAGATCCACACATACAACAAGATGAGAAGTGATTGACATCTCAAGGAGAGATGACACACACATTTCCAAGCTTACCTAAGAGGCTTACAATGGGGAGAGGTCATCAGTAAAACTACCCCTTATTAATCCAGGAAGGAATCTTGGCTAGCCTTTGGTTCCTCAAGGCATAAAAAACACATAAAATTCAACAGGATCCACATCCCTCCATTATAACACGTGTTTATCCCTCCATTAATACTAGCCAAAAATTCCTTTATCTCCTCCAAAACAAAACACACACTTCCCCTTATTTCTACCTTCACTAGCTTCACCTTACTCCTCCAATAATCGATGATGAAACCTCACCCCAATAAGAATAAAATGACCTTATGAAAACACATGATTTATATCAAAACCACATCCTCTCAAATGAAAAATACAAAACAAATTTCTAACTACAATATAAATTAAGGGATAGGCGCTTTACATGTCATAACATTTTCATAGTTGGAAATTTATTACAATCCTATTACATTATTTGACCTTAATTATTTGAAGAGAACTTAACATGTAGACTTTCATTCTTATTTTATCTAGACTCCATTTTCTTTATTTCTTTAATGTTTTACCTATAATGGTTCCATTTGATTTTTCTCGTTTATCTTATGGTAATTAATTTATATAGCATGATTGTTAGTGGGAACATTTAAACATGCATGGTTCTATTAGTACTTGTCTAAAGGATGTGTCTCTAAGGAACATGTTTACTTGGTTTTACATCTTTCATTACGCAATAAGAACTAAAATGAGTTCAAGAGGGGATATGTTTATAGTTTAAAGGATTAAGGTTAAATATTCATTGTCTTTTTATACTTTAATAATTGGTTGGTTCATATTAACATTTACACATCATGAGTTTCTTTCTCTCAAATGAAATTTAATGTTTTCTCGAAAGATTGATCTCACATGGAGCATCTTATATTCATTTCCCAAACATAAGAAAACTTAATCAAGTTATAAGAAAGATATGATTCACTTTTCTCCTAAAAAAACATCTTATGAATACAATTTCAAAAAATAAGCATTAATTACAATTTTCTATTATCCACATCAAACTCTTAATATTATTTTATCGTAAACCAAATTGATAACTGAAATTTGGTATGGAATTCACGTGTAACCCAAATTCTCTAAGATGTATTATATAATAAAATCCTATCTTTGTCACCTAAAACCCTTCATTATACTCATTTGTCGGATTAAAAAGGTTTGCATTGTTTGTGATGTGATTCACAATCCAATTGCCCAATCAGGATTCCTTGTTTTCACAAAGCAAGTTACACATGGTAGGATACATTTCACCCTTATCAACGTTATAGAGGTTTTGCATTGTGTTTAAGATACGAATCTCAAATGTCACTTTACTTCTAAACCATCATCATAAGTATTCATTATCGATAGTTACGAGTTAATTACATGTTTTAGCCATAAATTTTACTTCCTAAGAGGCTATAGGTTTAATATAATTCCATTTACGCCCAAATTCCTTATTCCCTATTACAAGTCAAAACTAGAGTGCAATAATATTTAACTCACAAGACTTATATATCAACCCAAGGTATTTCATTAATTTCTACTAAGGGAACATTTATTTTAACCTTAAGGCTTAGGAGTGTCACTATGGGGTTCTTCTGTGATGCGAGTTTGGATCCATTAAATATTCTCTAGTTCAATTCTTGTGAAAGAGAAAATTTAGCCTACGAGGGAAGAGAAGGAGCATTCTCATGTAGCATGCACTAAGAATTGACAAGGGACCAAGTTAACCTACCCTAATATGTTCATGAAGGCCTAGGTGAAACACATTTTCTCAGCATATGGTAGGACCTAATGCCGATATAGATTAAAATGACATAGTTAAAATTCAACCAAGTTCAGTTCCACTATGGAGAAAAAAGCACAAGGTAACTCAAGGGAATTATTCCTTACAACAAGGGTTAATATTTTTATGTAATAAGTTTGATTATTATTTTTCATCCAAATGAAAACACGCTACTATGATTTTTTATTTTTCTTAGGAGGCTAAGAGAGTGTCCCTAGGCCAACATATCACTAGAGAACAGATAACATATTCCATTATCAATTTATTACTATCTAATTTACTAGTACAATCAACATCCAAAATTACCGGGTACAATTAGCTTTAAATAAAAAAGTTCCAAAATTCACCTTTCTTTAATGATTCAAATGCTATCAAGTGGTTTATTTTCACATAACTTTCCATAACAAGAAGGTAAAAAAAACTTAATTTACCTAACTGACATATAAAATTACTACCAAGTAGGGAAGTAGTCATCATATAACAATGCAACAATGTACACAAATAACACACTTCCCAATATACTAACAATTTCGTATTCATCATGAAAAACAAAGAACCATAATTATATTCATAGAAACAATGTTGATATATCATATACTATTACAATGTTTTCAAAATCACATATTATTATGCAAACACCAACAACACTCTACTTTGTCCTTATCCTAGTACTTGCAACCACACATGCTCAACACAAACTGATGACATGGAATCTACCCAAAATATACCATAATTCATGTTATCATAGTTTTTTATTCACATAATTATAATACTTAGCAATCAACTAGAGAGACTCAGAGATACATTCATTTCATTTCCTAACTAGAGGAGAGAGAGAGAGAGCATTTTTTTTACAGCCAAATTTCTCAAAACAAGCCACAAAAGAGAGTTCCATATAGTCATATATAAGTTTTATCATCTTTTATATGACTTGTGAGGACCCCACAGTAATATTTCACATTTACCTACTATTTTACGAAAATGACCAAATTTTGCCTGAGGGCTAAGAATTTGCATTAAAAAAATGGCTTTTGATGAGTGAATGCACCATGAGAAAAATCTTATACACTATCCTATATACATGAAATTCAATGGAGTTAATGGAACTTAGAATTGGTGAGCAGAGTATGAATGGAAACTACTTTTTGAAAGTCATTGGTTGTAATTGGACTAGTTTGAATAGGTCACCCAACGACATAAGTCCTACAAAAACTCCCTTGTAAAACTAATTGGTGATGTTTTTTCTCAAAAATAAGGTTTGTAAGTAATTGTAATGGATAATGATTAACTAAAATGAATTAAGCTATGTAGTATGGGGATAGTTAATATGATCTATACACAACTAGAATAAATGAAATAAATGTAATAAATAAGTATGTAAATGATCTAAGTAACTATGCAAAAGGAAATGCTAACCCTAATGTGCAAGAAGGAAGAGGAAAGAACTCACCTAAATAAAAGATGCTCGCAAGACAATTTCACATTGATGACTAGAAAATACAGAAGCAGGAACGACTGTGTAGGAATCTCGAAAATGATGGATATGGAGGATCTAGCTGGACTAGAGTTCCTGGAGAAGGAATGGGGCACCTGTGGGTGATTTAGTCTACAATTTGGGTGCCCTAGTATATGAAAAAGCTCTGAAATTGATCTTCACTAGTTTGGCAGATGGTCCAAATCCCTCGCTATTTGTTACATCAACATCATTGTGTCATGCCAGATGTCACCAATAATCCAAGATGAAAGAAAGACCTGCAAGACCCCAAAAAAAGCATCAAACCCTAAAAAATGCACATGAAGGGGTCAAACTGACCTCAACTACCACAATGGTGGACTTACTAACTAATTTCTACGCTACATCTTAGACCAGATGTACTTCTATGTGCAAGTGTGTGTTAACATGCCCTAGGTTGCTCTTATGCCAATCGTACTTTGTGAAGTAGTGAGTAATGACTATGTGTAGAAAATGTAATAGAATGTGTCCATGGAATAGAATAGTGTCCCTCCCCTATGAAGTGTGATGCAAATGTCGTAGCCTTGTGCCTTGATGATGGAGCTATGTGGATGTAAGTGATCTCCAATGTAATATATGGATGTAAATTGAGATGAGTGATAGTAGTAAGTGATGCTAGGTCCCTCATTATGGTCTAATAACTTTAAATTTATAGGGTTATCTTTGTCAAATTTCTTAATTAACCTCGAAAAGGCTGACCAAAAGAAATATAAAGACCTCCAACAGCTAGAAAGAGCCCAAAAAGTGGTGGGAAAGTGGAAAAAGGACCTAGGCACCCCTGGTGGGACCAGGGCACCCACAGGTGCCCTAGTTAAGGATGAAATAATGTGGGATGACAGAATCTGACTGGGCATATGCATGCAAGAGGTCAATAATGACGAAATAAAATAAAACAAGATGTCCAAAAGATGGGGGTTAATCAATGATTTCTTCTCTAAAGAACCTTCTAAATGGTAGTATAAAACCGGAATAAGGAATGTATAAAGTGCATGATTTTGTGACCAAAGATAAATACAAGGGTTTACAAAGGAAAATATCCATTTCTTCAATTAGGGCCAAAATGACAAGACAAAACCAAACACAAATTTTGATTTTTGGAAGCTTCCCAAAGCCGTAAAAAGGGTTAACAAGGCTCCTAAAGGGTTGAGGAAAAGTGAACAAATGGTCATTCGATGAAATTCTAAGGTTTGATACGATACCACACATGACAGGGAGCACATACAAATATTGAATTTTCCATTCAGGGGTTTGGAGAGATGTTTTGCAAGTCACAAAATATCATGTTTTATTCACTTTTCAAGGTATACAAAAGGTAGTTTAGCTGATGGCTCAAATCAATCTCACCATTTCAAGTAGAAAAAAATATCTAGTTTCGATACTTTGGTTTTAAAAATGTATTAGTTTGTGGTTTATGATTATGGTAGATGGTCAAAATAATCAATTAGGTTACGTAGGAAAAATCCCTTTCTTTCTGATTTGTTTGAACTATGATTTATTTAATGAAACTATAAAATTATCCTCAGTTTTATTAGAAATATGATTCTATAGAAAAAGGGAAACTATCAATGCAAAAATTCTGTAATTCAAGGGTGATAAAACCATTCCTATAAGTACTTGAACTCGGTGGCATCAAATCCAAACAATCCACATTCACGATCCGCAAGAGCATGTGAATTGAAGAGGAAGTTGAGTCAAACAGTTCATATCATTGTAATTGCCTCCACATTTGTATACATGTGTGTTTGGTAACTTTTAATTAAACAAAATATAAGCTACCCATTATACTTTTCGGTTATTGTTATCCAAAATTCACCCCCCAGGGTAATTTGATAACATGCATCAGAATACTCAAGTCCCAGGTAAATAGATTGATTCAAGGCAAAAAAATCATGTTTCTAAGGTCCCCTCGGATTTTTCTAACTCCCCTATCAGAGTTTAGAAAGGAGCAAGTTCTAAAAAAGGGTGAAAAAGTTGCAAAAAACAAGCTTGGGCCAGAAAAAATCATGAAAAATGGCTAAGTCCTAGTCCTCGCAGCAGCTGGGACAGTTGGGACATCGGGGCACGAATCAGCTGAAATGCCATCAGGTGGTCTAGAAGGCAAAGGAACATCCGGGCTGTGGGGACACGCGGGACGCGAAAGGGCAAACTGGCCGAAGGTAAAAGCAAAATTGACTAACTGCTGTGCGCAACAAACAGGGACATCTGGGCCGAAAGGACGTGAAGGATGCGAAAAGGTGAAGCGGCCGCAAAGAGGGACATGGAAGCCCATTTCAGGCGGTTTGGAAGAATTTGTCCAAGACAGTCTGGGACAGTTGGGACAAATGGACGTGTGGGACACAGAAAGCCGAAGGAGTCAAGAGCCAATCAAATCATGCCACGTGTCTTCACCTCAAAGAGGGACAGGGAAGCCCGAATCAGGTGGATCAGAGGAATTTGACCCAGGCAGCACTGGGACAACCGGGCCAAAGGGACGCGAGGGACGTGAAAAGCCGGTAGGCCCGTGAATGAATCAGGAAACACCACGTGTCACAAGGGAAAACGTCCAAAATCTAAAAGGGCAAGGTTTGAAGCATTGGCCCAAGCCAATAAAAAGAGGACACGTGTCCTAAGGAGTAGGGAAGTGTAGAGCTCGAGGAGGAATTAGAGAATTTGGCAAAAGTTTTGGCAAAAAACTAAAAGGTAAAGGATGACCCCACGCCCCTATCCTCCAACCAGATCATGCCACGTGTCCCAAGTGGCGGGGACGCGGGGAAAAAATGGGAAATTTTCCAAAAGTTACAAAACGTTGAAAATTTCAAGGAAAACCCATGGGTAAGGGAAGGAGAGAGAATCACTCATCCAATCAGCACCCGACACATGTCATCCAGGCGGCAGAGCGTGGGAAAAAATTTCAAAACCCATTTTTGCCTGTTTTGTGCCCTAAATCTTTAGATCGCCATATCTTTCGATCCAGAGCTCAGATTTGCACGTTCTTTATATCATTGGAAAGCTTATAAAATTCTCTACATGATTCTAGGGTCAATCTTGAATTTTGGTTCATTCTAAAGAGATAAAGTTAAGAAACATCTCTGACGTGTGACCATGGCTAGAAGTGACATTTCAGCGACTGAATTCAACACAGAATGGGTCACATTCTCCTCCAATTCAGTCAAAAATGGAAAGGTATGGGTTTGTAAGGTCCTCCATGCTGATTTAATGCATTTACAGTCAATGAGGAATGGGGTCCCATGTTTTTGTATGTTTTCTCTCTCCTAGGCTCGACCCATGCAATGTAAAAGCCAGATTTGGCTCAGTTTCTAAGGGGGAACACTTTTTGACATAGCAATCTTCTTCTTTCACCTCTAGCAAGTGATTTTTGTAAGAATCAGACCTCTTCAAAGACTATAATATTTTTTTACCTCTCTGAGGTTGTAATGTAGTGGTTTTGACATTGGAAATGATAATGCAAGCCTTGTGAATGGGTTTCAGTCCTTTGTTTGTATTATTTGCTTCATTTCAGATCCTAAATTATATCTTATCATCTTGTGTATGTTTTATGTTGCAATATTTGGTCTGTGTCTATTTGCATGACAAAATTGTTTCACCACTCCTTTTGGTGCATCACCATCTTTAGTTAGTTTCAATTTTTGCATTTCTAACCCTGTCTCCTTGCAATTTAGAGTAAGATTAGGATTAGAACCTCTGTAGTTGTGCAAATATAGATCTAAATCAGAGGAGTTTGAGGAACCATCCTCTAATCTGGAGATTCCTCTCTCAGTTTCACAAGTCCCACACTTGGAGAGAGGTTTCCATGTTGTGCAATCACAGTGGATGCTAGAGTGATCAACCTAAAAGTCTGATCTGCATCCAGGGGTGTTGTGAGCCTGCAAAAATAGTTTTGGCACACCCGGTGGGACCTAGATGTCTCATTTTTTATCGCAGAAAAGTTGATGTGCATTTTCTGCAATTTTCTTGCTTAAAAAGAGCTATTATTTGCATATCTGGAAACTCCAATGGGAAGAATCAACTGGTTTCAGCAGTGCAAGCCTGAAAACTCATGAGAAGAATCACCACAAGGTCAAGAGTTGGAGAAGAAGAAGTGTTGTTTGAATACCTGCAATTATCTCCAAGAAGAAGACAAAGAGGAAGAAGGATTCAAAGGTCTCCATCTCCACCAAACAAAACTCTCTCAACTCCTCCACCTGGTAGGCCTTTCTTTCAGTCAACAAGGGTTTTAAGACCAATTAGAATGGCACAAAACAACCCCTATGTCAACTTCACAGGAAGCAGCCCACTCGCCCTCAATGCACAACATCCAATTCCTATTGCAGCCTTGAAGAACATTCCCTACTTCACTGGAGAAAATCAGACTACTCCAGGTGATCATGTTAAAGATATTGCTAACCTTTGTGTAATTCATGAAATCAATGAAATGCAAGTGGCTGTCAAGTTCCTGGCATCTTCATTCAAGGGGAAAGCATTACAATGGTTTAGGAGCCTTGGAGCTGGTTCTATCAAAAATTGGAATCATCTGTGTATAGCACTTCATGAGCAATTTGGAGAGAAGGGAGACAACTTGTCTCTTTTGGAGCAGCTGACAACCATCAAGAGAGCTCCCAATGAGCAGCTGACCGATTTCAACTTCAGATTTCAAAAGACTTGGGAGAGAATTCCAGTGGCAGTCAGGCCAACAGCAGAAGGTGCTTTTCTCTACTATCTCAAAGCTCTAAATTCTGATATTTCTATGTTAATTCAGTCCATGGGAGGCATAACTATCCCTATGGCTTATAGCATTGCCATTAGGGCTGAAAATTGTTGATCTAAGGTCCCTCGATTTTCTAACTCCCCTATAAGAGTTTAGAAAGAGGGCAAGTTCTAAAAACGGGTGAAATGAAAAGTTGCCAAAAAAACAAGTTGGGCCCAGAAAAATCATGAAAAAGGCTAAGTCCTACCTAGAAGCAGCTTGGGACAACGCTGGGACATCGGGGCAAGAATCAGCTGAAATGCCTCAGGTGGCTAGAAGGCAAGGAAACACCGGGCTGTGGGGACACGGGGACGGAAAGGGCAAAATGGCCGAAGGTAAAAGCAAAATTGACTAACTGCTGTGCGCAAAAACAGGGACATCTGGGCGACAGGAGTGACGGATGCGAACAGGTGTGAAGCGGCCGCAACGCCAGGGACATGGAAGCCCATTCAGGCGGTTTGGAAGAATTTGGTCAAGAACAGGGTCTGGGACAGTGGGACAAATGGACGTGTGGGGACACGAAAGCCGAAGAGTCAAGAGCCAATCAAATCATGCCAGTGTCTTCACATCAAAGAGGGACAGGGAAGCCCGAATCAGGGGGATCAGAGGAATTTGACCAGGCAGCACTTGGATAAAACCGGGCCAAGGGACGCGAGGAGGGACGTGAAAGCAGGTAGGCCCGTGAATGAATCAGGAAGGAAAACACCAAGTGTCACCAGGGAAAACGTCCAAAATCTAAAAGGCCAAGGTTGAAGCATGGGCCCAAGCCAATAAAAGAGGAACGCGTCCTAAGAGTAGGGAAGTGTAGAGCTCGATGAGGAATTAGGAATTTGGCAAAAGTTTTGGCAAAAAAACTAAAAGGTAAAGGATGACCCACGCCCCCTTCCTCCACCGATCATCAACGTGTCCCATAGGGAGGGGAGGAAGCGAGGGAAAAAATGGGAAATTTTCCAAACGTTACCAAAACGTTGCAAATTTCAAGGAAAACAGGGTAGGGAAGGAGAGAGTCAATCATCCAATCAAGCACCCGAACATGTCGATCCAGGAGGCAGAGCGTGGGAAAAATTTCAAAACCCATTTTGGCCGTTTGCGCCAACATATTTAGATCGCCATATCTTTCGATCCAGAGCTCAGATTTGCCGTTCTTTAGATAATTGGAAGCTTATAAAATCTTACTTGATTCTAGGGTCCATCTTGAATTTTGGTTTATCTAAGAGATAACGTTCAGAAACTATCTGAGTGGGACATGGCGAGATAGAAGTTACTTCACGAGAAGTCAACAGAATGGTAACATTCTCCTTCCAGATTCGTCAAAAAAGGAAAGGTATGGGTTTGTAAGTCCTCCATGTGATTTTAAGGCAGTACAGTCCATGAGGGAAGGGGAGGCCAATTTTATGTAGTTTGTCTCTCTCTAGGCTGACCCATGCAATGTAAAGCCGATTGGCTCAGTTCTAAGGGGGGGGGAAACCTTTTTGCATAGCAACTTTTCTTCACCTATGCAATAGCGTTTTGTACGAATCATTTCAGACCTGATTCAAAGGATATAATATTTTTGACCTCTCTGAGGTTGTAATGAGTGGTTTTGACATTGGAAATACAATGCAAAGCCTTGTGAATGGGTTGGTTCAGTCTGTTTGATTATTTGCTTCATTTAAGTCCTAAAAATGTTATCTCTCATCTTGTGTTGTTTTTGTTGCAATATTTGGTCTGGTGTCTTATTTGCATGACAAAATTGTTTCACCACTCCTTGTTGGTGCATCACCATCTTTAGTTAGTTTCAATTTTTGGCATTTCTAACCCTGTCTCCTTGCAATTTAGAGTAAGATTAGGATTAGAACCTCTTGTAGTTGTGCAAATATAGATCTAAATCAGAGGAGTTTTGAGGAACCATCCTCTAATCTGGAGATTCCTCTCTCAGTTTCACAAAGTCCCACACTTGGAGAGAGGTTTCCATGTTGTGCAATCACAGTGGATGCTAGAGTGATCAACCTAAAGTTCTGATCTGCATCCAGGGGTGTTGTGTGCGCCTGCAAAAATAGTTTTGGCACACCCGGTGGGACCTAGATGTCTCATTTTTTATCGCAGAAAAGTTGATGTGCATTTTCTGCAATTTTCTTGCTTAAAAAGAGCTATTATTTGCATATCTGGAACTCCAATGGGAAGAATCAACTGGTTTTCAGCAGTGCAAGCCTGAAAACTCATGAGAAGAATCACCACAAGGTCAGAGTTGGAGAAGACGAAGCGTTGTTGACTACTGCACTATCTTCCACGCCAGAAGACAAAGAGAAGAAGGATCAAAGGTTCCATCTCCACAAACAAAAACTCTCTCAACCTCCTAAACCCGGTGGCCTTTCTTTCAGTCAAACAAGTGTTTTAAGACCATTAGAATGGCCAAACCAACACCTATGTCAACTTCACAGGGAAGCAGCCCATCGCCCTCCTAATAGGCCAACAATCAATCCTATTGCAGCCTGAAGAACATTCCTACTCACTGGAGAAAATCAGGGACTCTCCAGGGCTACTGTTAAAGAGGGTTATTGCAACCTTTGGATAATTAATGCAAATAAATGAAATGCAAGGGGCTGTCAAGGTCTGCGGCATCTTAAAGGGGAAAGCATTACAACGGCTTTAGGAGCCTGAGTGGTTATATCCAAAAAATTGGACTTCATCTGTTGTTATAGCACTTCATGAGCAATTTGGAGAGAAGGGAGACATACTTGTCTCTTGGGAAGCAGCGGAACAACCATCAAGAGAGATCCAATGAGCAGCTGACCGATTTCAACTTTTTCCAAAGGAAATTTCAAAAGACTGGGGAGGAGACTTCGTGGCAGTCAGATGCCACACGCAGAAGGTGCTTTTATATACTATCTCAAAGCTTATAAATTTGCTTATTTTATGTTAATTCAGTACATGGGAGCATAACTATCCTATGGATTACAGCATTGCCAGTCGGCTGAAACATTGTTTGAATCCCAGCTGGCAAACTGGACCCTAGACCTCCATGCAATTGTTTCTCCAAGTTTAGAGAGTCCAAACAACAATACAAAATTCTAATCTGGCTCCTTCTCCCACCCTAGAAACAGAGTTCAAATGAAGCTTCCCCTTCATTTCTCCAACGTGCCCCAACTGAGCTTCCCGGAAGTCAGACGCAATTGCAAAAACTAGGAAAAAGAGCTGGTTACTCTCAAAAGGAAAGGTTTTAGACCTTCTTATCAACCCCAAGCTTAGCCTAATAGGCAGCCATACCAACCACAAAGGCCTCCTAATCCAGCTGCAAATATGAATCAAACAAGGCCTCCTGCCAATAGACCATTTCAGCCCTATAATCCAAATGTCATATCTGCCTCCAAGGCATTGGTGCCAACACAAAACAACATTGCTCAGGAGTATGACTGGTGTTTTCCATGCAATGAGCCTCATAACCAATCCATGTGCTTCAATGGTGCTTTGAATCAAGCATTAATGGTGACAACCACTTGTGTGGAGGGTGAGGACAGTCAAGGAAACAACCAACAACAAGAAACATTCCAACAGCAATCAGCCCCAAATGACACCACATTGGTAAATTGGCAAGCAGAGGATTTTTGTGGCATGAACCAGGCAGTTTCTCAAAATGTTGCAGCCAACACAAGGTCAAAAAGGAGGAATTTGGGTGAAGAACAACCATTATCCCCAACCAATCCACAACCTTCCATGGCTCCACAAATGATTGGAAAGTAAAATCCAATTTCAAATGCACAAGGGCAGCCAAGAACAGCCCCTAGGCCAACTCAAATACAAGTTGTTGCTGCCCACATACAAGGAGTGAATGTGCAGACCAAAGGAAAACAAAGAGATCCTTCATCACCATTCAGTATCATCGATTAGATGAAGAAGACAAACGTCAATATATCAATGTGGGAGTCCCTATCTATCCCAGGCCAAAGAGATCTGCTGCAAGCTGCCATGAAGGACTGGCCAACTTCAAATCAACAGATCCAAAGGCAAGACAAAGTGCTTACAAATGCTGCCCAACCTGAAGGAAATCATGGAGGACAGCAAGGTAAAATGTTGAAGCCCCCTCCTTTCTATGTTTCATTAATAATTAGAAATCAGCTAGTGCACAATTGCATGATAGACTCCGGGGAAAGTAGCTCAGTAATGCCTAAACAAATAGCTGATCAGCTGGGACCACAATATGAAACAATATCCAAAGGGGTAGTGCAGCTAGATGGGACAGCAGTAGCAACAGTTGGAGTGATTAAAAACTTGAGTCTTACCTTGCATGCATGTCCAAATGTTGTTGTTTTACAAAATGTATCATTCATAGACCTTCCACCACTCTTTACCCTTTGCTTGTCAAGGGACTTCACAGCCAAGATTGGAGGCTATTTGTCTATTGATTGGTCACACATGCTGTTCAGAACGAGGTATGGAACTAAGGCTACAATCAGGTCAGAACCTATTGCAAACTTCCATATTGAGCCTTACACTCCAAGTTAGATTAATGACAATTGCTCAACATTTGATCAAGAATATCACCCAACCACTAATGAGGCTGACGCCAAGGTTGGAAGCATCCTGGATCTAACTCTTGATGAATGGGTAAACAAGATACATGCATTTGATCCTTATCAAGAACTGGAAGATTCTGAGCCGGGAGTCTATTGCATACACGAAGGAAATCAGCCTATTCCTAGCATCACCAAGCCAAACCACAAAGATGACAATGAGGTATGGCAGCTGTTTTTTGATTGATCAAGGAGTAGGCAAGGTGCAGGAGGTGGAGCCATGCTTGTTTCACCTCAAGGGATAAAGTAATATTCAGCTTTTAGATTTCAATTTGCATGCTCCAATAACACTGCTGAATATGAAGCCTTAGTGCAAGGGATGCATTGGGCAATCAAGAAGAAAATAAAGAACTTGCAAGTCTTTGGGGATAGTGAATTGATTGTAAATCAGGTCAAGGGATAGCATGCTGCCAATAATGATCTACTCAGGAGCTACAAGAACAGGGTGTGGGACCTCATGGAATATTTTGAGGGTTTTGGCATCAAATCCATTCCTAGGAAAGAGAATCAAGCTGCTGACAGGCTTGCAGTGGTAGGGGCAGCCTTTGACATTGTGAAAAGCATTCAACAAGACAAGGTACAACCAAACATCCACGTGATTGTGAGACCTTCAGTGCCAGATAACAATGTCAGTTGACAAGTGTTTGAAAATGACCAGCAAATCATCCATTTCTTGCAAGAAGAAGCTGAGTTCTCAGCCAAGAATCAAGAAAGATTGGAACAACAGTATGGTGACCAAGTAGTACAACTGAGAACTAACAAGCTGCCCAAGGGACTTATCACTTTGGAGTCCATTTTTAATCCCAATGATCAGTTTAGAAAGGAGAAAGCAAACATTCAGGTCAAGAGAGAGGATTCAATATCCATCTTGGTAGAAGAGAACAAACCATTGCAAATTGGAAGGATGACAACTGAACAAGAAAGGTATGAGTTCATATAGCTGTGTCAAGAGTTCCCTGACGTGTTTTCTTGGAGCTATGAAGACTTGAAAGGTTTCAATCCCAACTTAGCTCAGCATACCATTGAATTGGATCCAAATACTAAGCCTGTCAGGCAGAAACAAAGACCAGTCAATCCACACATGGAGCCTCTCATGAGGAAAGAATTGGACAAGCTGATTGAGTCAAGGATCATATTCCCAATCAAGCATTCTAGTTGGGTTACCAACTTAGTTCTAGTCAGAAAGAAGAGTGGAGAGATCAGGTTGTGTGTTGACTTCAAAGACTTGAATAGGGCCTCTCTCAAGGACCATTACCCACTCCCTTCTATGGAGAAAATCTTGCAAGTTGTGGCTGGCTCTGAGAGATTTTCACTACTTGATGGTTACTCAGGCTATAATCAGATTATGGTGAAGGAAGAAGACCAGTTCAAGACAGCCTTCACAACCAAATGGGGAACTTTTGCATACATGAAAATGCCATTTGGGCTTTCCAATGCTGGTGCTACCTTCCAAATGGCAATGGACATGGCATTCAAAGGTTTGATTAACAATGTGGTGCTGATTTACCTTGATGATATCATTGTTTTTTCCAAAAATGCAGCAGACCACCTCTCTCATTTGAGACAAGTCTTCATGAGGTGCAGGAGATTTGGAGTGTCTTTGAATCCTAAGAAGTGTATCTTTCTTGCACATGAAGGAAAGCTCCTTGGCCATATTTTCTCTAGGGAAGGATTAGCAATTGACCTAGAGAGGGTTGAATCCATAAGAGCACTACCATTGCCAAGCCACAAGAAAGCCCTTCAGAGTTTCCTGGGAAGGATAAACTTTATTCGGAGGTTTGTCCCAGATTTTGCAGCCCTTATCAAGCCCATCAACAAAATGTTAAAGAAGAGCATGGATTTCAAGTGGACAACAGAAGGCAAGGGGAGTTTTGAAGCAATCAAAGAAGCTATCTCTCAAGAACCAACTCTCATCAACCCAGACTTCTCCAAGGATTTCATCCTCTATGCATTTGGAGGTAATGATACTATTTCTACCATTTTGGTACAGCAGAACAAGGATAATGATGAGCAGCCAATTGCCTTCTTCAGGCGGAGCCTAGATGACTATGAGGTGAGGTAATATTTTAATGAGAAGCATGTACTTGTAGTAATCAGAAGCTTGAAGAAATTCAAGCATTTAGTCTCAAACAACAAGGTCCAGTTGCTGGTCTCACATGCTGGGGTTAAGGATTTCCTCCTCAACAAGGATTTGAATGAGAAAAGGGCAGGTTGGATCACCCGTGTCATGGAGTATGACATTGAGATCAGGATCACCAAGCTGGTAAGAGGGAAAGGATTGTGTGAGTAGCTAGTTTTGGGGAAGCAAAAATAAGTATGCAATAAAGAAGAGGTTGTTTTGACAGTCCAGGACAGCCATGACCCAAGTGGCAGTCAAGAAGAAGACAATGCTGCCCCCACTCCTTGCTGGACCCAAGATATAATGCACTTCCTAGGCATAGGCCTATGCCCTCCGGAGATGAACAAGACCCAAAGGAGACACTTCAGATTACAAGCTGTCCCGTATGCCATTGTTGATGGAGTTTTGTTCAAGAAAGATGTGAATGGAGTGCTGCTAGATGCATTAGTACAAATTAGATTCAAAGGGTGTTGGAAGAGTTCCATGATGGACCAGCTGGTGGTCATTTTTCACCAAGAGTGACAGCTCTAAAAATCATGAAGGCTGGTTATTATTGGCCTAAAATCTTCAGTGATTGCTATGCATGGATCAAGAGGTGTAAGAATTGTGCATTCTTCACAGGAAAAGAGAGACTTGTTGGCCTTCCATTACATCCAATCTCAGTTGACAAGCCATTCATGCAATGGGGTTTGGAATTCATTGGAGTCATTAATCCCAATTCAAGCCAAGGGCACAAATGGATTTTGACAGCCATAGACTACTTCACCAAATGGACAGAAGTAGTAGCACTCAAAGAGGCAAATGAGTCTAGCATCTTAGACTTTTATGAGAGGATAACAACTAGATTTGGTGTACCTGCTACAATAATCTCTGATAATGCATTGGCATTCATTGGATCTAAGGTGACTGAGTGGGCTGTCAAAAACGGTATCTACCTAAGCACTTCATCAAACTATTACCCTCAAGGTAATGGCCAGGATGAGTATACAAACAAGAACTTGTTGAGGATCATTAGGAGGACTCTCAACGAGAATAAGAGGTCTTGGCATACCAAACTGAAATCAGCCCTATGGGCTGATAGGATAACTCCCAAGAGATCCACAGGTAACTCTCCATTCAAACTTGTCTATGGAAGAGAGGCAATCTTGCCTATGTCACTTGAGTTGCCAGCATTGGAACTCATGAAGCAGCTGGAGTTGCTAGAGTTTGAGCCCATGGAGGTGAGGTATGCAGAGTTGATGGATTTGCAAGAGATTAGAAATCAGGCATCCCAAGCAATGGAAAAGGATCAAGCTTTGATCAAGAAGACCTTTGATAGGAAGGCCAAAGATAGATATTTTCAGGTTGGAGATCTAGTGTTGAAATGGGATGTGGATAGAGAAAAACCGGGTAGGCATTCAAAATTTGATGCCATTTGGAGTGGCCCATACATGGTCACAAAGTGTAAGAACAACAATGCTTTCCAATTGGCCTCATTGGATGGTGAAGAACTGCAAATTCCAGTAAATGGAATCTATCTCAAGCATTGCTTCTAGAGGGAAATTCACTACCTTGTAAATATTAGATTAGATTTTCATTCCTCCAAGTGCTTGTGCACATTTTTTTGTTGTAGGTTAGTTTTGTTTTCCCTAAGTGCTTTGGCATAGCTTGTTGTCCATGGAGATGTTTTGCAGTCCTTGCTTCCATCAGGTGATATTCCATCTTCCTCCTTACACATTCTAAGTCAGTTGGGGTTCTAAACAGAATATTTGATGACTCCATGCCAAATGGACTGCTTCAGGCAACTGGTATTTTCTACCTAGTAGGCAGGTAACCCCGTTGAGTTACCAAATTGTTATCCAAAATTTACCCCCCAGGGTAATTTGATAACATGCATCAGAATACTCAAGTCCCAGGAAAATATATTGATTCAAGGAAAAAAATTATGTTTCTAAGGTCCCCTTGGATTTTTCTAACTCCCCTATCAAAGTTTAGAAATGAGCAAGTTCTAACAAAGGGTGAAAAAGTTACAAAAAACAAGCTTGGGCCAGAAAAAATCATAAAAAATGGCTAAGTACTAGTCCTCGCAGCAGCTAGGATAGTTGGGACATTGGGGCACAAATCAGCCGAAAGGCCGCCAGGAGGTCTGCAGGGCAAAGGGACATCCAGGCCGTGGGGATGCGCGGGACGTGAAAGGGCGAACCAGCCGAAGGTAAAAGAAAAATCGACTAACTGCTATGTGTAACAAATAGGGACATCTGGGCCGAAAGGATGCGAAGGATGTGAGAAGGCAAAGTGGCCACTAAGAGGGACAAGGAAGCCCATTTCTGGTGGTTCGGAAGAATTTGTCCTAGACAGTCTAGAACAGTTGGGACAAATGGACACGTGGGACGCGGAAATATGAAGGATCCGAGAGCCAATCAAATCACGCCACGTGTCTTCGCCTCAAAGAGGGACAGGGAAGCCTGATTCAGGTAGATTAGAGGAATTTTTTCCAGGCAGCACTGGGACAACCGGGCCAAAGGGATGTGAGGGACATGAAAAGCTGGTAGGCCCGTGGATGAATCAGGAAATGCCATGTGTCACAAGGGAAAACATCCAAAATTTTAAAGGGCAATGTTTGAAGCATTGGCCCGAGCCAATAAAAAGAGGACACGTGTCCTAAGGAGTAGGGAAGTGCAGAGCTCGAGGAGGAATTAGAGAATTTTGCAAGAGTTTTGGTAAAAAACTAAAAGGTAAAGGATGACCCCGTGCCCCTGTCCTCCAACCAGATCATGCCACGTGTCCCAAGTGGCGGGGACACGGGGAAAAAATGGGAAATTTTCCAAAAGTTACAAAAAGTCGAAACTTTCAAGGAAAACCCACAGGTAAGGGAAGGAGAGAGAATCACTCATCCAATCAATGCCCGACACGTGTCGTCTAGGTGGCGGAGTGTGGGAAAAATTTTCAAAACCCATTTTTGCCTGTTTTGTGCCCTAAATCTTCAGATCGCCATATGTTTCTATCCAGAGCTTGGATTTGCATGTTCTTTATATCATTGGAAAGCTTATAAAATTCTCTACATGATTCCAGGGTCAATCTTGAGTTTTGGTTTAGTATGGAGAAAGAAAGTTAAGAAACATCTTTGACGCATGACCATGGCCAGAAGTGACATTTCATCAACTGAATTTAACGCAAAATGGGTCTCATTCTCCTCCAATTCGGTCAAAAATGGCAAGGTATGGGTTTGTAAGGTCCTCCATGCCGTTTTAATGCATTTGCAGTTAAGGAGGAATGGGCTCCCACGTTTTTTACGTTTTCTCTCTCCTGGGCTCGACGCATGTAATGTAAAAGCCGGATTTGGCTCATTTTCAAAGGGGGGAACACTTTTTGACATAGCAATCTTCTTCTTTCACCTCCAGCAAGTGATTGTTGCAAGAATCAGACCTCTTCAAAGACTGTAACAATTTTTTACCTCTCTGAGGTTGTAATGCAGTGGTTTTGACATTGGAAATGATAATGCAAGCCTTGTGAATGGGTTTCAGTCCTTTGTTTGTATTATTTGCTTCATTTCAGATCCTAAATTATATCTTATCAACCTGTGTATGTTTTCTGTTGCAATCTTTGGTCTGTGTCTATTTGCATGAAAAAATTGTTTCACCACTCCTTTTGGTGCATCACCATCTTTAGTTAGTTTTAATTTTTGCATTTCTATCCCTGTCTCCTTGTAATTTAGAGTAAGATTAGGATTAGAACCTCTGTAGTTGTGTAAATATAGATCTAAATCAGAGGAGTTTGAGGAACCAACCTCTAATCTAGAGATTCCTCTGTCAGTTTCACAAGTCCCACACTTGGAGAGAGGTTTCCATGTTGTGCAATCACACTGGATGCTAGAGTGATCAACCTAAAAGCCTGATCTGTATCCAGGGGTGTTGTGAGCCTGCAACAACAATTATCTATGGCCAACCCAAAGCTCCAAAATGGATACAGACTAAGTCTTGAGAGTACATGGGAAAGTTTGAAGGGAGCAACTTTACCATAACAAAGCCAACCAAACACCAAAAATGATGTCAAAATATCATACCAAAGATAAAGTTATATTATTACAACTAAAAAGAGTAGGTTCAACACCTTCACATGATTTATAAGACAAATATTATGTAATAAAAGATGTATTAGCCTTATTTTCTACTTTTATTCCAACACCAAATGAAAATCAGATTTGCAGAGGGATTTAAATAAATATTTCCTCCATCGTTGCTTGTCAAGACTTAAATCTACCTATAAGTTATTAGGTAAAGGGGTATTTGGGTCACACTAGTCTTCTTACATCCTATCCCAATGTTTTCAACATCCCATTTGAGTGCACCCACTAATCATTGGTGTCCATGCAATCGCAAATTATTTTAAACATTTTATCAAACAGTCTACATGCCAAGCATATGCTTCCACATTGACATACATACAACCAACGCACTTGTAACTATAGTTTGTATCAAAAATATCATTCCCTCTTACCAATGCCATGGATGTCACCCATACCCTATTCCAAAGCTTCCATTTAAAACAGGTTGAGAAAATGTTGTCAAACATTTGGAGTTCGGTTGTGTTTTTTGGAGTGTTCCCAATCATTCACAACAACTCCTTTTCTACACCTCATGTAATCATTGTAGTCCATCTAATCACATTTCCTTCCATAATTTTATCAAATAGTTACATGCCTTTGTTATGCTTCCATATTGGCATACATCTCCACAAAAAAATCAAACACAATAAATATCATATCATTATGTAGATAGTGTGAGTTGAAGGAGGCACTATAATTTCTTATTACTACACACCCCTCCCCTTTCTTGTGGTAGATGGAGATTGGGATATAAATCACATCCCATTTTCTTCAAATAAGATAATACAATGCTAATGCTGCTTGAGCACAAATTATCATCTTGTGTTCTCCCAACCATAAAAATATTATATATATTTCCAACTAAATCCAATCTATTGCCCTTATTAAATCCAATCCCACATCAATGTTTGAGAAATTAATTCTGCCACAAGGAATTTTTTTTTAAAAATTACCTTATACACACATATGCAAAGGGAAAATTATCAATGGATGTTCACAACAAGTTTGACCAAATGATTGAATAAGATGTCAATACCATGCTTCAAAGCTCTTAGTTTTGGCATTAATGCATAAATAGGCTAGGAGATGCTGGCTAAGGTTGAGACATTTGGCTTTTACACCTACCAATTGTATTTTATTGATAATTTCAAATCTTCTCCACAAATCCAAATTATGCATAGCCTACAAATGTGGAAAAAATTACCTAGTCGCACATTTTTTTTCAAGGAATTTTGTCAAATAGTTCACGTACCTTGAGTACAGGGAATTTTTTAGTGGAAAATTTTCATAATCTTGCAAAACTTGAGGATTATGGAAATTCGAATTGGAAAATATTCTATGATTTGTAGCTGACTTATTCACCGAAAAATTCGACCGACATGTCCCTTATACTATTCATCTAGCCTAGATTTTACACATATATAAGATCTTATGAATATAATTCGCCACCATTTCGAATCATTTCGTGTGCATATTCATCGAAGAAAACATAAGCAACCTCTCAGCCGTCCAACCTTAAGTCATCCAACCATGAGCCTTCTAACCCTGAGTCATCCAACCCCTTAGTTGTCCAACCCTTAGCCATCCAACCCTATGTCATCTAGCCTTGAGCCGTCCAACCCCTAAGTCTAACTCGTCCAGCGCCTTAGCCATCCAAGCCTGAGCCATCCAACCCCTCATCCGTCCAACCCATCATCCGTCCAAATACTCAACCATCTTACTCGTCAATCATCCAACCTATCAGTCATGAGCATTCCAACCCCTCATTCATCTAAACCTTTTCCATCCAACCACAGAGTCATCCAAGCCTTTTCCGTCTAACCCTTTACCATCCAACCACTACCATCTAACCCTAAACGATCCAATCTCAGAGCCTTCAAACATAAGAGCCATCCCTAAGCAGTCATGGATACTAGAAATCAGGGTAAGAAGGTTACTAATTTAGCCAATTCAAAAAAGGGTGCAAATACTTTGCTTGGTTATCTTGGAAAATCACAAAAAATGAAGGAGGTTTTCTGCATCAGCTAAAAATATCGATATGTGGCATGTGTTATTTATAGGTTATTTAATCTTACAATATTTAATAATTATGTATTTCATACTTCTCTTGGAAATTTTTGTACTATGTAAAAAATTAACTATAGATAAAATTAATACTATATTGGTAACAATTTTATAGATTACATGCAGACATTTCAGAAATTCCTTCACAAAATAATCAATTTAAAGATATCGATGATCCATTATATGTTGAGGAAAACATTATGTCCCTTGATGACTTAGAAGTACAAGAAAATTCATCAAATTCTCATGATACACAAACAGAGGAAGCTTCTACTCCAAGTTCTATGTAGAGAAAAAGGAGACATGAGGATAAATATATTCCTGCTAAAATCCCAGATGTAGAAGTTGAACCCCAAGAAAGAAAATAAAATATGGAAAAAGAAAGAGGAAAAAATGGATAATTGGAAGGAAATTTCGGTTCGAATGGGTTGTAAAATATTTGTTTATTGAACCTATGTACACTGAAAATGGTAATGATGTTCCAACACAATTTCAATGTAAAATATGTGGTTAGAAATAGGGGAAGGATCATACGATGCAGCTCAAACTGGACAAAATTGAAAAGCATTGTGGGAAAATATACATTTCCCAAAAGCAAAAGGATGGCAACATAGTCAGAACACATAAATGGAAAGATGCAAAAGAGTGCCTACATGTCAAATACATAGAAGAATATGAAAAGGAACAAAAAACGTATGAAATATGTGAATGAAAAAGGTGGGACCATAGTAGCAAGATTGAGAAAAGCTATGGAGGCAAAAATGCATGCAAAAAGTATTCAGTTTGCTACCGTATTCCATATATTGAAAAGGGGAAGACCGATGTCAGATTTCAAAGAAAATAAAATTCTGTATCAGGTTATTGGTCTACAGAACGTTCCTCAATCTCATTGGTCAGATACCAGTGGTTGGGAAATTGCAAAATGTCTATCTCTAGTAGAAAAGGAGGATTTGAAATTGTGTGTTCAAAAGGCTAAGTATATTTCCCTTTCAATAGATGAGGTTACTCCAGTGGATAATACTTCATGGATTTTTATTCATGTTTACACATTTACTAATGAAATAAGAACTCCACACCTCTTAGAAATTCATAAAATGACTAAGAATTGCAATCTGAAAATATTTATAAATTAGTGGTCTCAAATCTGAAGGATATTGCTGGAATGGATGAATTTGTCATTACAAAAAAATTAGTTTGTGTCAGAACCGATGGTACAACTATAATGCAGGGAGCTAGAAATGGTCTCTACGTTAGACTTACAGAAAACTATTTCTCGTATATGGTTGTTGTCCATTGTATGGCTCACAAAATGAATCTAGCTTACAAAATTGTGAGAACATTTGAAAATGTAGCTAGAGTGGAGTAATTGATACATGAGTTGTATGCTTATTATTCTAGCAGTCCAAAGAGATTTTTGGAATTTCAGAAATTTGCAATTGGACTGACAGAGGGAAATTTTTTTCTCAAAGATGTAGATACTAGATGGATATCTATGTATGAACCTTCCTGTAGAATATTTGATGAATATCCTTCATTGACAGGATTTATGTATAAATACCGCAGGGATGTAGATAAAGCTAAAGATCTATATTGTCATCTAATATACATAGAAAACTTTACTCACACTCTGTGGTATTTTTCCCATGTTGAGGGAGCTTAATATCTTAACGAAGTATGCACAAGATCATTATTTCTACATAACAAACTTCATAAGACTCAGAAGATGTGTGTGCTAGAGTCTCAAAAGTTTATATATTTATGATGGGAGTTTTTAGGGTGTTGCTTTTGAAAACTAGAATGCATTGACAGATTTGAAAAATCCTAGGTGCTTCTTAAAATACAATATACATGATCATCTGTGTATAATAACACATGGAAAAGGGATTCCACTTCATACGTTCCAAAAAAGAGTTGATATGGCTATCTCACAAATAGAAGAAGTAAGAGTGACATGGAATTTATATGATGCAGTATTAATGGAAACTAAGAATAAGTTGAGAAAGATCTCTGAATCGTTAGCTAAAGAGATCTTAGGAAAGATTCAAAAATGATAAAATACTTGAAGCAATGGGAGTTGTAAATCCATGTAGTTTTGGAATTTTTCTGGTGGAAAACCTTATACATCTATTAGTCCTTTATTTTTCAAAAACATGAGTGATCTAACTGACCATTTCTCTAAGACTAAAGAGATAAACAAAGTTTCTGTAGAAGGTATTTTACAAAGAAAAATACTTAGTTCCCAGTCAATGGATTTTTCTAATACTATGATATGACAAGTTCAAATTCTACAAAACCCACAGGATTATGGTGCCATCAAAAGGATTTGGAAGGATATTTGTTCTAGTAGTATTCTAAGTGAATATTTGAGCGAGTATATTAAGTTATATGAACTCTATCAAACTATGATTCTGGGTTTTGTGGAAGATGAGAGGGTTTTCAGTGCACTATCCTTTTTAAAATTGAAATTTTGAAATAGATTAGACATGAATCTAGAAATTTGTCTGAGGTTGTATGTATCTCGTTACTCAGTGGATTCTTTCCCTTATGATAGAGCACTCGCATTATGGAATTCACTAGTAGAAAGAAGAGGAGTTAGTAATATTCTTCCTGACCCAGGGGATGGAGACACATCCACAGATCATGTTGCAGTTGATTTCCAAGACACGAATGAAAGTGTTGATCCAGGATTGTTTCAATTCACATAGATTTCATTACAATAATTTAATGTAATAAATTATAACTATTGATGTATTTCATACAAAGATTACAAATTTCAATTAATGTAATATTATATTTGTCTTTATTTGATCCATTGCAATTGGAACAATGTCACTATCATTTTCAATTCTCCCATTTGTTTTTTATATTTGGTTTTTAAACTGAAATAAGGAAATATCTATCTTTTATATTTGTTGATTGATTTATTTTACATCTACAAGAAATCAGAAACGTAAATATTTTAAACAAACAAAATCAAGTAAATTTAAGCAACATTTACATAAACAAAGAGACAGAAACATCATTTGTATTATATAGAAATCGAATAACAATATATAGTTATAATTCCAATTCCCAAATTACTCTTGAAATCGTTCTCTCATGTGGCGGATTACTTTATGAAGAAAAGTACAAATTCATAAAGCATTGTCGGCCAATACAATTACAAAAAGTATGTTGTCAATACATTTCAAAGATTCCAGACAAGTTCTTTTATATAAGGACACATTACAAGGTCATCCTCTTTTCCACCTATGATTCTGAATCATAGTTGTCCTTAGGTCTGCCTCACGGAATAAAAACAAAAAAAATTGGCTGGCCACTATCTTTTAATTCCTACTCTAGTGTCAGAGTTGTGACAACACACCTATCACATGGTGAACTTCACTAACATATTGAATTTCTTAAGTAGCATGAGAAGCTTGATATTTTTCTTTGCATTAAGGTGGAGGAATTTGTTGTGTCTATAAGATTATATGTTATAACTCATGATGTCTACAAATATCATGTTGTGGTATTGATATTTTCAAGAATATTTTGTTCCTCCCTCTCTACATCTCCTGCTGACAAAAGTGTTGCATTTGCGTCTGTCTTTTCCTTCAGTAATAATTTTGGATCCATTTTATGCTCATTGATTATCCTTCTCAATGTATTATTTTGTTTATTTATTACTATGAGTTTTTCCTTCAAATGTACAAATGAATTCAATCTTTTGTGGGCATTCTTTAAATTTTCTTCAAATATAGCTGCTTCTTTGTTTAATTTTTCATATTTTTCCTGCAAAACAGAAATATAAAATTTTAGTCTATTAGATAAGTTAAAAATATATATTACAGTGCTTATAATATTAGGATTTTGCATGTAAAACATAAATCCCACTCACCACAGATTTTTCTTTTTCAGCATTTTCTATTAAAACATTTGTCTTGTCTTTAGCCCATTTGTTGTAGTAAGCTTATGCTTCAACATTCAAATTCTCCAACCTGTTTAACATTATGTCTATAATTTCATCGTTGTAATTATTAGTATAGGAAATTGTCCCTGATTGAGCTTTGTTTAGAGAAATTTCCTGCCTTGCCAGTTGGCTCTCTATGGCAGTGAACAATGAATTCCTTTGGGTGTGATTATGGTATCTTGTATTTATTTCTTTTATCAAAATTTTAGCTCTCCTCTCCCAAGATCACACCAAATCCATATCAGAAATTACAACCTCTTGAATTGTTTCCCCCATACTATATGATATTAGATTTTCTAATATAAAATGTTTCTTTTCATTATCTGTTTGTGGAGCGTTCCTTGGAGGAGGAGGAGAGTTTATTGTCCTGTACTTCATGCACATTTTTTTGTGGTTTTGGTTGAGGAAGTAGATTGAATCATATAATGGGTGTCAAAATAGTTTCCCTTGTCAGCATCACCAGTATCAAAGCCCAAATACTCCTCATCAAGGGTGATGTTGTTGAAAATATGTGAGGCTGTTACACTTAAAACACTTTCAAGTGAGAGTCCAGGAAATTTTGTGGTTGTAGGATGAACTATTCCAGCTGATTTTGTAGGAAACCTTATATTCTTGCCTGTAGATCTTCTTTTTTTTGGACTGTACGTGTTGGTGGTATTGGTGGCCTCCTTGTAAGTGGAATGTGCTCAGAAGATATATTACCTACAAGATGCAAACAACAAATTGTTAGAAGCCATTATATGGTTAGGCCTTATAAATTCTAAAAAGTAGTAACGTAAAAAAACAAGATAAATATTAAATATTACAATTTACCTTGCACGTTTGAGAGATGCAAGCATAACATTTCGATCTTGTGTTAGAATTAGTTTGATCATCATCACTAGTTTCAGTAGTTTCTGAATACAATAAATGTAGAAAATAATAGTAGAAATATTAAAGTACAATACTACATACATAATCTATATTGGTTGTTTGAATTAGTTAATTATATAAAAAGAAAAATTCATACTTTTAGTTAAATGTGATGGTAGACGTGATGCACATAGCGACCCCCTAGGTCTCTTTTGACGAGGAGCTCTTACTGGTGTTGAACTACTGAATCCATGTCAGAATCAACAGAGAACTCTGCTATAGGGCTTTACCTTAAACAATTTCCTCCTTATGAGTTGTTGCAACTATAATTCTTCTCTGCAAAAGAAAATCTTACAATTATTATTTTATTGAAAAATATTGAATTTTAAATCATTATAACAAGAAAACTATAAAATTAACAATTACTTGTTGTTCTTCAAGACTAAGACCAATCATTTTATCATTAATTGCAGTTGGAATTTTAACTTTCTAATAGAAATCAAGAATAAAATTGCAAAAAGAGAATACAGTCTTGGATTTATTAGATTGATTGGCATTGCGGACATGAGAGACATCTATTTGTATTCGGTTGGAAAAATATGTGCACCAATTGAATTGTTGACCTAACAGTGTCCGCAATAGATATTGAACTACCCAATACGAAATGTTTTCATATCTTCCCTGTAATACAATCCTTTTCTGAAAAAGTGATGCAACTGCAAGAAAGAATTGGTTTGTAATACCTTATAGAAAAAGGCCTCATGATGAACAATTAAGAGGAGCTGTAATACTAAAAAAAAAGTTAGAGGCTTGGGTGGTGGAAAAATGTTAAGAGAAAAATAATTTGAAAATAATAACATTACCATCAACCTGCACACTGTAATGAGACTCAAAAAACTATTTGTCTTCGTTTGTGAGGACAACCTTTGTAGTAACGGGTGACTTATTTTTGAATGGTAACCCAGTTAACCGATGTACATCTGCGGGCTCAATTGTGAATGAAATTTGATGACGTCTCATATGCATGAGGAGAACGAAATATTTTCCATCATTCTCGTTGTAAGAGGTGAGAAGGTAATCAAGCACTGAAGTATTAGTATCGAATTGGGGCATGTCCACAAGCCCAGTAAGTTCTGATTTTTCAAGCCAATCATTTTGTGCGTCTTTTGCTTTTAGTAGGGATATAATCTATGGGAACATGAGGCTTTTGTATTGGAATTTGGGTGTATGAGTAGATGTGGTGCTTTCCATTGTTGAAATTTGGGAGAACTTTAAAAATTGGAGAGCTTAGAGCACTATAAATTTTCATAGAAAAGTGAATAAATGAACCTTGTAGGGGTATCTATAGGGTTCTAAATGGGTCAAAGGACATGTGGCTGAAAATTATTGGCTAGCCAAGGTGGCCATCCAACCCATAATTAATAAACCCATCCAACACTTAGCCGTCTGACCATTATCCGTCTAACCATTAGCCATCCAACCCCTCACCTATCCAACCCACTGTCCAACCCTTAGCCATCCAACTCCTTAACCATCAAACCCCTCAATTGTCCTATCTAACCCACTTATTCGTCCAACCTCTCAACCATCCAACTCCTTTAACCATCCAACCCACCCATCTAACCCTTAGCCATCCTACCCCTCAACCATCCTACCCACCCGTCCAACCCTTGGCCATCCAACCCTTAGTCATCCAACCCCTCAACCATCCAACCCCCCCATCCAACCCCTTACCCATCCAACCCTTTTTCATCCATCCAACCCTTTTTCATCCAACCAACCCATCCAACTCATTAACCAACCAACCCACACGTCCAACCCCATAACCATCTAACCTAGCCATCCATCCAACCCTTAGCCATCCAACCCACCCATCTAACCCTTAGCCATCAAACCCTTAGCCGTCTAACCCCTCAACCATACAACACACCCAACCAACCTTCCCGCCCAACTTCCATGCTATCCTTCCCGATCTACTTTGTAAAACTAGGGAAAAATGCTCTCTACGAAATTGCCTTCACCACAAATTTTTTATTCAGAAATTCACCACCAATTCGAAAGTTGATTTTTGAGATTAGCCACAATTTCTAAAATAATTTTTCAAAGGAATCTTCTTAAAATGAACCCTTCTTGAGTATCTCACAATACTTTCCATGTTACAAATAAATTAAGATACTACCTAAGTTTGACAAGCCCTCACACTAGAATGATGGATGCCCACACACACTTTAGAAACCTACCACACATTGTCTCCCTTTCTACTCACCCTCCATTCCACCATTAAAATCATCCAACCACTTCCGAGACTTTATAATTCCTCTTATATACAGGTTTTTTAATTATATATATATATATTTTGAAAATGTGTTTGTTAAATTTTATTTTATTTTTTGTAATGTATTTATTTATTATATCATTTTATCAATTTAAATTCTAATCATATGTACATTTTTAAAATTTATTCATCATCATTTTAAATTTAATATTAAGATATCCTTACAATTTTTTAAAAATTGTTAATATTACATAGGTCTAGAATAAATTTATTCACATGTGGATCCACAAAGGTCGACAGGGTTGAGAATTTGGTTTGAACCTGTAAAAGAGTGAGTTTTGAAATCAAGCTCATATTTGTCAAATCACAATGGAAACTACAATGGATCGGTATAAAAATGCATGGAAGTACAATATTCTTGGTAATTTTATAGAGTTTGAGGTTCAAATCTCCATAGGATAAATCCAACCTCAGGTAATTGTGCATTTATGAAGAGTCTCTTTTTGTTATCCTCAGATGGTGAAGCTTCCAAAGGTATTCTTTTCAACAATCTATTAAATTGGGCTAAAAAATATCTCATGATTTCATTTGATTCTTTCTTCATTTAAACCAATTGAATAAAAATATCTAGAGAGTTTTCAAATGATTTAAATATCTCTTCAATTTCACGTCTAATATCATTACAATGTATGATGGATTGAAAATGAAATAGGTATAACCATCCATATGCTTTCTCTTGAAGTGACTCCACAAACAACCTTATTAAAAAATATTCAGGTTCAATTCTAATAACTCCACATGTAGTAATGAAAGTTGTGATATTTTCTTTAGGAGTTGAGTGCCATCACCATTGAATTTGGGAAAATTATTACGACATCCCTTTGAAAATTCATGGAGATGTGGTGTAAGATAAAGTGGATTGGTATTCCCTTCTTATGGAACAGGTGGTTGAGGTCCATCCATTTCTTCTTCAACTTCTTCTATTGCTTTTTCTTATGGGGAAAGAATAGCTAGTGGTGGTGTAACTCAATATTTTGGTGGGGTCTCAATTGGATTCCTTTTTATATCACTCAATGCACCATATGGATATGATGTTTGAGAGAATTAATATGAGTTGTTTTAGATTTGGTATTTTTTTATTTGAATAGCTTCAAACTTTGGATAAAAAATACCTCTCAATATGTCTAATCTGGTGTATCTCTTTTTATCTATCTTATGAGAAAATTTGCAATAAGAATTGGAAAGGACATAGTAGAAAAAAGTAGTGGCTTTCAAGATACAAGTTTCATGTTTTTATGAGATTGTTTTGATTTTTTAACTTTTTATGGATTTTTGGTATATCAAATTTTTAGGAATTTTTGGATCATTATAGGGTGTAGGATAGAAAAAAATTCCTCGTGATGGGAAACAAAAAATGTTACCAAAATAAATTTTCACAAGGGTAAAATAGTGGTTTTCACCATTGCTTTTGGAATATGTCCCTCTACTTAGGTATGGGGCAGCTCCATTTATTGAAAATAAGAAATATATACACTACTCTAATTATAGAAGGTGGTCTTTCGACCAGGGGTCACATAGGAATACTCCACTAAATCTCTGTGTAAAAATGAGGTGGAGAAAATGTGTATTTATGGAGAGAGGGAAGAAAGTGATAAGATGGTTTTACTCAATAAATAACAAGCTATATTTATTTACATAAAACCAGAATATTTCCAAGTTATCAGTGATACAACACCATTTCAAGGATCAAGGAACCAAACACAAGTAAATAAAATTTCATTTGCATAATATTGCACAAGTAACCATTCTCATGGAGTAAAATTGAGATGGAGAGGAAAATATAAGACAAGGAGATAGAAGAATTATACTTTCTTGCTTGTAGTAAGAAAATGGGAGCTATTAACCAAGAAAATATAACCATTTGGAATGGAGAATCCATTCCAATTTATAGATTTACAACGCATCTCTTCATCTACCCCTACATAACATTTCATAGTCCCATCACTTGTGACATTTCACATTCCTTTAGGAAATAAAAATAAGCCCCTTTCTTGTTAATGAAAAGGGGAATTTTACAATGAAAAATTACAATGGTCACTTATATGAATATGATGAAATATCCATAACGTATTTAAAATGGAGAATTAGAAAGTAGAGAGAGAACACAAAGAGAAGATATGCATAAATAAGTGAAAATATAGAGACGAGAAAGATCATGTTGATGAAAAATCTACTCCTAATGAATCATGAATGAATTTCATTTCCCTCTACCATCTGTTGAATTGGGAAACTATGGTTACGAATTTCTCCTTTCATGAGATGAAGATACACTTCAAAGGATTTGAATGAGTGTTCAAAAACACTATCATGAGATAAGAAATGTTTGTGAACTTGAGATTACTACCAACATTACTCATGGTTATCTTCTCTTGTCATGCTCTTGATGACCATTTCTTTGATGAATTAAATTTCAATAGAGTTATTGGTGTTTCAAATCCTTCATAGACCTCATGATGTTCTTAATTTCACCCATTGTCTGAGTGACCACTTTTCACACACATTAAATTAATCATATTTATTCCTTTATAGGGTTTGATTCATATAGCATCCCTTATCCTTGGAAAGAGAGTTAAGTACAATATCAGTGTTGGAATGAGACCCTCACTTTTATCTTCATGACTCATTTGATCTTCAAATATCATTTATGTGAAAAATACACCTCCTCAATGGAATGGTATCCACCTCAGTGAATTAAACACCTTCTTGTTCACTTATTCCTAATTGAGGTTGTATTCTTCTTTAAATGGGGAAAGAAGAGGCCCCGCATTCAATATCATACTTTATTAAACACATATCAATGCTAGATGTGGGGAAGATGATGGAGACCTAAGGTTACCCTTTTCATACTTTGTTTGGCATCACTTTCATCTCATGGTTTGCATAATTTTTCATCTAGGTTTGAGTGGTGGAAATACATGGTGTCTTTGAATTGTATCATTATTAAATATAAAAGTGTCTCTCATACCCGATTGAAGTTGGAAACTATGAAATTTTGTGCCAATAAAACCATTGCGATGTTCCATAACTATCCCAAACATATATAGGAAATATTTATTCTACATGAGGGGATCTACATCCTTGTTTTATGACCAATATCTTGACACTTACTATTTTTATTAAGGCTTATTTTGAGAAGTCCATTTTGGTTACCAGTTGCTTAATTTAGAAATTTTTAGTTTCCCTGATGTTCAAAGGGAAATAAAAACTCTAAGAATGAACTATTTGTAGCACTTTCTATTTATAATAGTGAGGATTACTATTTCTAGAAGTGGATCTTCCTAGTTTCATATTGGGATGACATTAGTCTCAAAAGTTTTCTTAATCCATAAGGAGGGTTTCCTCCAATATTTGGAGGATCTCAATCGCCAAGTTTTCATAGATATGAGAAATGAGTATTTTCAGTTTAAAATTTAAAATGGTTGTAGAAAATGATTTATAACATAAATGAAGGCATATAATTATTATTCTTAAATGATTTTTTTCAAGGAATCTATAGTCAAAATCTCATGGAAAATAGACATGTGGTTTGGGAGATATGAGTAAAAGAAGGTTATTGGGCATTGGGTTGTTTAAAGAAATATTAGCATCGTAAAATCATACCAACAACAATGAGGGAGATAAAATAGAACAAATGAGGTTAAAAATGGTTAATTATGGAGTTAAACGTCTTTCCCTCTTTCAAACTTGTTTTCCCTCCCATTTGCACATTTTAACCCAACTTAGACTCAAATTGGCTAACCTGGGTCTTTTAGAGGTTAGAGGTGTGGTTACACCCTATAAAATAGGGGAAAATGGGACAAAGTCACATCACCCATAAAAATTGTGCCATGCTTTCTTGCTTCATGAGGATGGGGTAAACATTTGTGAAACATGTGAGTTTATAACACCTCCCTAGCACTCAAGTTGTCACTTTTAGGTGAAAAAATATTTCCTTCATAAGGAGAGTACATTTTTGTGTCCCCCATGTTCCATTAACAATTGGTAAAAATGTAAAAATGGATATCAAATGTTCAAATGGCCACCAAGGGTATATATCTCATGAAAAAGGGGCCAAATCCAACTTAAGATGAGTTTATAACCTTTTTCTAACACCTATTATTGTCTTTTAAGTGACGAAAACAACTGCATAGGAGGAGTAAACTTTTGTGTCACCCATATCCCATTTCATGTTGGGAAAAAGGGAAAAAGGGATATCATGCCTCTAAAAACCCACCAAATATTCTTGGAATGTTGATTTCATCAATCTTCAACATGAAAATAGATTTAATGAAATTTAAGCCCCCAGGAGCAAGACATGGATTTTGGAGGGAAAAATTATATGATTTTGAATCCAAATGACCAAATGAATCCATTACAATAATTTTCAAGACCCAATTTAGTTTGAAAATTTCTTTTTCAATGCACTTTCTGATTTTTCCCATGTGTGTGCGCTAGTAAGAGAAGTTTACATCGGAGTTCAAATGATTATGATAAAATACAACACATGGAACATGAGTAGGGTCTAATATAACAAAATTGGAACTTTGGTTAGGATCCTAACTCTTCCAAAGGACTTCATAGAAAGACTCTTGTGTTGCACTAATGGACAGTTTTCCATATTTTTGTACCCCAAAAATTCTTCCTTGATTATTGTACCATGAATTAGGTTGTTTCATGTTTGTAACTCCTAGGATATGAGATCTGAAAAATTCACGAGGCTCTTGAAATTATTTGAACAAGGTGACTAGCTTTTTTGAAACATGTTTTTCCCAGTGTCGTACCTGAAAAACCTGTTTTTTCTTAGCTTGTCCTTGAACTCAATTATTTCCACATAATAATCCTAAAAATACCTTATAAAAATTAATTTCTCTCCCATAAAACTCAAAATGTTTTGAATTTTTCATGTAATATTTTGGAGGATGTTCACCAATGGCAAAAAAAAAAATTACCCTTTTGAATCCTTCAGTAGAATTGTTCTTTCATAGATCTTAGTATCTTTAAGAGACAAGATAATTAAACTTATCTACACATGAAATAGACTTGAAAATCATGTTATCATGTTCCTCTCACCATAATGATGGTGACATAGTTAAAATAATGATAGGAGGAAAGGTTTACATTAATCGGTGACCAAAAATTAATTTTTTTCATGTTATACATTTAACATGACAACAAATCTCTATATAACCAATTAATTAGAGTGTAAAGATATGATCTAGGTAATTTTTATACAAATAAATATCCTAGTTATTTGGACAACTTACATACATATTCTGAATCTGAGATCTTTATTGAAAGTGGCGCGCACCTCAGTTGTCTCCTTGGCACATTCACTTGGTCACTATTTCCTCATGCTTCCTTATGCATTTCCCCTTATCCTGTTTCCATTTTCCTTTTCCTCTTTATTCCACTCTAACCTTATGCACATCTTATGCGCATTTTCCTTCTTCCTAGCAGCTATTCATATTATGTGCATGCCTTACAATTACTTCAATTAGCTAAGTCCTTGGACTTCTCGTATGCCTAACATAATACTTTGTAATAGTTGTACCTTGACCTTAAATTTTCCTCTCACCAGTTTATCCCATTACCTTTGCATCCATTGTGGTTGCATGCTCCTTCCTTCTGCCTTCTTCCTACACCTCATTCTTCCACATGCATACCTTTGTGCCATTCTCTACACTTTTTTGTGCCTTTTCATTCTCTAACATGCTTGAGTGTGCCACATGAAACCTATCAAAATGTACCAACAAGGCACCAAATCCTTATAGAAAACCAGTGAGTGACACGTGGAAGAAACAAAAAAACTCTTTTGCACAATTGACCATATTTTTAGTCAATCAGCACATACCACATGTTTTGCATACATAGGCAGCCCTAAAAATCTTCTGAAAGCCATATCTTTTGCTACAGAGATCTGATCGGTGCATTCCTAGTCTCAATCAATAGCTGTTGACGTAGGCTACAGTGCTAGATATTCAAATTCAAATTTTTGGTGGATCTGGTAGGTGAGAAATGGGAAAACATCTTTCTAGGAGTTAATGAACAAATATGATTACTCCAACCACCTAATTTGATCTAATCTACCTTCTTTCCTTCTCTAACATGCCAAACAGACTTGGGGAAATGTATTTGAAAGATTTGCAGGAATTGAATACTTCTTGTTGGTGGTTGTATTTAAAAATCAAGTTTTCCCTCGTCCTCTTCTTCTTCCATGGATTCACATATAAATGTAAGAGATTCTCTTATTGTTAATGTTGGAATTTTTTTGATCCTTACACACTTTTCTAAGGACTTCATATCTTTGTATTTTGAGTTGTAGACCTCTATATCTGGCTCATGCATGTGGATATCAGCCTCTTGTGCTTTGTAACAGATTGTGCATCCTTGGGAATAATAGAAGCATCATTTTGCAGCTATTCTCTGCCTTAGCATGTTTATATTCTTTTTTATTGCATTACTTTTACTCTGTATGCTTGCTATGTCATTTTTTACGTCCCCTGCAACACCATTTTCTAGTTTGTTTCATGAAAAGTAATTATGTAAATATGTTTTGTTCTATGCTACTCATGCCCATCCTCCCTTGATGTATTTCCCTTCATTTTCACTTAGAATAGATGGTGTTCTTACCTCTTTTTCTGGTACTATCACCTTCCTTAGATTAGTTTTCCATTCTATTATCATTCTATCCTTGGTCCCTTGGAATTGTTAGCTTAGTTTTCCCTTTCAACATTAGGAGTAGAAATAGATAGAGGAACCAACATTCTTCAAACATCCATCTCAAGTGCACAAGGTCCCAAAACTTGGAGATGGTTCCATTATTGTCTCAAATGACTCAGTTCTTCCAAATCCGAGACATAGGTGCAAGTTTGACCACCAACAGTTTCTGGCACACCTGGTGGGACAATCAGTGAAAGCTTAAATTTCATATTGTTAAGTTCTTGTGTTTGAAATTAGTACTTCTAGCCTTTGGAGGCTTATTTCAACACACCTGGAAATTCCTAACATTTCCAGAGCTCCTATTTTGCAGTCCTAAGTGCCTTTTATGAGAAGAGTGCATACCGCCTAGAGTGCTGCAGCTGAAGGATCCTTTGAATACCATCATATTTTTCTGAGAAACAAACACAATAGATATTCTATGAGCACATCCCCATCTATGGTGTGTCGTACACACTCTACTACTCCTCAAAATAGACAAGCACACCCTACCATGGTGCTTCAACCTCCTCCTCTTCTAAGGAACTTTGCAAGTTTCACTAGTAGAATCCTGCTCAATATCAATTCATAACATTATATGCCAATGGCTGCACTCAAGAGTATTCCATAATTCATAGGAGAAAATCAATTCACCCTTATTAAACACATTCAAGATGTGGCCAATGTATGCTCTGTCTATCTGATTACACATGATGATGTTGTTGTCAGGTTGTTTGTAACATCTTTCAAGGGTAAAGCACTCTAATGGTACCGTGGACTAAGACCTATGTCTATTGCTATCTGGGAGGAGATTGGAATGACTCTATGTAATTAATTTGAAGATAAATCAAATCATCTATCACTGGTGGAGTAGATGACTACAACAAAGAGCACACCCAATGAGTAGATGACTGATTTCAACATTAGGCTCCAGAAGACATGGGACCAAATTCCTCAAGTGGTAAGGCCTAAAACTTAGTATGATTTCTTGTACTATCTAAGGGCTTTGAATAGTGACATTTGAGTCATGATTCAATCCATGGGAGGTAGAACCTTACCTGCTATATACAACATTACAACAATGGAAGAGAATAATCTCATTCAGGCTAGAAAGTTAGCACCTAGGCCTCCTGCGTGCTTATTCCCAAAGATGTCTCCAGCACCCCAGCGTTCTATTATTCCTACTCATGAGGAAGGCATGTGACGATTTTCATCCACTTCTTACTTTCCAACGTAACAAAAGGAAGATGAATAATTGAATACTCTAATTAGAAATTTGTCTAAGAAGGTTGTATCTTTGGAGAAACAATAGGCACAATCCTATAGAGGCAACTCTAGTCAGGAACACTAAAGCAATTAACCTAGGAGGAATCGTTATGGAAACAAAGATACAAACAAAACCAATAAAATGATAGATTACATGCTAGTGTGCATCTGGCCTTGTAGGTTATTCCTCACATCCTTATCTTTTGATTACCAATACAAGTCAAGCACTTGTTCCAGTTCTGAACAATTTAGTACAAGAATTAGAATGGTGTTTCCCTTGCAACATGCCTCATAGTAAATATCATTGTTCCAATACCACACGTGCACAAACCTATATGGTCCATATTTCTTCTAACTCCAAGCCTTCCATCAGTGTAAATGATCCTGACAGCCAAGAGAAGTCGAAAGTTTCCCATGAATCCAATTTAATATTATTTTGCGCAGAATATTTTTGTGCATTCAAATAAATTGTAGACAACACAAGATACAAGAAAATAATGCTTGGGTCTGGCATGCAGGCCACAATTCCAAAAACACAGGATGACCCTCAAAAGTGGAAAGATGCAGCTAAGGCATCTAGTAGTAATAATTCTCAATTACCAACATGTGCGGCTCCACGCAAAGATCCTTCTGAAGTGGCACACACCCCTCCTTTGGTAGGTCAAGCCTATGATTTGATTAAGGCTTCCACCTTCATGCCTAGATAATTAAGAAAAGATACTATTATGCCCCAAATGCACAAGTCATCAAGCCTTACATTCAATATTGTGGACCAGATGAAGAAAAAAATATAAATGTCATAATATGGGATTCCCTGACTATTCCATCTTAGTGTGACCTGGTGCATGAAGCTTTGGTCCAACTCCAATGTGCTAATCCATTCATTGACAAATTGTGCGCTTCTGTCAATATATTTCAAGTAGAGGAGAAGCAAGTAAGTAATTTTGCTAAAACCCCACCTTTCTATATGTCCTTGATTATAGGCTAACATATGGTACACAATTACATGATAGACTCAGACGCTAGTACTTTTTTTATGCCGAAGAGGATAGCTGATGTCCTAGGTCTTAAGTATAGCCCCTTGTCTAAATGAGTTTTACAACTTGATGGCTCATTAGTCACTACATTAAGATTCATTAAAAATCTTGATTTAACTCTTTATGCATGTCTAATCCTTACCATAAATTAATATGTTTCTGTCATTGAACTACCTCCTTTGTTTTCCCTATGTCTGTCAAGAGAGTTTACTGCAAAAGTGGGTGGCTACTTGTCTTCTGATATGTCCCATATATTACTCAAGACAAGGTATAGTACCTAGCTTACCATACAAGATGAGCCTATCTTTTCCTATCATGTAAAGTCATATGTTCCATCCCCTTTCCAAGCCAATTTTTTAATCTAAGAAGACCAAGATTCATTTTATGAAGAGTAACCTTTTCCACATTCTATTCTTCATCTAGTACTTGAGGAGTGGGATGAGAGGCACCATAAATTTGACCCATATGCTGAAGAGTTAAAAGATAATGCAAGTGGGCATGGTACTTACCAGGGAAAATTTTAGTGGTGAATTTTTGTAAACTCACAAAAATTGAGGATTATGGAAATTCAAAATGGTGAATATTATGTTGTTCAGAGCTGACTTATTTGCCAAAACATTTTACCGATATGACCCTTATATTATTCCTTTCACCTAGATTTTACACATATATAAGAGGTTATGAATGTAATTCGCCACAATTTTGAATCATATCATGTGCATATTCACCAAAGTAAACATAAGAAAATTCTCAGCCACCAACACTAAAGTTTGAAATCCGAGCCATCTAACCGTAAGGCATCCAACTCTGAGCCATCTAGCCTTGAATTGATAAACTCTACAATCTAAACCATCCAAATCTATTCCATCCAACCTAAGATGTCCAACCCCTAGCCATACAACCCTTAGCCATCCAACCCCTAGCCATCCAACCCCTAGCCATCCAACTCCTAGCCGTCCAACCCTAAGCCGTCCAATCCTAAGCCATCCAACCCCTCACCATCCAACCCTTAAACCGTCTAACCTATAGCCATCAGAACCTTAGCCATCCAACCTATAGCCATCATACCCTTATCCATCCAACCCTTTACCATCCATTCTCATAGCCTTAGAATATAATATCCACCCCTAAGGCCCTAAGCAGTAAGAAGTCATGGATACTAGAAATTAGGGCAAGAAGCTTACAATTCAACAAGTTCAAATAAGGGTGCCAATAATTTGCTTGTCTATTCTGGAAAATCACAAAAAATGAAATCAGTTTCTGCTTCAATTGAAAATATCGATATGTGGCAAGTGTTATTTACTGGTTATTTTATCTTACAGAATTTGATAATTATGTTTATGATACTGTTATTGGAACTCTTTGAAATTTGTACTCTGTAAAAATTTAACTATAGATAAGATTAATAATATATAAGTAACAATTTTATAAAATTATTTACAGGCATTTCAGAAATTTCTTCACAGAATAATCAATTTATAGATATTGATGATCCAATATATGTTGAGGAAAAAATTTCGCCCCTTGATGAAATATAAGTACAAGAAAATTCATCGAACTCTCAGGATACACTAGCAGAGGAATCTTCTACTCCAAGGTCTATTTCCAGAAAAATAAGACATGATATTTAAAATATTTTTGTTGATAGCCTAGATGCAGAAGTTGAATCTCAAGGAAAAAAAAGAAACTATGTTAGAAGAAAGATGGAAAACTAGACAATTAGAAGGAAATTCTAGTTCGAATGGGCTACAAAATATCCTTTTATTGAACCTGCGCACACTGAAAATTGTAATAATGTTCTAACACAATGTCGATACAAAATATGTGGTTGGAAATAGGGGAAGGATCACACAATGTAGTTCAAACTAGACATAATTGAAAAAAATTGTGGGAAAATATACATTTCCCAAAAGATTAAGGATGGCAACATAGCCTAAACACATAAATGGAATGATGCAAAAGATTGTCTACATGTCAAATACGCAGAAGAGTATGAAAAGGAACAAAAATGTAAAAAATATGTAAATGAAAAAGGTGGGACCATAGTAGCAAAATTGAGAAAAGCTATAGAGGTAGAAATGCAAGCAAAGGGTATTCAATTTGCAACCGTATTTCATATAATGAAAAGGGGAAGACCGATGTCAGATTTCAGAGAAAATAAAATGTTGTATCAAGTTATTGGTTTAAAGAATGTTCCTTAATCTCATTGGTCAGATACCAGTGGTTGGGAGATTCCAAAATGTCTATCTTTGGTAGAGAAGAAGGATCTGAAACTATGTGTTCAAAAGGAAAAGTATATTTTCCTTTCTTTAGATGAGGTTACTGCAGTCGATAATACTTCATGGATATGTATTCATGTTTACACATTTGCTAATGAAATGAGGAATCCACACCTCTTGAAAATTCATAAAATGACAGATAATTGTAATTCTGAAAATATTTATAAATTGGTGGTGTTAAATTTGAAGGATATTGCCGAAATGGATGACTTTGTCATTGCAACAAAATTAGTTTGTGTCGAAACCGATGGTGTAGCTGTAATGCAAGGAGCTAGAAATGGTCTATGTGTTAGACTTCATAAAACTATTTCTCCCTATATGGTTGTTGTCCACTGCATGGCTCACAGAATGAATCTCACCTACAAAATTGTGAGCACATTTGAAAATGTAGCTAAAGTGGAGGAATTGATACGTGATCTCCATGCCTATTATTTTGTAGTCCTAAGAGATTTTTAGAATTTCAAAAAATTTCTATTGGACTAACAGAGGGAAAAAACTTCTCAAAGATGTAGATACTAGATGTATATTTATGTACAAACCTTCCTGTAGAATATATGATGAATATCCTTCACTGATAGAATTTATGTTTAAATACCGCAAGGATGTAGATAAAGCTAAAGATCTATTGTGCCATCTAACTGACATATATACTTTACTCACACTTTGTGGTATTTTTCCCATGTTGAGGGAGCTTAATATTTTAATGAAGCATGCTCAAGATCGGTCTTTCTACATTACAAAATTTATAAGACTCAGAAGATGTGTTTGCTGGAGTCTAGAAAGTTTATATATTTTTGATGGGAGTTTTGAGGGTGTTGATTTTGAAAACTGAAATGCATTGACAAATTTGAAAAATTCCAGGTGCTTCTTAAAGTACAATATAAATGATCATCTGTGTATAAAAACACATGGAAAAGAGATTCCACTTCATACCTACCAGAAAAGAATTGATATGGCTAACTCAGAAATATAAGAAGTAAAAGTGACATGAAATTTATATGATGTAGTATTAATCGAAACTAGGAATAATTTGAGAAAGATCTCTAAATCGTTAGATAAAGAGATTTAGTAAAGATTCAAAAATGATAAAATACTTGAAGCAATGAGATTTGTAAATCCAGAGTTCTAGAATTTTTCTGGCAGAAAACCTTATACATCTATTAGTCCTTTATTTGTCAAAAACATGGGTGATCTTACTAATCATTTCTATAAGACTGAAGAGATAAATGGATTTTCTGTAGAAGGAATTTTGGAAAGAAAACTACTTAGTTCACAGTCAATGGAAATTTATAATACAATGATATGACAAGTTCACCTTCTACAAAACCTATAGGATTACAGTGCCATGAAAAGGATTTGGAAGGATATCTGTTATAGTAGTATTCTAAGTGAATATTTGAGCAAGTATATTAAGCTGTATGAGCTTTGTCAAACAATGATTCTGGGTTCTGTGGAAGATGAGAGGGTTTTCAGTGCACTATCTTTTTAAAGTCAAAATTTTGAAACAGGCTGGATAGGAATCTAGAAAGCCGTCTCAGATTGTATGTATCGAGTTACTCAGTGGAGTCTTTTCCTTATGATAGAGCAGTGGCATTTTGGAATTCACTAGTAGACAAAATAGGAGTAAGTAATATTCTGCCTGACCCATTGGATTGAGACACATCCACAAATCATGCTGCAGTTTATTTCCAAGACACAAATGAAAGTGTTTCTCCAGGACTATTCGAATTCACATAGATTTCATTTATTCTATACATTATTGAGACTATTCATGTACTTCATTCAATGATTACAAATTTCAATAAATGCAATATTATATTTTTCATTATTTGATCCTTCACCATTGGAACGATGTCATTATCTGTTTCAATAATGGCATCTATTTTTTATATTTTGTTTTCAAATTCAGACTGAAATAAGGAAACATTCATATTTTATATCTATTTATTTATTTATTTTACTTCTGCAACAGTTCAAAAATGGTAAGAAACAAAATAGTGTAAATGTAAGCAACATTTACATAAACAATAGAAAAGAAACATAGTTTATATTAATATATAGTAACATTATACAATTTTAAATTCCAAAGTTCTTTTGAAATTTATTTCTTATGTGGCGGATTACTTTATGAAAAAAGTACAAATTCATAAAGCATTGCCAGCCAATACAATTAAAAAAATGGGTTGTTATAACATCTCAAAGCTTTCGAACAAGTTTTGTCATATAAGGACACATTACAAGGTCATCCTCTTTTCTTCCTATGATTCAAAATCATAGTTGTCATTACATCTACCACATGGAATAAAAAATAAAAAAGGGTTGGACATTATCTTGTAATTCCTACGCCAGTGTCGGAATTGTGACAACACACCTGTCACATGGTGAACTTTACTAACTTATCAAATTTTATGATGCAGGTGAAGGTTTTTATTTTTCCCACGTAAGAGATGGAGGAATAAATCCTGATGCTTGAATATATCCTACTGTAGTGTTGATATTTTCTAGTATATTTAGCTCCTCCCTCGCTACATCTCTTGCAGACAAAAGTGTTGAATTTGCATCTATCTTTTTCTTCAGTAAGACTTCTGGATGCATATTATGATCCTTTATTATCCTTCTCAATGTATTTTTTTTTATTAATAACAATGAGTTTTTCCTTCAACTGCATAAAAGAATTCAGGATTTTGCGGGCATTCTTCAAATGTGCTTCAAAAACAGCTGCTTCTTTCTTTAAATTTTCATATTTTACCTGTAAAATGGAAATATTAAATTTTTAGTCTATCAGATAATATGAAAAAATATATTGCAGTGGTTATAAGATTTGATAATTTTTAGTTTTTCATGTAAAAGTAAATGCCCACTCACAACATCTTTCTCTTTTTCTACATTTTCTATTAAAACATTAGTCTTGTCTTTAGACCATTTGTTGTAGTATACATGTGCTTCAGCATTGAGATTCTCCAACCTGTTTACCATTATGTCTATAATTTCATCATTGTAATCATTACTATATGAAATTGTCCCTGATTGAGCTTTGTTTAGCAAAACATCTTGTCATGCTAGTTGGCTCTCTATGGTAGTGAACAATGAATTCCTTTGAGAATGATTATGGTATCTTGTATTTATTTCTTTTATCAAATTTTTTTCTCTCCTCTCCCAAGACCACACCAAATCCACATCAGACATTACAACCTCTTTAATTGTTTCCCCCATGCTATCTAATATCATATTTTCTAATATAAAATGTGTTTTTTTATCATCTATTTATGGAGTAGCCCTTGGGGGAGGAGGAGAGTCATTGCCATGTATTCCATGCACATTTTGTTGTTGAGGTGGAGTAGATTGAATCATATCGTGGGTGTTAAAATAGTTACTCTTATCTGCATCCCCACTATCAAAGCCTAAATACTCCTTATTAAGGGTGATGTTGTTGAAAAGTTGAGTGGTTGTTACACTTAAAACACCTAGTGACAACCCATGAAATTCAGTTGTATTAGGATGAACTGTTCCTATTGACTCTATAGGAATCATAATATTCTTTCCTGAAGTCCTCCTTTGTGTTTTTACTTGATGTGTTGGAGGAATTGGTGGCCTCCTTGCAAGTGGAACATGACCTGAAGCCATATTACCTACATGAAGCAAACAATAAATTATTAGAATATAACGGTTGGGATTTGTAAATTCTAACAAACTTCAAGGAAACAAAACATGCAAATAAAACTACCGTACAATATACCTTGCATAGACAGAGACACAATCATGAAATTTTGATCTCCACACCTAGAATGATTTTGATCTTCATCATCAAACTCAGTAGTTTCTGAATACAATACATGTAGAAAAGATCAGTAGAAATATTAGAATACATAATCTATAGTAATTGTTTGAATTTGTAATTTATATAAAAAGATAACTTCATTATTCATACATGTAGTTAAATGTGATGGTAAACGTGTTGTACATATCGACTCCCTAGGTTGCTTTTGATGAGGTCTTACTGTTGTTGATTATATTGAATCCATGTTAGAATCAATAGAGACCTCTGGAGGGGATTTACCTCTAGCAATTTCCTCATGTGATGCTGCAACTATAATTTTTCTTTGTAAAATAAAATCATACAATTATTATTTTATTTAAAATATTCAAATGGAAATCGTTATAACAAGTAAACAGTAAAAGTAACTGTTACCTATTGTTCTTCGAGACTAAGAAAAATCATCTTATCATTGATTGTAGTAGGAATCTTATGCTATGTCAATTCGTAGTATGCTTCTTTATAGAAAGAAAGAATAAAATTGCAACAAGAAAATACAGTCCTCGATTTATCAGTTTGATTGGTTTTTTGGGCATGGGAGATATCTGATTTTATTCTATTAGACAAATAACTGAACCAATCGAATTATTGACATGCTAGTGTCCCTAATAAATATTGAACTGCCCACTATGGAATGTTTGAAAATCTACCCTTTAATATAATCTTGGCCTGAAAAAGTGAAGCAACTGCAATAAAGAATCTGTTTGTAATACCTTGTAGAAGAAGGCCTCTTGATGAACGATTGAGAGGAGTTGCAATTACAGAAAAGAAACGTTAGATCCTTTGTGTGGTAGAGTAATGTTAAGAAAACAATAATTTGAAATTAATAAACTTATCATCAACTTTTACATTGTAATGAGACTCCAAATTTTTTTTTCTTCATCTGTAAGGATAGCCTTTGTAGTAACATGTGACTTATTTTCAAAAGGTAAACCTGTTAACCGATGCATGTCCTTGGGTTCAATAGAAAAAGAAATTTGACAATGTTTCAGATGCATCACAAGAACGGAAAATTATCCATCATTTTCATTGTAAGAGGTGAGTATGTAATCAAGGATTGATGTATCAGTGTCGAATTAGGGCATGTTCATAAGCCCAGAAAATTCTAATTTTTTGAGCCAATCCTTTGGAGCGTCTTTTAATTTTAGTAGAGCTAAAATCTATGGGCACATGAGGTTTTTGTATTGAAATTTAGGTGTAGGAATAGATGTGGTACTGACCATTTCTGAAATTTGGGAGAAGTGAAATTTGGGTGTAAAATTGGAGAGCTCAGAGCACTGGAAATTTAAGTATAAAAGTGAAAAAATGAACCTTGAAAGGGTATTTATAGGGACTAGGGGTATCATTAATGAAAATTAAATTCATTGGTAATAATTCCCAACCCATGCTATCTAACTCCTCATTCATCCAACCCACCTGTCCAAACCTCCCGTCCAACCCTTGTCTATCTAACTCCTCACCCATCCAACCCACCCGACCAACCATTGCCCGTCCATCCCCTTCCCATCCAACCCCTTCCCCGACCAAATCCTATCCATCCAAGCCACCCATCCAAGGCACCTGTCCAACCCACCTGTCTAACCCACCCATCCAACTCACCCATCCAACCCACCCATCCAACCCACTTGCCCAACCCGCCCGTCCAATCCCCCGTCTAACCCCCCATCCAACCATTGACCAGCTAACCCAGTCGTCCAACCATTGATCATCCAACAATTAACTGTCGAACCATTGAATTTCCAACTTCTATCCAACGCACCCATCCAAATCACTCGTCTAACCTTTCCATCTAACCTACTCGGCAAATATTGAGAAAAACAAGGGAACAATGCTCTGTGAAATCACCTTTGCCATGAAACATTTTTTTCAAAAATTTTCCAACGATTCAAAATTTGATTTATGACATTCGCCAACAATTCAAAAGTAATTTTTCAGAGTGGTCTTCTTAAATTGAACCCTAGTACTTACTAAATTCTTAAATAAGAAGTCGTGCTTCCACGTGCACTCAAACAAAGTGAAGAGAACCCTAGTCTATGGAAGTTATACTTTGATGGATCCACAAGAAGAAAAAATGCAAGAGCAGGATTCGTTCTCATTTCCCCTAATGATGAGAAATTTTTCTTCACGCACAGGTTACAATTTACATGTTCTAATAATGTAGCAAAATATGAGGCACTAGTGCATGGTCTACTTATTGCTAGAAAGAAGAAGATTAAGGAGTTGCAGATATTTGGGGACATAGATTTGGTTATCCACCAAGTCACCAATAAGTACGCAACAAATAATAGGCTTCTCAAATCTTATAAACACAGATTTTGGGACCTCCTTGAGATATTTTATGCTCTAAATTTACATGTGGTGCCACAAAAAATGAGTAAGGAAGTTGAACAGATGGCCGCTCTTGGTTCACGGTTCTCTCCTATTGAGGAATTTGTCAAAGGAAATACTCAGCACATTACGATGGTGATTATACCATCCATTATCGATAATAAAATCAGCTGGAAAGTGCTTGACAATGACACACATATTGTCTTATTCATCCATAATGAAGTTGAGTTATCATCAAGCATGCAAGCTGATTTTCATGATAGATATGGTGGCCAAGTGATTCAACTGAAGTCAAAAAAGATGCCTAAAGGGCTGGTCACCTTAGAAAAAATGTTTATCCCTGATGATGATTTCAAGGGTAGAGAAAAGTATATGTGTGTCATGTAAGAAGACTACTCTCCAGTCACTATTACACATAGAAAGGAGTTAATGCTCAGTAAATCTTGTGCGCACAATGAAAACAAGGCCTTCATATCTCTCTGTCAAAAATATAGTGATATATTCTCATGGGAGTATGAAGACCTCAAAGGTTTTGATCTAAGTTTTTCTTAACACTCCATTGACCTTGATCCTAGTATGAAGCCCATTAGATAGAATTAGTAACAAGTCAATCCAAAGATAGTTTCCCATCAAGTAATCTACTTGAGTCATGAATCTAGTTCTGGTGCACAAGAAGAATGCTGAAATAAGAATCTGTGTTGATTTTAGATAGTTGAACAAGGAATCTCTAAAGGATAATTATCATTTTCTTTCTATGGAACAGATTCTGCAGACTGTGTCTAGCGTGCAAAGATTCTCAATGTTAGATGGGTACTCTGGCTTCAATTAGATTCTTTTCAAGGAAGAGGACCAATTCAAAATAAAATTTATAACCAAGTGGGGAACATATGCGTATAAGAAGATTCCCTTTAGTTTTTCAAACGCGGGCATAACATTTCAGCACATCATGGACATTTCCTTCAAAGGTTACATCAATGAGTTCATCTTGGTTTACCTTAATGATATTATAGTCTTCTCAAAGTAAAGTGTGGATCACATGGCACACTTGGAGAAAGTATTTGAGAGATGCAGAAGGTATGGGGTATCTCTTAACCCCAAGAAGTACAATTTTTCAGTGGCACAGGGAAAGATCTTGGGCTATGTGGTTTCGAAGGATGGCATCACAATCGATCTTGAGTGGATTTCACCCATCCTATCGCTTTCCCTTCCGGTGCACAAAAACACCTTGCAGTCCTTCCTTAGTAAGATCAATTTTGTTAGGTGTTTTATTCCTAACTTTTGAGGACTGGTTCGGCCCATCACCTTGATGCTCAAGAAGGACGTAAATTTTAGATGGATAACATGAGGAAGAGAAAGCTTCAACAAAATCAAGCAAGAGATTTCTTGTGTGCCAAAACACATCAACCTGAATTACTCAAAGGATTTTATCCTTTATGCTTATGAAATTGATGTGAGTGTTGGTAATATCCTAGCATAAGAAAATAAACAAGGGATAGAACAACTTGTGGCTTTCTTCATCTAGATGCTGAAGGATTATGAATTAAGATACAATCACATGAAAAATATGCTCGCCAAAAATCATATTAAGGTGTTAGTCTCCCACTATTCTGTTAGATAATTAATCATGTGAGCAGAAATTAGTGAAAAGAGAACATGATGACTGACAAAAATCATGGAGTATGATGTGACTATCAAAGCCACAAATCTGGTAAGAGGTCGTGCATTCTATAAGTAGCTTGCTGAGGATGTGCATGATGAATCTAATACTTCATTGTTTCTTGATGAAGCTCTCTTGCAAGTAGAACTTAAGTAGAATATAGATCTTGGCACACATGATTGGATGAAGGAAATGATCACATTCCTTTCTAAGGGTGCATACCATCCTGGCTTAAACAAGGAAAAGATAAGACCTATGAGGTTACAATCTATCCCTTATGTTTTAATTGATGGACTTATCTTCAAGAAGAATCTTGATGGAATTTTTTTTAAGGTGTATCAACGATGCACAAACTGAAAATGTGTTAGCGAAATTTCATGATGGATTCTATGGTTGACATTTCTCAGCTAAAAATACAACAATGAATATTATAATGGTAGGTATCTTTTGACCTGCTTTGTTTGTAGATGCACACAAATGGGTCAGAAAATGCAAAGAATGCACTTTATTTACAGGCAAGAAGAAATATGCAGCACTTCCCCTCTAGAAAATCTAAGTAGATAATACTTTTACATAATGGGGTCTTGACTTCATAGGAATGATCAATCCGCCTTTAAGCACTAGACACAAATAGGTGCTTATTGCTAAAAAATACTTTACTAGATGGAAAGAAGATGTTGCGATCAAGGAATCAACTGAATCAGTTATCCTTGACTTTCTTGAAGGTATAGTCACAAGGTTCAGTATTCCTCAAACCATTGTCTCTGATAATGAAAAATCCTTCCTTGGCACTAAAATCACTGATTGGGATCTAAATATGGGCATCTATCTTAATAATTATTCTAACTATTACCCTCATGGAAATTTTCTAGAAGATTCAACAAACAAGAACCTGATCAGGATCATGAAGTGCATAATGAACATTAGCCAAAGACAGTGGCATAAAAAGGTATCAAGCGCTCTGAGAAGATATAGTCATAGTTAAAAGTAATAAGTACTTATCCTTACAAGATTATCTATGATAAGGAGGCTACACTTCCTTTAACACTTGAGTTTAACTCTTTAGCACTTTCCCAGCAGCTGGAGCTCGAAGGTACAGATTAGAGAGAAATTAGAATAGAAGAGATGGTTAATATTGAAGAATAAAGGAATTCTACCATGATCAAGATAGAACAACATCAACAAGAACCAAAGAAATGGTTGAAATAAAGGATTGGCCTCAAGCTTTCAAATTTGGGGACTTGGTATTGAAATGGGATGTTGAAAAAGCTAAACCAGGGCACCATTCAAAGTTTGGTGCACTTTGGAGTGGCCCATACATCATAAATTCATGCAAGGAGGATAAATCCTTCGAGTTAACTCATATTGATGGAGGTGCACTACAAATACCAGTAAATGGGATATATTTCAAACCCTTTTATTTGCTGCATCATTTTGTATATATTAGAGCATTTTCAATTCCTCCAAGTGTACTTCATGCACATTATTTTTTTGTACATAAGTTCTTTCTTCTCGCATGTTTCCTACATGTGCTCTTCTTTTGATTTTAGGATTTTTATCTTCTTCCAGAAATTTTCAGCAGTTTGTAGGATTCAGAATAGAGTAAAGAAATGATCCTTCAAGTGACTTCAAGGGCAGATATTCAAAGCTACAGATCATAATTTCATGATTACGTATCAGACTCCATGCCCAATGGATGGTCTAGGATACTAATATCCTTCATCTATTAGGAAGATGGGCTTGAAAGTCACCAAAAATGTTATCCAAATAACTCTCCTAGTTATTTGGACAACTTACATACATATTATGACTTTGATATCTTCATTGCAAGTGGTGCACACCTCAATTGACTCCTTAACACATTCACTTGGTCACTATTTCCTCACGCATCCTTGTGTGCTTCCCCTTCTCCCCTCTCCATTTTACTTTTCCTCTTTGTTCCACTCTTACCTTATGCACATCTTCTGTGCAATCACCTTCTTCTTAGCAGCTATTCATCCTACGTGTGTGCCTTGAACTTGCTTCAATTAGCTAAGTCCTTAGCCTTCTCGTGTGCCCTGCATAATAATTTTTAATAGTTTCGGCTTGACTTTACATTTTCCGCTCACCAATTTTCCCCATTTCCTCCACGTGTATTGCGATTGCGCACTCCTTCCTTCTTCCTTCTTCCTACATCTCATTCTTTTGCATGTATACCTTTGTGCCCTCCTCTATGCCTTTCCATGCCTTGTTAATATCTGACATGCTAGATTGTGCCACAAAAAACTATCAAAATGCACTAAAAAGGCACTTAATCCTTGCAGTAAACCAATGAGTGACACGTGGTAGAAATGACAAAACACTTTTACATAGTTGACCATCTTTTCAGTCAATCAGCATGCGCTATGTGTCTTATGTATGTAGGTATCCATGTCAATATTCTAACAACCATATCATTTGTTACAGGGCTCTGATCGGTGCACTCCTAGTCTTAATCAATAGCTGTTGACGTGGGCTATAGTGATAGATATTCAAATTCAAATTCTTAGTGGATCTAGTAGGTGAGAAATGGGAAAATTTCTTTTTGGGAATTAATGAGAAAATTTGATTAATCTAACCACACAATTTAATCTGAACCGCCCTCTTTCCTTTTCCAACATGCCAAACAAACTTGGGGAAATATATTTCATATATTTAGAGGCGAATTTACAGGCATTGAATGCTTCTTGTTGGTGGTTGTATTTTAAAATTGTGTTTTCCCTCCTACTATTCTTCTTCCATGGATTCATCTATACATGTAAGAGTTGGGCTCATTGTTAATGTTGAACATTTTTGGATCCTTACATACTTTTCTAAGTACTTCATATCTTTTTATTTTGAGTTGGAGACCTCTAGATCTGACTCATGCATGTGGATATCAGCCTCTTGTGTTATTGTAATAGATTATGCATCCTTGGGAATAATAGAAGCATCGTTTTGTGGCTATTCTCTTCGTTAGCATGTTTATATTCTTCTTTCATTCCTTCTTTTTAATCTGTGTGGATGCTACATCATTTTTTACATCCCTTGTATTGCCATTTTCTAGTTGTGTTTCATGAAAACTGATCATGTAAATGTGTTTTGGTCTGTGCTACTCATGCCTAGCCTCCCTCGACACCTTTACCTTCATTTTCACTCAGAACGGATGGTGTTCTTCCCTCTTTTTCTAGTGTTATCACCTTCCTTAGATTAGTTTTCAATTTTGTTATCCTTTTATCCCTAGTCCCTTGTTATTATTAGCTTAATTTTCCCTTTCAACATTAGGAGTAGCAATAACAGTAGAAATATATAGATGAAATAACCTTCTCCGGAGATCTTTCTCAAGCACGCAAGGTCCCACAACTTGGAGATGGTTCCATTGTTTTCTCAAACAACCTGATTCTTACAGATCCAAGACATAGGTGCAAGTTTGACCACCAACAATAATTTTAGTAGGGATATTCCCTCTAGTGTGCGTATTCCAAAAATATGTTAAGTATCCCACAAGGTACAAGGCTATAAGAAGCTATAAAACATTTAAGATATGATCCAGGTAAAAAATATATGTAAGATTCCAATGGTGTAGGTATGTCCCAAATTTAATAGATATCCCCCAAAATATATAATTGTAGGAAGCAACATATTATTTATATAAAATTTTAAGGATTATAGGTATCTGTAAAAAAATTATGTAGGAGAAAGTGCTCAAGGATAAAGGGTGTGTATATTGTTAAACCTAAATAAAAAAAATATGTCTATTCTATGTAATGAATAATCCAATCACATGGAGGTCTTCTATTTTTTTAATTTTTATTTTAATAAAAATAGTTTGGCATAAGAAATATTGAAAATAATTTTCTAACTTGTGATGTGTTAAGGGACCTATGCCATATTTTTTAGTAATATAATATTGGAGATGAAGTTCTAAGTAATGATTATTATCTAAAATATCACATTGAATCTTTGAAGTAATTTGAATCATTAGGATATGCCCTAGTCAAATACTATAGTGTTGGTTAAAAAAGATTATTTTTCTAACTCAAAAAATGCCATTGATGGATGAATGGTAATAACATGTGTGAATTTGTAAGTTATTTACAAGTATTGTGTTTTTTTTATAAAAATATAATATCATTGTTTATGCCACTTGGGAGGAGGATCTATATATAAGGGTGTAATGTGTACATCATGAATGGAATAACTAGGATTTGAATAAATGTGTGAACTATAAAATTAGTTTTGCATGGTATGGTGATTATAACTCTAACTAGTAGGAGAGTGTGTAGTATTAAGTTGTGGGATATTAGTATCTCTACTATAATAAGGATTATGTTACATGGTAGGATGGAAATTCAATGTCCCATAGGGTCATATGTGTTAGGATATCATGGAGTTATTGTGTGGTGAAAAATTTCTAGAAGAATTATGTATGTCATGGGGATAGATAGAGATTGAGGTTTAGATCAAAGGAACTGATATTAATGATTTTCATGAGAGATTATGAATGATGGGTCATACATGCTATTGTATTTTTCATGTAACTACATGTGAAACTAGAGACCTATTTGATTATTTTTTGGATGTTTGAAACCTTTTTGAGATGTTAGAGTTCAAAGTAGAGTGTGGAAATGAAATTTTGGTATCATGGGGTGTACTACTACATGTGTTATATATGTTTGGTATTTTCTACTAATTTTTAATTTTAGTTTGTGATATAGTGATCATCATAACATGATTTTGATAAACTATGTTAATGATGGAGCTATTAGTGGTATAACTCATCCGAGACATGAGAGGGGATGGTTGGCTTAATTTTATATTATTCTTAGTCATCTTAGTATTCATAAGGTCTAACTAGGGTAAAAATGAGGTTATCCAATGTTTTTTCAAGATATTTTTCTGCATAATATTCATCATCATTATAGTCATTTTAGGGTGTTCATTATTAATGTAACATTATATTACAATTGAGTGTTTTTAAGTTCTTTAATGGATATTTTGGATACTAAGGCTAGTATTAGTATTTCTAGATGTGCATGAAAAATGATAAATCTAAATATTTTTATTAGGATAGGTAATAGAAACAAATTGACACATGACCATAAAATATTGGACAACTAGATAAAGTTCTTAGTTGACTTAAAAACCTAGAAATATTTTTATAGGTCATTGTCTATAGGGGATGTGTAATCATATTCATAACATATATACTTGAGGAATTGAGAGATCTTAGAGGGTACTAACACCATATTATTGATCCATGCTATCATAAGTATGAGATTATAATTTAGGCTTGAAGACAACACATGAAATTGTGTTGGAAGTGTTTTTGGCCATAAGGTGATAGGTAGTGTGTTGATTCCTACTAATGAACAAGTAACAATGTCAAATCCTATAATAATTATATTACACTTTCCTAAAATTTATGCAACAACACATATTTTATTTATAAAGTTTGTGCCAAAAATATTCAATCCTGAAACATTATCAACAAGATATTGTTTTATTATACTTCTAAATACATGTAAATGGATATGTAAGTAAAAATTTTAGTCAATGATACACTATGGTGTTAATTATTATTTATAAAAGGATATTTATTGGTTTCTTGTCTTCAATTTTTTTACAATGGATGTAAAATAACTTAGTTTTTTTGGAAAAGGGTAAAAGTGCAATTTTTGAAAGGATCTACTTCCTTATACAAAGTCCCTTAAGGATGGATAAATAATTAAAGTAATACATAAAAGAATACTAAATGTAATAAAATATAGAAGGCCACTAAGGAAAACAAGTGAAGAATAAGAGAAGAGGGAAAAGAGAGAAGATGAAGCACCCTCGGCTACAGCACAAGAAATTTAATCCAAAGGATCTCGATCATGAGATCGTAATATCATTTTATGGAGAGGAATACCTTACTTTTTTAAATTTATGACTATACATCCATAAATCCAATTAGGATCCAAGTTTTCATTTGGATTTAATGGAAGATGAATATCAGAAACCTCTTTAGTTCTTATAAATGACTCTACCACCGAAGGGACTATCATCACATGTTACACCTTTTTCGACCTAATCATTATAGGGAGAAACCTGGGTCTCAACCGAAAATTGTTTTTTTTTTCATTTAAATCATGATCTTCATAGGCTCATGCTGAATATTTTGAAAAGGAATCTGATCCATCCCCAAAAACCAACAAGATGGGATGGGAATCCTTTCACCAAGAAAATTTTTCCTTAAACTTCTTATTTAATTTATGACAACATGTAGAAAGATGTCCGAGGGAAAAATATTTCCTACACCTGAAGGGAAATCCTTCGTAGTCAAGAGGTTGTGACCAAACCCTATTAAAAAATTTGAGATCAATGGAAGTTGGAAGATCTAGAGAGGTATCGAGATCCACTAAGATTCACACATGGGTAGTGTGAGTGTAGAGTTCCATTTTGGAATCAATGGATAATAACTTGCCCAAAACATTACCAATATCAATCAAACACTCCTCCCTTAATAACTAGATTAGGAGATGAGGTAAGTGAACCAAAAAAAAATTGATGTTGAATGTATCGGTGAGAAGATTGAAGGTCGAAAACCACAATTTCATCAACAAGTGATGATTATGTAGCTCCCATACTTTGGAGAGGACAAAATCCTTATCTTTAACATAACTAAAAAACCACAATAAAATCCCTTTGCACAGGGGTAGATTTCCACCTTACCATACAATAGAGGATTCTAGTTCAAAGAAATGCACGAGTGAAGAAGTGATAGTATAGGATAGATGTCATTGAAGTGACAAACTGTATAACCTTTCAAGATACCACTTTCTCTAAAAAAATGAGATACTTGCTCGTCCAAAGAACTAAAGATGCCACCAGAAGGGACGCCATCACTGGTTTTAGTAAGAAAATTAGAGAGTATTTTTGGATGATATCTGCAGCTAAGGTTCACAGAGAGAGGCATCAAATGAACCAAAAAATTTGGGGAAATTTTTAATTAAAAATATGGAAGGTAAATGATTTTATTATACTAGAGCTATGAACTACAGTGGTGGAGGAGCACTTTTTCTAAGTGGGACAAGGGTGGGTTTGGATCCTTAATGTCCACTGAGTGATCTACATTTGGAGCACCCAACTATGTTTCACTTGGTCCATATGGATAAGTTTGACCCCTACCTCAAGGTGTCCCCATGGACACTTATTGAAAACGTCCAATGGACTCTATGGGAAAGGAACTTGGGTTGATGATTACAAACTAATTGTTACTCATCAATAGTCCAAGACCTTGAGTTCATAAAATAACTTTGTTATATATATATATTTGTAAAGTGTATTTCATTAGTGCATGAAATAAGATATCACTAAGAGTGCTAGTTCTCTTCAGTAAACAAAATTTAACTTATGAATTCTTGAGCTGATAAAGTAGGCCATAATTATTGGTTTCCATTTTAGGGTATTTGGGATATAGAGGTATAATTAGGTTGGTATTTTGAAGGATTATTCCTTTGAGATGGAGGTTGATCAAAGGTCTAACATATGATGTTGTGATCACGAATAACTCATAGGTAGACATAAGGTTGGTAATCCATTTAGACAAATATATATATATATATATATATATATATATATATATATATATATATATATATATATATATATATATATATATAAATATATATATATATATTTGTAAAGTGTATTTTATTAGTGCATGAAATAAGATATCACTAAGAGTGCTAGTTCTCTTCAGTAAACAAAATTTAACTTATGAATTCTTGAGCTGATAAAGTAGGCCATAATTATTGGTTTCCATTTTAGGGTATTTGGGATATAGAGGTATAATTAGGTTGGTATTTTGAAGGATTATTCCTTTGAGATGGAGGTTGATCAAAGGTCTAACATATGATGTTGTGATCACGAATAACTCATAGGTAGACATAAGGTTGGTAATCCATTTAGAACAAGGAGGTGTATTATTTTAAGTGAGTTTAAAGGAAGGAGGAATACAAGGGTGCTAAGGTATTACTACCAAAAAGTAGTCACAATAAGTATTTTAGATGGTATTGGGTACCATGTATAACCCATGTAAGATTTGTTCCAATCATTACTACCATATAAAGATTAGATAATTAATGTGAAGGTTTTGAGAAAAGTGAAATGAATAGATAAAATAAAATTAAAATAATATTTATAAGTATGAAACCCCAAGGGCTAGGAAAAAAACTATATGTTGGTGTATATTGATAGGTAAATTTATTTCACCAAAATATAATAGAAAAACTAGGTTAATATAATTTATATATTATTAAATTTGTAAATGATGATATAGAATAGATAAAAAAAGATATTCCTATATTATGAAAGGGTGATATTTTCTCAACATATTTTTAAAAATTAGGTAAAGGTAACTAAGGTTATGGTTTGTAACATATTCATCCCAAATTGGGCTCAAATAGTGTGAAAATGATCAAGAGATTAATGATAAGAGTGTTCATGGTGTTAAAAATTTTGTTATTAATTTTTAAATACTAAATGTGAGAAGAGGAGGGGTGCATCCATTTGGGGATGGGTTATCCTACCAAAAGTGTTAAAGGTTTGAAAAATATGTTTTCTACTACTATGATCTATAATATTTGTATGAGACCTACTTTATCTAAGTATTTGGACCTATTTATCATGTCTATATCTCTATGATCATTATTCTACACACACACACACACACAGATAGATATATATATATATATATATATATATATATATATATATATATATATATATATATATATATATATATTCTATTTGTATTCATTCCCTACCTATCCTCCTTTTCACCTAAAAATAGGTAAGTAATATTCGAGCTTGAGTGGTCTCACCCCACCACCAATAGTGGGATGAAATATATACTACATATCAATAGGATAAATCCAGATAAAGCTAAATGTAGTATGATTGTTATAAAATGAAAACTAATATAGAGCCCTAATTTGGCCATCAACACTTGGTAATTATCACTTCACTTGAATTTTGTGCATTAATATGGTATAAGGATACGATGTAAATCTATTTATATTTTAGGTTCTCTTATATAATGTGTTATAATAGATAAGTTCTTCATTGATTGATTCAATATGCTTATTATAGGTTATTTTTATATGGGCTTCCTAGATGCCACTAATAGGTAAATGTGCATATATATATAAGTGACTAATTTTATTTATTTTACACTCAAATAGGCCCTAGGATGAATAAGGTAGATTGTAAATTTTAAAATATGAATATTTCTTATACAAGGGAAAGGTTAATCATCCATGTGACATATTCTTAAATGAATCTTATCTTAGGACCATGAACTTATCTAAGATTAATTTGGAGCTAGATCTAAGACAATATGTGTTTTAATGAGAGTATGAAGATTTATTATATAATTTAAACTGATTTATGAAGTGATAATATAAATGAAAAAGTCACGAGATGGTGTATTAAGAGTATAAAATAGAGAAAACAATATTTAAGTTTTGTCAAAAATACATAAATGAGATAATGTTAGGATAAATTCCAAAGTATTATTGCTAATTTGCTTTACTATACTAGTAGTATATAGGTATTGAAAGGTGTAAATTATTTTTCCACATTATTTACAAAAAAATGAGTATCTACACTGTTGGTACCCATTTTGATCCACTTCCATTTTTCCATGTTTCCCCTTTGCTCTTTATGCTCTGAAACATTTTTTCCTCATGAAATTGATGATGTAAAGTTGTAGCTCCATTCTTGTCCATTGGATTGTTTGCAAACTCATTACCTTTCCCTAATTTGCTAAGGAGAAGTGCGTTTTTGGCCTGTTTCTTCGAAAAAATGGCTTTGGATTCTCCCATGCTTTGTATTTGGTGAAAAAACAACTTGCTGTCTTTGTTTTGAATGATTTGATTTGTTTGTTTTTCCTCCATTTTTTGCACCATTTTGAAGGAATCTCTAAGTTTGCCCTGCGTTTTACCCTAATTTTTCCCGTTTAAACGCCTCTACCATTTTTCTCATGTTTTCCCAGCCTTTGGAGCTTGAAATTGTTCATTTTATACTTATTTTCCTCAAAAATCCCTTCCATGGTCGTAAATTGCTTTGAATCACTGTTTCATTTGTCCTTTGATCAAAAATTTCTTCACCCACGAATAGAAAAATTGAATTTGAGCATCCCTGGCATTTTCTATGTTTTGATGGTCAGACGGGCGTTATTTTCCCGTCAAATTCATCTTTGACATTCTAGGGCATCGTTGGCAATTTCTATGTTTTTTGATGTCATATGGGTGTCCTTTTCCCATCAAATTTTAGCTCAAACATCTTCTCATACGTGGCCATTTGTGATTGGATATGGTTTGACAGGTCTACTCGAGCAACTTAGCATTTTTTTTGTTTTTTGCCAAAAAGTCTAAATTATACCCTGCAAGTTTGCAGGCCCTCGGCCAATCAGAGGTGGAAAAGTGGTCATGTTTTCATCAAAATTGGGTGGAGCTGCGAAAAGGCATGATGGAAAATTTTTCCTTTGGTGAAAAGGAGTTAAGGTAAAAAATTGGAGCGGGCAAGCCCTTGAGATTTTGAATCAGAGGTGGAAAGTGTGTCATGTTTTCATCAAAAGAAGGGATAGAAGGCTGGCAGAGGACTTAGAAAAATGTTTTGACTTTTGGCGAAAAATGAAGAAAAGTTGTGAAAATGGGCCACGGGGTCCACCCAGGCCAATCAGGAGTGGACACGTGGCAAGGGTCAGAGGTGGAACTTCGGGCCTCAAGGGAAACTTGAAATTTTTTCCCATTTTGGCATAAAGGGTTAAATTGCAAAAATGAGGTCGTAAGCTCCATCAATGGTCATGATTGAGCCACATGTATGGCTTAGATCAAAAGAAGGGATTCTGGAGCGTCGAGGTCTTTGCAGAGGAAAATTAGCTTTTATCCTATAAAGATAAGAAATCAAAAGGATGGTAACACAAGCTCACCACCTCAGTACCGACCAATCATAGATGAGGTGCGGGTTCACAGGGATAAGTTTGAAAATTTTCCTTTTTTCCAAAAAAGGTAGAAATGTGTAGAATTGGTCCGCGATTCCAATGGGGGCCACTTTGGGACATGTTTCAGGCCCGTTTTGGAGCTGCGGAGGAGATGCAGGGATATTTTGGAAAATTTTCCCTTTTTTCCGAAAAAGGTGGAAATGTGTAGAATCAAGTCGTGAATCTAATGGGACCCACATTGGGACACTTGTTAAGCGCCAAATCTCAAAGGGCGGAGGGGCAGAGAAAACATGTCCAATTTTTACATTTTTCCAAAAGTGTTAAAATGTCAAAAAGTGATCCCAAACCCATTTCCAATCGCATTGTGACACGTGGAGGGCTCAGATTGAAGGGAAAAAGGTAGATCAAAGGTAATTGTGCATTTTTACGTTTGGCCGTCATTTTTACTCTAGGAAGTGTGGAAATGTGTTTTTTTTGCATCGATTTTGATCAATTTTTTAGAAAATTCATGTCGTTTATGCTTACAACAACCAATGAAATTGGTTTTTGAGGATTCAATTTGAAGATCATAGATGTACTTTTGAAATGAAATTTTCTCCCTAACCCATCCAGTAGAACGTGAAATACATCAGATCCAAAAGTTGCAGAGGTAAATTTGGAAAGTGGTAAAGGTGAAATGATGAAAGAGGAAGCATGCTGCATGAAAGCCAAGGAAGAAGAATACGTGCTCCCAGTTGAAGACTATGATGCAAAAATCCTCAATGATTCACCTTTTTTCGAAATGCCTAACAACTCGTGTTGCACAATATTGGTTAAACATCACTTGTCTGGGAAGTCATAATGTGAATTTTGTAACAAACTAAGATGCCATCGGCATATTATTTTCTTGGGAAAGAAGGCTTGGATGTAATACAAGAGTTATATAATGCATGTTTTTTGATATGCAAAGGGTTGGGAAATTGAAAAATCACAAGAAATTTTTTGAGAGAAAGATCATCTTTTGAGAAAACCCTCCAAAAAACCTAGTTAATGTCTTCTATGTTAGATCTTCATTCATGTTGAGTTAGTTTTCAAGTGTATATCCATCGCACATCTCTGAGATTGTTCCTAAAACTCTCCCCTAACTAATGAATCTAACAAGCTTTTGAATTAATCTATGTTATTCTGGGAAATATGATGTCTATTATCATTTTTGAATATATGCAAACAATTTTCCTTGTTCTTGTTTCGATCTTGTATTGAAATCTTTAGGAATCACACATATCTCATCCTTATTGATAGTTTAGTGGCATTTGCAATTTCATGTATCATAAGAGCTTTCATCTAGGTATTGAAAATAAGTAGTTTAAAATCAATCTCACCTTAATTTGTTGACAGAGATTGGTTGTAAGCCTTTGGGTGTAACTTAGGCGTGATTTGATTAGAGATTTTGATGTTTAATTGAGTCCTTTAACTCAAGCTTTTGTGTCGAGGTCTCAAATATTATGTGAAGAGTGCAAACTTGGGCCTCCATTTGTGTATCTCTTCTGGTTGAAAGAAGATCCTGAATTTTTTGAAGCATTTTATCTGATAGTTGTTCAAATCTTGTAGAGGTTGTCAAAGATCTAGCATAGTCAAGTTTGTCTTGTCAATATCCCACCAAAAATCATTCTAAATAACTAATCCTACCTCATACTACCCCTGTTTTGACATGTATACCCACAGAAGATAAAAATCCATTTGCTAAAGTATGCAGAATAGATCATAATTTCAAAATGTCTTCAGTAACCCTTGCCTTGCATTGAAAGTATCTCCATAATCTGGAAGTGACAACTTGTGAAAGTCATATTTGGAGTGGTGATCATATTTTCCCAAGGCCCCTTCATACTATTTACACAAATTGAGGGATATATTCATCTCCTTCACCATTTGAGGGTTACAAAATAGGTCCTCTTACCTTGGTTGAAAGGCAAAACCTAAAACAGTTAGGACAAGATCAAGTCCTATTTGAGTGCTATCCATCTCTCCACAAATCTGAGTGCCATTTAGATCACATCCCCGGCTACAAAACTACATACATCATGAGCTATTTGTCTTCAAGCTTCATGCCATATCTTTGATGCTACTCAGACTGAAAAGGAGAACAAATTTGGGTACCAACACAATCCATATTCACCTTTTTGGACTAATACTCATATTTCTACTTTTACATTTGTACAAAGAGAACAAAATTAAAATATTAAAAACTAGAAACTTGGAGGGAAAAATTTGACAAATTCCTAATACATGCTCAATGCCTTTTAAAGGCTTATTCCAATTTTCTTGTTCTTCATAAGTACCATGATGATGCTCTTGCATCATTAATCCCTTATCAAAACAATCAAGAGAGCTAAAACAATTTTCAGAAAACAAAAAAAAAATCAAAATAAAAAAACAAAGCATATATATATATATATATATATATATATATATATATATATATATATAATGGTATTTCCAGTATCTCTATCGGGGCTATAGACACCTGGCTAGTAGTAGAGAAATGCTGCGACTAGAATCAAATATATCTCCATCGGGGCTATGGACACGTGGCTGACAACAAAATAGTCTATGGCTCTCCTTCCACCCTTCAATAAAAAATAAACTATCCACATCAATCATTCCTACACATGGGATAGTTTGTCTTCATTTATTTTCCTATCAAATCTTCACTTCAATAAGTACTTAAGTTTTTATATGCACACACTGGATCTCGATGAGAAAACAAGACTAGTATGTTACCAGGTGTTGTTTGGACCTTATTCAGAATCTTTCTTTAGTCCCTATGTTGTCTCACAATTTGTGCCTTTGGCTCGTCAATTTTTCATCACCAATCTTCTAGCTACATTGTTCATATTTATCCATAGCATTCACAGTTTTCTTCTACTTCATTGAGAACATCCATTTGCATAAATTACCTTTTTACCATGTCTGAAGGAAACTTTTCCCCCTTTCAATACATAATCTTGTACTTCTTTCTATCATTTTCTTCTTAAAAATCTTGCACTCAGGCATGTTATCCTTCCTAGCTCTTCATTGGCTTGAGTTCATCATCTTGTTGAAGTTATCTCTCTTGGCCTTGATAGGACTTATCTTATTCTTGTATATATGTGCACAATTTTCCCTTGTATATTCTCACCTCTCATTGGGGGCACCTTGAACTTTGTTCTTCTATACATAGTTTTGTAAAACATCTAAAAAATCCCAAACATTTAAAAAATATAGAAAACTTAAAAACATTCAAAAAATCTCAAAACCCAAAAACAGTGTAAAACTTAAAAACACTAAAAATTGGAAACTATACCCACAAAAACATCTTACTGAAGTGATTTCTTGTTCTAGCGCTTGACATGTGGATCATATTGTGATTTTATTTCATCAACAAAGCTAATTTTCTTGCTATGTCTTTCCTCCCGACATATATCATTTCTCGGGCAGTTTCATGGTGCACATTTTCTTTTTGTGGGTAGTGAAAATTTTAAGGAACCCATGAAAAAAAAACTTATAGAAATGGTGGTGAATCTTACTTAATCAAGATTCGTTGGTATGGAGAATTTAAAAAACAATACTATCGTGACTATGGTGAAACTGAAAAAACAATAAAAATGGTTGTAAATGTAAAGGTGAATCTTACCTAATTTTGTAATTTTAAAAATATTTTGGTGAATTTCAATTTTCCTCTTCAGGCTGGATTTAATTTTTCTAAACTATTGATGGTATGAAGTGCCTTATATACATTCTTTTCTTAACCAAGAAAAATTATTGAGTTACGAATTTGGACCCATTTTCCCCAATCATTCCTAGGATTTAACCTTGATCATTGATCTATTGGCCACATGTATATATCAATCCTTCCTCGTGAATCCTAATTAAATTACATCACATCCATCAATCTCTTACACGATGGAAAAATATTATGATATTCTAGCTCCGAAGTCTCCTACCTTAGTCTTTCTTTACTTTGACACTTTTCAACACTTTTTCAAAAGGTTTCCCATGAAGCCTTTCCTTCAACATGCTAGGAAAGTTTTTTTGTATATATACACATGCATTTCACTCATTGGAAAATGTGGGATGATTCTCAAAGTAAAAATTACAAAGACATCCATTGTCAAGGCTGAAAATGATTGTTAGCTTAACCAATTCAAATCAACATGCAAACAATACATTTTTATGGCTTAAATGGTCCTCAGAATTCCTTAATTAAATCATGTCTCATAGAAAGAATTAATATTCTAATTTTAAGATTAGATATCCTTTAATTGAATAGATAGTTGAATTGGTGCCTTTACAATTTTTTATCATATCAACACACACACACACACACAGCACACACACACACACACACACACACACACACACACACACACACTTACACACTTTAAGACTAGATAATCCTTTAATTGAATATAAATTTGAATTAACACCTTTAGAATATTTGATCGTATCAACACACACATACATATACATATATACATACATATTTTAAGATTAGACAATCCTTAAATTGAATAGATAGTTGAATTTGTGCCTTTAGTATATTTAATCACACACACACACACACACACACACACACACACACACAACACACACACAAAAGTGGAAAAATTTATTCAAATTTCAAATTTTCCCTCTAAAATGTTGGCGATTGTGATCTAAGGGCACATAGAATTCATGGCGATTCAAACATGTTTTAAAATTGGGTTTTTTTCGATTTAAAGGTGATTAATTATAAAAAATATTTATATTCGAATTCATTTGGATATGTGAGTGGGAAATAGTAACATTTATGAATATTTTTGGTGAATCCAGGGTGTGCATATGGTGTCCAAATAGCCAAATCTAACTTTCAAAAAATCCAGAAATAGCCAAATTATGAATATTAGCCACTAAAAATTTCCCTATTCATGGGAATTATATGTCCTCCATCCAATCCCTTGCATGTATTATTGTTTGGGGCACCATTTTAAACCTTTTTGTATAACTCAAACATTTGGGTACAAAAGTTGGATAACAAAAATATTGGTACAATTATCTTAAAAATTGCTTGTTTAAGTGTTCTGGTTGTGCTTGTTTTTTTGCTTGTTTGTTTACCTTCTCGTATTGCATTGCTTATGTATTTTTATTTGAGTCAGTTCTTAAAAATTGCACAAAAATTATTATTATTTCCTCCATTCTTGTATATTGCATAAGAAATGAAAATCAAGTTATGCAGACTGCTTGAAACTTCATAAACATTACATTAGTACACCAATAAATAAAATTTATGGCATTCATGGACATAACAAAGGAACAACATGTATTGAAATTAAATGACCTATGGGAGTATTTTACTTGATAATAATATGAAGAAGGAGAAGGCATACATTTTATATTAAATAGAAAGGATTATAGTTTTTACATAATCTTTATTTTTAATTTCAATAAGATAGTTTTTTATGTGGCATCAACATTTTGCAGTATTGATATATAACATTTTGGTTAAGAGTAAGAGTCATTTTGCAAAGGATAGATTAATTATCACTATCACCAAAACCATATATACATAATTCATTTAAATTTTTAAACAAAATATAAATCAAGAGAGAGAGATAGGTTCCTACAATTAAGAAAAATCTATAAAATATCTATAACTTAAAGTCAACATACAATAAATCTAATATTTGGAATATTAAAAGGTAAAAAGTGGACTAAATGAAATGTTTTAGTATATGATATGGGGATTATCACTTGTAAGGGAATAATAATAGAATATTATAGTTTCACAATGGATAAAATAATTCAATTATTATTTAGAGGTGAACAAATCACACTTTACCTAGTTTCTCACAAGAGAATATTTAATGTTAAGCATTAATCTCAAAGTTCCTACTTTAATTTGGAGATAAAATTAAAAAAACACTGTATAAGATGTGGTTCTTGAACCAATATCATATTTTATCTTATTATTTTTAGATTGATGGTATCATGGTGATGTCACTTTACCTTAAAACTAACTACTTCAATGCACTTGCTTCAAAATTAATGACACGTATTCATTTCTATTATCAAATTTCTGGTATTGATGTCTATTATCTATCATTTTCTTATGGTCTCTATGATCTATTCAAAAAAAAAAATCATATCAAAACTGACCATGATGCGCCCGAATTAGCAGGAACTTGACAAGGTCATAACTTGAGCTCCAGGTGTCCGTTTGAGTCCGTTTTTTTTTGAAACCACGTGTTTCGATGAGACGAACGCAGCGGCAACCGGCCCTACCGGTTGGGGCAAGTTTTTGACACGTTTTCGGGCCCTAAATCCGCCATCTTGAGGCCTAAAATTAGGATTTAAGTTATAGTTTGGTTTTTTCCTATTTTTGAGCATTAGTTAATTTTAGTCTATTAATTGCATTGTGAGTTATAAAGTTGGCAATTCCTCTAATTTAGGGATGTAGAAGATGCATGGCAATTTCTGTGCCCGTAGGAATAAGCATGCGAACTTACTAAGAGTAGCAGGTTCTAGTAAACTGCTAAAAATAGTAATTTCCGCCACCTAGAGTAGATTTAGTCAGAGTTAGCTAGAGTTTACTGGGTAACTCGAGTTGGGAGTTATTTTCCTATTTAGGAAACATTGTAATTCATTATTTGATAACGAAGAAGGAGATCTATTTTCTTTTGGAATTCATTTTATTGCAGTTTATCTGGTTGTTCTTAATTTGGCTACATTAGACCACATCTTTAAAAATTACACAAATGGTTCACACATGAAAATATCCATACCACGATGAAAAAATACATTTAAGAAAGAATAGGAGCTTGACATAAGAGTAAATTATCTACATTTACATCCAATATAATTTATTTATGATCTTACATCTATGATCTACCAACCAAAAATGTTCTATCGAATTTGTATCTTATCGATTATTTAGTAGCATCAATAATCTAAAAAAAAGAGTTATTATTGGTATGTTTTATGCTAAAAGTGAGAATATGTTAGGATTACATGAATTGATGGTGATTCCATAACAATGAATAAGAATGAAATTATGATTAGGTAAAGTTTCACTCTCGGTTTCTATCTTAGTTTGAGTATACATAAGATTACAAAATTTATGGATCTCCTAACTTGCTCCCTATTAAAATTAAGTTGATTTCATTTTATTGATTACCTTGGAAATACATCTACGTTTACTAAATTTATCAACAAAATTGGTCACAACAAAATTTATTAGAAATAATAATAAAAGTGAAAAATAAATATCGTATATATTATATACAACATCCATTAGTTTTTATGAGTGAAACTATAAACAAAACATGATTTATGAGCAATAACAACAAGATTAGAGAAAAACATATAAATTAAATAAAACATCTACCTATTTTCATGGTTTGTCAATGGAAAACATAATTTTTTGTTGTGTTGATCATGAGCAAAGAAGTAAAGTATATTCTAACCCCATTTTGAAGGAGCACGTGCAGATCTAATACAAATAATATTTGTTATTAAATTACAACTACTACAATGGCTATTATATAGCCATGGAGGTAGGAAAATACCTCCTGTAAACCAAGAAACAAATAACCCGTTTAATCAATTTATGGGTGAAAAAAATTAACAAAATATTATATTGTTATAAATATAAAATAATATAATATTTAAATATTAATTATTACATGAGCTAATTACTAACATAATTATTCACATTATAATATTAATAATGTGAACACTACTATTATTTTCCTAACATTCACCCCCTTAGTGTGAACATTATTAATCTCTAATCTTCACCCCACATGACGAAGAACCATATTCGAAGAAGTTGAACCACCTCCTCAAAGCACTACTTAGACCAGGTACAAACTCCATAGATTATAGCTTTACCCTCGTAAAGGCGTAGTGTTGAGCCAAATTATCCAAGAATGCTCCCTATCTATTTAGGTTCCCGTGGGACTTTCCCTTCCTCCCCGGGTGCCCGAATTCTGAATCTCTAAGATCCACAAGCTTGACACTAAATTAAGAACCATCCCTTGAGTCTACCTCGAAATCTTCTTCTTCTCCCCAAAATTGAGTCTTCTAAAAACATAAATCTTCCCCAAAATTCTAGAAACCAACACACTACAAACAAGAACTTTAAAATACACACCAAAATGGAAAGTAAAACACACTCTAACAAACTGTCACCACAGCTGAAGTGGCACCATCATTGGTGACTGACGAGAGGTCGTTGATCGACCTCCAACCTCCATTGCCTCCATCCTCCAGTATGTCTTACATAGTGCAAAAATTCCTTTGAATTTTAATCAGGTTCTTCATTCATTTGTTAACCTTATAATTCTAAATCATCTTCAACTATATTTTCCTTGTTTGTGTTGAGTTTTCCACTGAGAATATATTTGGCTTGGACTTTGCAATATTTAGATATATGGCCTTTTTTCTTGCAATAGAAACATTCTAATTCCTCTTTGTTTTTAGAGAAATGTTTGTATTTATTTTTAAGTACATTATAGTTTCCTCTTCAACATATTATTTAGTTCATTTTTATTTAGCTAGAAAATTTGATATCATATCTTCCATTGAGTTAGAAGGCATCTGACCAAGAGTGAAAAAACCATTACTATACTTGGGTGGAAAACTATTCAGCAAAATAGATTTTGCATCCTCATCATCTACTGGAGAATTGAATTCTACAAGTTGTCTCAGAAGAGATCTTAAATTATTGTTGTGACTAGACATTGTATCTCCACCACTCATTTTGAGCTTGAAAAACTGAAGTTTTAGAGAAAAATTTGCATTGAATGCTTTTGATCAAAATATTTTACTCAAAGTATCCCACATTTCCTTTGGGTTTTTCTCTAGATTGACATAATGAAATTTAGAATATGAAAGGGAAAGGCCAATAATGGCTTTGAATTTATCATCCCTTGTTTCCCATTCTGCCAATTTGGTTGGATTTGAAGGTACTGGTTCTTTTCCATCTACTATCCTTCAGATAGTTTTATTCATCAACTGCATCTAGATCTTGACTTTCCATGTGTGAAAATTGAGACCATTAAATTTTTCTAATGGTATTTCCATTGTGAAAAAATAGAAATGATACAACTTATTTTTCACCTAGGCACAATTAAGATGAAACATAATAACAAGATAACTTTATAAAATGACTCAAAAATTAGACTTGATGGCATACTAACACAAAATGACGACCTAAAATTTAATGAGATGACACTATTACGTTAATAAAATAATAGAAATGATAATGAAAAATATTTACTTATTAACACAACTTTTGATGCTTGACATATGAGAAATTTCATTAAAATAAACAACCACCATATTGACTCATAAATTTACATGACTCTATATACTTAAATAAAACCAAATATAAAAAAAAATTACTTAAAACCATGTATTAAGGAAAAACTAAAACTAAAATCATGAATAAACCTAATACCATGAATTACAAATTGTGGTTTTGAACACTTTATCTCCAGCAAAGCAATAAATTGAATGGTGGTTTTGTGGAGGCTTTGGACAACGACATTGATGGCAACGTTTCTCTCAAAATACACTATGGGTTTGGATGTAATTTTGATAGTCTTTTAAATACATATAGAACATCAAACCCATTAAAAATAAAAGAGACCTAGATCATAAAAATAACATTATGAACATTTATTATCACAATTTTTTAAAAAACAAAACAACCTTGCAATTATGGGGATTCAAGTAATGTAACCATACCCAACCAGAATGCACATATATTCCTTATTGAATTAGTTGCAGAGATATTCCTTCACAGTGCCATCAAGTATTGATGAAGCAATGTCTGTGGTGGAGGGTAACGGTAGCTTTCCTTCAACCTGGCGCTGAATATTCCATTAAATGGTAAAAATAAATCTGCAGTATTTAAAAACAATACATGATGACACCAAAAGGAAAGTTTGGAGCAAGTATGCTCTAGTACCAAATGAAGGAGCACGTGAAAAAATAATAAAAATAATATTTGTTATTAAACTGCTGCTATTACAATGGCTATTATATAGCCATGGAGGTAGGCAAACTACCTCCTACAAACCAAGAAACAAATAAACCGTTTAATTGATTTACGGGTGAAACAAATTATCAACATATTATATTTTTATAACTCTAAAACATAATAATATCTAAATACTAATTATTACATTAACTAATTACTAACATAATTATTCACATTACAATATTAATAATGTGAACACTACTATTATTTTCCTAACACATTTGAGTAGTATTTACTAGGTACTTGCTAGTTACATATGAAAGGGATTCTTGTGATAAAAAAACTAACACAAATAGGAGAAAACCTGCAAGTTTCAATCAAGTGAAAAATTTAATGTGTATTAGTGAATATGTACATATATAAAAAGTGATAAGTTTTATTATATTTGAATGTGTTTTTATCTATTTAGGGTTATAATTTCTAAATAATTATAATTAGAAATATATTCAATAAATAGATAAAATAAGTTCTCAATTATATTTTAAATACACTAAAAATTAAACAAGATTATTTTAACTAATAAAAAATATGTAAAGAATCATGTGAGCTTGAGTAAGGAAATACCCAACAATCATTTCTGAATATATAATTGAATAGGAAACTTTGAATTTGGGAAAATAATCAAAAGAAGCTAAAAACAAGATATGTTAATTTGGTCACATGAAATGATGTATGGTTTAGGTGTGGTGGTGATGGTTAGGCTCAATATAAAACATGTTTACGGCTATTAAACTTGTGATTTTCTAAGATGACCTCCCCAGTTTGTCTTAGTGTGCATTTTCCTATCTCTAATTGTTATAATATGGCTACAATTGATCTGATAATCCAAAATTGGCTTCTCCTTTTCTCAAACCTACTGAATAACTCAAATAACATAAGAAGACAATTCCTAGAATAATCCTATATCTTCCTCTCATGCTCTGATATGTGAATTTTTTTCACTATATATCATAAAAATAATAGTTCATGTAGTTCTCCCCATGTGAGTGATGTTTTCATGATTCAATTTTGATCATAAATGCTCAACTAGTAAAAGTAAATAATTAATATGAAAATAGGATGGTCTTTATCTTCCCATAAGAAATATAACAACAAATAATATAAACAAAGATGTATTCATGTTAGCATTAATCTCATGGTATACTCTTGGAATTTAGGATGTGTATAACATGTGTGTAGTGATCTCTAAGGTGTCATACTGTGTAGTAGATGATAAATGAATTATAAAGGTATTTGACTATATATGAGACTTTTCATTAATTTTTTACATAACCCAACCCAATAATCAATCTTAGGCGAACCTAAAAAAATTTATAATAAAATCTATAAAGGTAAATATAGAGAATTGAAAGGGACCTATTCCATGTACATAAAAATGAGAGGAAACAAAAATTTATAACCAATAGAAACAAAAGTACTATAACAAAACAAATATATAAAAATTGAAACTTCATTGACAACCATTATTAAATGAATGAAAAATGTATAGCCAAATGCACTATCTCTCACATATTTTCTCCATAGCCTCCCATTCACTATACAAGAAGTTCAAGTAGTCATCAATCTTGATGTAGATGCATCATCACATAGAGCATGATAGTGAAAATATTTACCTTGTAAATAACGTGATAGGTTTATTAGGTATATAATAATCCTTACATAAGATTGTAGTTGTGGGTTGTAGTCTATTACGGGTGTTAGAGATTTTCCCTCCAAATCTCTACTATTTGAAAATTTGAAACTTTGTGTGCATAAATAATGTCCATGTTATCTTCTAATCAGGTGAGATGTATGATTTCATGTGTGAGATTTATGAGGTTTTAAAACCAAGTGTTATTGAGGTCCAAGCCCCTAACCCAGTCTACATATATTAACCATGGTGTTAAGTTAGTAGTTATGAGAGAAAATTAGTAGTTAGGTTGGTTATAGAAGAAGGGAGGATTCAAATGAAAGGATGAGGGATATAAAGTGAGATGAGGATAGGTAGGAAGTCAAGAAGCATTTTGGAAGATCAAGAAGTTAGATGTAACATATAAATTTGAATATACAGTCTTAATAATAACTCATACTCTATTTTGGGTGATATTTCTAATGGTGAAAATCCTTTTATAGTACGGTAAAATATTTCCAAGTTTGATTTTTCTTTAAAATTTTAGAAGAGTGTATGGTTAATGTTATCTAATTGATATTGATGAAGAACTAGTATATAGTGATTTATAGATTTGGGAAACAAGGTTTTAGGCTTATGGATGGCTTGTATGTGATGAGTTTACACAATTTCTAATAATGAATGAATGACTAAGGATTCTGATGATGTGGTTTTCATTCCCACAAGTTTTAATGAACTTCAAATAATGTTCTTTCTCTGATTCATCATGCATTTAGTTCTTTGTAGAGTGTAGGGTTAGAAATTACAATGTTTTGAGGGTGTATGTATGCACACTCCTAGTAAAATCCACATTTTCATAAATTTATATATTGTTAAAAGTATCCAATACATTTGAGAAGATGTCTGAAGTCCTTACAGACCTCCTCTAGGTGTTAATTTTATCTAATAAGTCAAAATTTTAAAGTTATTACCTTTTGAGTACTCCCATGCTAAGGAGCATGACAATAAGAGTTTCGGTAGGAAAAATTGCATACCTCAAGCTTTCACTATATAAAAAATCTAAAATTTGGTAAAACCGTGTATTTAAAGGTCTCTATTATATTTTTTCTTTTTGGGAATTTTTCAATCCATACGACTCAAGATAATCATGACAGATTCATTGCAGGTATGTTAGAAGCCTAGTTGAGGGCTAATAAAGTGGAAATTTACATTTTTATGACTCTATTAGCTGGGTAAGGAATATAAACATGTTATTTTAAAAATTTCTAGGTATGATAGAATCCTACTAACCTTAGAAAATGTGTTTTAAATCATGAATATATTGATAACTTTATATATAGTGAATTAGGCATTTAGCCCTATACGACAAATTGATGAAATAACAAGATTGAGACCAAACAAAGTTTTGTAAGTAATCTAATAGGTTGTATGAAGTTTTGTAAGTAATATAATAGGTTGTATGAAAAATTTAAAAGCAATGGTTGACATTATAAAATCATATTTTAAATAAATTTGATTTTTTAGCTAAAGAAGGGAGACTTAATTAAGAAGGCTTAAGAAGATTTTTTTGTGTTTTTGAATCAAAATAAGTGAATAGAAGGTTGTAAGTCTATGATTGGATATATAATACATTTTTAAGTATGATATTACCCTAAAAAGTATAATATATGTGTCATGTTGAGTTTACCCTCCAAATTTATAAAGAAAGAAACTAAACTACATGAAGAAGAAGTGTGAAGTTATATTAGACCCTGCATAGAATCTTCCCTTTATCCTTATATTCCTCAAATTCTATTCCAACCGTTCTCTTCTTCACCCTCTTGTGGCTAGATTCCATAATATATTTATAATATTTAAAGGCATATATAAGAATGCAAATTATCATGGTACTATTCTTAACTATTTGTTGATTTATAACAACTTGTGAATATCCTCCCTACTTTTTTATGCTCTCCTTTTAGGATAATTTTGGCAGAGAATTATGTGCACATTTTTTATTTAGTGATGGAATATTAAAATACAACCTTATCTTAGCAACCAATTTCCAAGGAGAAATAAAACTTATATTTCATTAGTTAACAAATTTTTATAATGGAGACTAAAAAATGATTTCTTGACAAAATTTTAATAGTTCTTCATAATATCTCTCTATGATACTATATCTTCATAATAATCCAAAAACATTTTAAAGGTTGTTTCTTAGCTAACCAATGGAATAAAATATATTTATTAAACCTCTCCACTTAAATTAATATTTATTACTCAAAATAAGGACTGTAACAAGAGCATAACTTTAAGAATCTAGATTTTGTAGAAAAATAAACTTGAGGAATTCAAAACTGATAAATTGGATTTAAGAATTAAAATATGATAAAATTCCCTAAAACCTTAACCATTTACATCTTATCCTAATCTTTGATGATTTTTCAACATTCAAATGAACTATTGAAAGTTTTCTTAGTGTGCCTTTCCCATGTTCCTTATTCATAATTTCTATAAAGGATCAAGATGACCCATATAAGGTTCCATGTTTCTATTGGTTAGTGGTTTGATCACAATTGTTATTATATCTTAAATACTTCACTTCCTTGTTTCTTGTGACAAAGAACCTTACTTGTCAGGGTTTTAAGAATGACTGTCAAAACTCACCAGATGATAAGGGAATTTATAAATCATCCAACTCTCTAAAAATTCTCATGAAATTACTTATAGTTCCTTCACATTAGTTTTATGTGAGGAATATAAATAGTTTTTTATTTCACTTGACAGTAAGTAATTGTAGTTAATTCCAAAATATGGTTTAATAGGAATAAGAATTGTCATAAAGAGATTTTAAGAATAAGGTCTTAAAAAACCGTATCATTCTCAAAACATATTGTTACATCTTGGTAGATGCTAACTACCCTTATCAAGTCATATATAATCATTCAAATAAGATAAATTTGGTGATAATATTTCATAGTTATAACAGACTAATACTTTTCTAATCTATATAAATATTGATATTTTATCCTTTCAAGAAGAATATATATATATATATATATATATATATATATATATATATATATATATATATATATATACGCAATTATATTAGAATGGGATTTCACCTTGATTTACTCCACCCATCAATTCTAGGAGAATATTAGTAAATTTCATGAACTTTAAGAAGTCGAGAAGAATGGAAAACACAAGTTTTCCTAGGGCACAGTGACAATACAAAGTTCTTAAGTTTCTTAATCTTCATGACAAGTATACTTCTTTTTATAGTTGTATAACACTTCCTTTGGATCCAAATACACTACCAAAACAAACAAAAATGCACTCATAATATAATTAACATTCCTAGGAGTTAATAAGATTAACTCTGAAAAATCACTTTATAGTCTTAACATGAAATTTATCAAGATATAGGTTAAGGATCTATGTCAAGATATATGTGTTAAGGATCTATGTCCAAATTTTATACAAGATATTTCATTATGTTATATCAAACACTTATCCACTCTAAACACTTTGAGAAACCTTAATAATGTTTAATCATCTCTAGATAATAAGAAACCATAAAAATAATTTTGTACATGATATCATAATTAAAGAACACACAGGGTACACATTATTTTATGGTTCAATCACAAAACTAAGACAAAATTATTAAATCAAAAATTTAATCCATATTTGAATAACTTATAATATATTTTATTTCATAATTCAGGAATTTAATAAGCATGGAACTTATAAAAATCAAATTTCCTTGTATTTTTTGATACTGTAAACACGAATTATGAGAAGACATCTTTTCCTTCCATGTTATTTTTTTACATCTCCTCTTGTGTTAGAACAATAATAATAAGTGGGTTTAACCCCTTAATTTTTACTTATAAAATTTATATTTAATCATATATTAAATATAATTTATAAACCTTAGTTTATAATGAATACATAAAAAATATGAAATATTTTTTATTTATTAAATATAAAATTTATCTTATAGGTTATTTTATTTTATCAATTAAAATGGAGGGGTGTGTCTCCAAAAGTCATGCCCAACCACCCCCACTTAAAATGGGCACCCAGGCCCCGATGAAAATACAAATGGAAAAAGGAAAGAAGTGAGGTAGGGAAGATATTATGGACTATGTAAATTCAATTATTTCTCAAAGAATGGAAAAATTTATGATTTGTGTGTTTTTACCTCTTATGAGGTTTTCCCACGTAAACACATGTTTTATGGCGTTTTACTTGTAATTAAATAAATGTAATTTATTTAATAGGTTATATGAACTTATTGAAATTTTTTTACCAGAACCTCTAATATTTTGTATATTTTTAGGACCTTCCAAAGACTTCATCACACCTTATTCATCTCCTCCTCTCCTCTGACTACCTCATACTCCCTCTTCTTTTCAAATGACTGCATCCATCTCTTCTTGTCCTTAGAATTGAGTTAGCAAACTTAAATAACCTATGTTTTTCTTGGCTTGAGGTAAAGAAAGTAGGTATAGATGGAATTACACATGTGGATAGGAAGATAATAAATGAGATTAAGTCTCTATAAACTCCCCCACTTGTGAAAAATATCAAAACACATACAATAACCCCCCAAGGAGGTTCTATAACTCAGATATAAATTCAAATTTTATATTTCTTGGTTTTGATGGAAAAACTAATTTGAATGGAATGAAAGGTCCAAATACAAATAAGTGTTAGGAAAACATAGCCTATTACCCAAAATGAAGTCCAAGAACTCAATAAATCAAACTTTGATCACATTCAAAGTAGATGAAATAACACAAGATAAAGGATAGATATGATTAAAAAGTAGCTAGATATTATTTCTTAAGATATACACTATCTCTTATAATCAATGAGGAGGTAGTGAATGCATAACTTAATTCAAACCAAGGGTATGCACAAACTTATAACACTTAGAAACTAATTTTACAGAGTTTATTTGCATTTAAAAGAGAAAATTTTCATTTATAGAACTCATTACATTTATGGGAGGTTCATATCATAATACTATGTCCCATACCATGTCCCAAAAATGTGAGTGGGAGGATGGGTGGGGTGGGAAATTAGGGGGGTTTGAGTGAACACCCCCTTCACGTGAACCCCCTTCACCTAAAATGCCACGTAGTGGACAAAATTGCCACACATGGCATGAAAAGGGGTTTGGGCGAAGGGGGTGTTTGCATGAACCCTTGTTCGGGTGAACCACCTTCGCACGAATCCCAAGCTTATATATTTGAGGTGGCACAGAGGATCTCATTTTTCCTTTTCCCACCTCCCTTCACATGAAGATAGATCTAGATTAGACTAATGCGAGCCCAAAACTGACTAGCCCAGATCCCAAAGCCCATAGATACTAGCACGAGCTGACCAGGCATGTCAAAATTCTTTTTTTTTGTAAATATTAGGCAAACAAAACTACCTACGCAACCCTACGTATCATTTATTCAAGATCTTACAAAAACAATATGAAACCATAAATATAATTTTTTTCATTAAATGTTGGAAACATAACTACCTATACAGTACTTAGCCCTTTACTTAAATATCTTGTATCATGACTAGGCTTTACAAATTTCTGTGTTCATTGTGCATCAAAGTATGTTGTGGTATTATTTCAATGCATTTATTAAGATGGAAAATAGTATTTTTAGGAACCTAGCAGAGTAGTCCTACCTATTATGGATGAAAAGAGTGATATTGAGCATTCTGATTACCAGATCAAATATCTCTACATTTAAATGATCTTTAAGACAATAAAGAAGCTAATGAACTAAAAAAAATTCCATTTTTTCTTTGTAAATATTTATTTGGGGCTAATTAATTTTATTTTCAATAAAAATATGGACTAATTTCCTCAGAATTTCATATCACATTCCAATAGAAACCTTTCAATTATCTACATGTTTTTATTTTTACGCTAAATTATCTTGAATTTTATGAATCTGGTTAAGTACAATTTATTGTTTTTGGTTTCCTGTAAATGTAAATTAAGGGTAGAAATCTTTAATATTTTTTATCTATATTGTATATACACATAAAATATGATGTGTGCTAGAGTGACATGATAACATTTATAGAGAATGCATCATGAAGTTTTTTTCCCAATATTGCCAGGATTATCCATATGCACCTTTGAAGCTTTGACACTTTCCTTGACTGTATCAACATTAACTTGAACATATACTTATTAGACTTGTAAAAACACATTTCATGTTTTTCCTTAGCCACAGAACATCTTGAGTAACTACTATGGAGTCAAGACAAGATCCTTTGCATTTGAAAACACTTTTCTTGACTATAACCATGCCACTATAAGTTGGTCATATCATGCAATATCAAACTTTTTAATGTACTTCTCTATTCCTTAAGACAAAATCTCCTATAATGGCACACAAACCTATGAATTTGGAGTGGGAGACTTCATGAAACATTACCAAATATTGTATTTTGAGATGAGAGTCTTATCTTAACCATCATACAATTCTAGACTTGTAACATTTGATTTTATGCACAATGTCTTCACACAGTGATCTTCCTAGATCTCCTCAGACAGTCCAAAACCTTTATCAAAATCATTTAGAATACTTTCACATATACTAGCATCCAATCAAGGTTTTCACAATCCTCATGTTTGTAGAGATCCCACAATCAGGTATTAATCTAGATGGATTGGAAAAAGCTTCACAGTTATTTTCTCTTTGTTATAGGATAAATAAATTGAATCTCTGCCTTGAATTCCTTCAAAACTTGTAGCATACTTCCACAAAAATATTTCACAAATTTTCAATGCTCTTACACAGACTTGAATGTCCAAACAAAATATAAGAGGTCAATTATACCTTGTATTGTAATCATCTTGTCTTCTACCTGGATTTTTATTGTGTTTTAGAATTAACATGAATAATCCATGTTACCCCTTAATGTATAATTCCATATTTACTCTAATTCAAATTTAGCACAAGAAACATATATGTTTCATTATTTTCTTTTGAAAAGAAATTTAAATTTGTGTGAAATTTAATTAATTTACCTAGGTTTATGGGTTCAAAAAAAGTATTCTAAGTTAAATATCACTTTCATTTTTTATAGGCATGGCTTCTTCCTCTGTTAAGTTGTTTGAGAGGACTGACTAAGAGATAAAAAAATTGTAATCTATTCTTGAGGATCTGACTAAAGTTGGGAACTATAAAACCCATTGTGAAAACATATTTGTTGATCTTTGAAAAATAGAAAAAAACTTGAAAACATACAACCCTTTCGAGCATGAGTCACTAAACAAATTTATGGATTCATTAAAATCAAGCATGTTAGGTGATATAGGATATAATGAGGTTATATTATGACTACCTGATAAGGAATTCATTAAGAGGTCATGCTGGAGGAGTTATACATGCCAAAATAAAAAATGGCATATTATGTAAGCAAATGTTCACACCCCCTTGGTGCACATTTGATTTATCCTAGATTTTTGGCCTCTCAAGGCCAATTTCATATTGATGCTACATGTCAAGGTTCACCTAAACCTAAAGGTGAACTATTTAGACATCCCTGGTTATTATGGGTAGGAGTGTGGCCGTATTAGCCATAGGGCTGCATATCGACAGGAGGGAGATCTTCTAGTTGTTTATGCGCAACAAATTATAGTGAGACCATGACCTTTTTTTATCAAGCTTTCAGGATTTCACAGTGTCCATCATTATGAGTTCCCATGAGGGTGCTATAGAGGATGTTGGGAGCATTTCTCATGAGACCCAATTGATCTCTTTTGACCGTGTGGCTTAGTAACTTTAGAGACGTGGTACTGGAAGTGAAGGAACTAGTAGTAGTAGTGATGCACATACTGAGGTATATGATCATGCACATTTGATTTCCCTAGATGAATTCGAGGTAGTTACAAATCCCACTCAGAAAGATTGGCTAGGACACATCATGACTTCTGACTTGTTACATGCATATGATGTGATTTCATGTCACTGCAACATTCCACGATTAGGGGTTTAAGATTTTATAGAGTAGAGTGACATTGTATATTCTATTAAGGGTATTACTGTAGCTACTACAGTCATACCTCATGTTCCTGGGATTGTGACACATGATGTTCAACACATTTATGTTCCGGTGTGTGAAAATGAAACCTTAATTTAATTAAAATTTGTTTTATTTAATCATTACTTTATAATTTATCACTATTAATATTGAACATTTACTTGTGTGTTTAGGCTTCTACTCTAACACATGCTGGTGAGAAGCCCAAATCATTTCCCTATATGACATATACACATCTCTTGAATGAGCCCAACATAGATCTTAATGTTTAGGGCCTAAGTCATCTTGGCTCAGATGGCTTGTTATTTTTCGGTGTTGAGGCCATGGGTCAGCATCAGACAACTGTCATTGACAGTCCCATAGATTTGGAGACACATTCTGTGGAGGTATATAATTGTAGATATATATCTATTTTTATTGTGTTTTAGAATTAATATTTAATCTAAATTGATATTTGTGAAATTAATGAACTTTATTCAAAAAATTTGTTTATGAACTTCTTACATTTAATTTATTATATGGTATGTTATATATAATTTCTGATGTGTATATTTATTTTTATAAATGTAGGGTGTAACAAAGCATAGTGAGGGATCTAGTACTCACCCTACTACATGACGAAGACTTCAATGATACATGTTGTACTTGTTGGTGTGTGTAGCCTATTTTTGGTCTTTTCAAATCAGCATTGAAGTGTGGAGTTTGAATTGGGAAGATGAAAGGTCATGACCGTTTCTTTTCCAGCCATGGGAAGATGAAATGTCATGACAGTTTCTTTTCCAACCGTGAGAAGATGAAAGGTCATGACTTTCAGACTTCTAGGGTCGGATTTTAGACTTCTTAAAGGATTGTAATCCTATAAATAGAAGTGTTAGGGTATCTTGAAGATATCTTGTGTGTTCAATAGGTCTTGAGTCTTAGTGATCAAGGTTAAGAAATTAGGTGTCAATTGTGGTTTAGCATCTTTGGAATTCTCTTGTCAGTTCATAATTGAGATAAGACTGTGAGAGTTGTTTTACTCTTGTTGATAATAAAATATGAGAAAGTTCTTAGTGGACGTAGCCCACATTGGGTGAACCACATTAAATCTTGTCTTGTCTTATTTTGTGTATTATTTATTTATGGTGTTATAATTCTAAATGTATAATTTTGCTAAATAGTTTCCTACTGCTATAGTGTGAGGAATTGTTTCCGCATATTTGTTCTCTAATTCCTAACAACTGGTGTCAGATATTTGGTGGTTTTTTTCTGAAGTGGTAAATCACAGGGAAATTTTAGCTTGAGTGGGACCTATGGTGGATGAGGGCAGATCAAGGGTTGAGAATTTCAATGGAAAGAACTTTGGTTTGTGGAAGATGCAAATGGAGGATTACTTATATCAAAAGGACCTCCATTTTCCTTTGGCTGGGAAAGCAAAGAAACCTATAACCATGTTGGATGAGGATTGGGATTTTCTGGATAGAAAGGAACTCAGGGAAATTTGGTTATGCCTTGCATCTTTGGTTTCTTTCAACATATAATAGGAGAAGACCACGAAAGTTCTCATGAGTGTGTTGGGGAAGTTATATGAAAAACCCTCTACCTATAATAAAATATTTTTGATGAAAAAGTTATTTAATATGAAGATTTCTAAGAATAGTTCTATTTCTATTCATTTGAATGAATTTAATACAGTTGTGAGTATGTTAAACTGGGTAAAAAATGACTTTGAAAATGAGGTCAGGGCTTTGTTGATTTTGTGCTCCTTACTAGATAGCTAGGACAACTTGGTTATGGTTATAAGTAATCAAGTCTCTAATAATTAAAAGCTAAAGTTTGAGGATGTAATAGGTGTGATCCTAAGAGAGAAAATGTGAAGGAAGAACAACCGAGATTCTTCTACTTCTTTTAACGATGGAGAGTAGAGGGAGACAAAAGAACATAGGGAAAGGTAACCGTGGGAAGTTGAATGATTGCGGAAGGTGAAATTCCAAGAGTAAGTTAGAATGTTGGCAGTGTGGGAAGGTTGGTCATGTTAAGAAATATTGTTGGGATTTTCAGGATAAGAAGAACAAGGAGGAAACTAAAGAGGTAAATGTGGTAGTAGGTGATGTTTGTCAGAGTGCCTTAATTATTTCTTTAGATAATATTGTTGATTCTTGGGTGTTAGATTCAGGGGCTTCTTTCCATGCCACCCCACATAGACATTAGTTTAATGATTTTGTTCAAGAATATTTTGGACACGTATATCTTGGTGATGATGAACCATGTAGAATAGTAGGGAAAAGTTGTGTTTGGGTGAAAATGTAGAATGGGAACACATGACTATTTAAGGATGTCGGGCATATGCCTAAATTAAGGTGGAACTTGAGATCATTGGGTTAGTTGGGAAGTGATGACTTTACGGTCAGTTTTATAGTGGATTCTTGGAAGGTTACCAAGGGAGCTCTTGTGGTTGTAAGAGGTAAGAAAACTAGTACTTTGTATTTAACCAGTGGTGCTGATTATTGCAATTTAGTTGCTGTAGATGTAGATGCATCTTTGTGGCACCAGAGACTCGGTCATATGAGTCAAAAGGACATGTAGATTGTAAAGGATAGGTTTCCCGAATTAAAGGAGTTAGATTTGGACTTTTGTGAGGACCGTGTTTATGGAAAATAGAAGTGGGTGAGATTCCTCAAGGTTGGACCTACCAGGAAGGAGTGTAAGTTGGATTTAGTTCATGCAAATGTATGGGGTCTAGCTAAGGTAAAATCTATTGATGGTTCATGTTATTATGTCACTTTCATTGATGATGTAACTAGAAAAGTTTGGGTATATTACATTAGAAATAAATCTAATGTGTTTGAAACCTTCAAAAGATGGAAAGCCTTGGTTGAGAATGAAACAAGTCTCAAGTTGAAATGTATCAGGTCAGATAATGGAGGGGAGTATTGTAGTAATGAATTTCTTGATTAATGTTTGGTAAATGGGATCTGCAGGAAAAGAATGGTTCTAAATACTCCATAGGAAAATGGAGTGTCAAAGAGAATGAACAGGACAATCATGGAGCGTTCTAGGTGCATGAGGTTACATGTGTGGCTGCCACTCATGTTTTGGGTGGAAGAGGTGAGCACAAATATTTATCTGATTAACATATGACCCTCTATGGATTTGGATGGAGGTACACCTGAGGAGGCTTGGTCTGGTAAGAAAATTAATTACTCATTTCTTAGAGTATTTGGATGTGAGGTATTTTTTCACATTGATAAAGATGATAGGACCAAGTTAGAGGCTAAGTATGAGAAATGCACATTTTTTGGATATGGTGAGGAGGAATTTGGTTTCCGTGTTTGGATTCTTAAGGACAAGATTTTTTTTTGTTTAGAGATATTGTCTTTAATGAAAAATTCATGTATAAAGATTAGTTGCAGGAACAGAAAGAGGAATCAAAGAAATAATACATAGTGTTAGAGGACATTGTAGAAAACAAGGTGTCCAAGGGGCCGGTTCAAGTTCAACATGTTTTGACATAGCCAGTTTAAGAACCTACCCATCAGGAACCCCAAAATCCTGAGGTGAGAATGTCTTTTAGGGTAAGAAGGGAACTTGAACGATTTACTCCATCTTTGAATTATTTATTTCTCACTGAAATTGGAGAGCTAAAGTGCTTTGAGGAAGTAGTGCAAGTGGATTCTAGGAAGAAGTGGGAGCAAGCTATGGATGAAGATCATAGATCTCTTATGAAAAACCATACTTGGGATTTGGTGGAGCTACCCGAGGGCAAGAGAGGATTGTAGAACAAGTGGGTGTATAGAATCAAAGAGGAAGATGGAAGAAGGAAAAGATACAAGGACCGGTTTGTGGGCAAGGGATTCACACAGAAGAAAGGTATAGACTTTGATGAATTTTTTTCTCCTGTTGTTAAAATGACTTCTATTAGAATTGTTCTTGGTTTAGTAGTACTAGAAGACCTGTACTTAGAGTAGTTGGATGTGAAGACTGCATTACTTCATGGTGAGTTGGAGGAGGAATTTTATATGCAGAAGCCACAGGGTTATGAGGTCAAAGGGAAGGAGAGGTTAGTGTGCCAATTGAAGAAGAGATTGTATGGCCTGAAACAAGCTCCATGATAGTGGTACAAGAAGTTTGATAATTTTATGCAGGAGCAGGGTTACTCCAGGTGTCACTCAGACCATTGCATGTACATCAAGAAGTTTCTTGATGGTAGTTATATTATTTTGTGCTTGTATGTGGATGATATGCTTTTTGAAGGGAAGAACATGCAGGAAATAAAGGTATTCAAGAAGTAGCTAGGTGACTCCTTTGCTATGAAGGATTTGTGGGCAGAAAAACAAATCCTTGGTATGAGAATAACTCGAAACAGGAAAGAGAGGAAGTTGGTGTTGTCTTAAGAAGATTACATAAAGAAGGTCTTAGAGAGGTTTAGTATGCATGATGCTAAACCGGTTAGTACCCCTTTGGCAGGTCACTTTAAATTATCAAAGGAGCAGAGTCCTAAGATTGAGGAGGATAAAATCCAGATATCCAGGGTACCATACTCATCAGCGGTTGGTAGCTTGATGTATGCTATGGTATGAAATAGGCTTGATATTTCCCATGCAATGGGAGTAGTGAGAAGGTTCATGAGAAATACAGGTAGAGAACATTGCTAGGAAGTGAAGTGGATCCTTTGGTATTTGAGAGGGACAATGGGAGAAGCATTGTGTTTCGGTGGATCAGAAACTACATTGTGTGTGGTTATGTAGATTCCGACATGGCAGGAAATTTGGACAACAGGAGGAGCATGATAGGTTATGTATTTATGGTAGGTGATACAACGGTGAGTTGGATTTCACAGTTACAAAAGGTTTTGGCTTTGTCAACCACAGAGGTTGAGTATATTACTGACACAAAGGCAAGAAAGGAGATGATTTTGCTACATCAGTTACTTGATGAGCTGGGTCATAAGTAGGAATTTGAGAGACTACACAGTAATATTCAGAGCGCTATTCATTTAGTGAAGAACAATTCTTTTCACTCTAGAATGAAGCACATTTAGCTGAGATATCATTTCATCAAGGAAGCTTTGGAAGAAGATAAGTTGAAGTTGGAAAAGATTCATACCATTCATAATCCTACGGATATGATGACCAAGGAGGTCACAAGGGAGAATTTGAAGTTGTGTTCAACTTTGATTGGCCTTGATGGCTGATAATGAAGGGTTGAGAACTTTACTTAGTAGGAATAGTCTCCAAGTGGGAGATTTTTGGGGTGTGGATCCTAGTTTTGGTCTTCTCAAATCAATATTGAAGTGTGGAGTTTGAATTGGGAAGATGAAAGGTCATGAACATTTCTTTTCCATCCATGGGAAGATGAAAGGTCATGATAGTTTCTTTTCCAGCCATGGGAAGATGAAAGGTCATGACTTTCAAACTTCTAGGGTTGGCTTTTGGACTTCTTAAAGGATTATAATCCTATAAATAGAGGTGTTAGGGTATCTTGAAGATATCTTGTGTGTTCAAGAGGTCTTGAGTCTTAGTGATCAAGAGTGATCAAGGTTAAGCGATTGGGTGTCAATTGTTGTTTAGATACATTTTAACATCTTTGGAATTCAGTTTTGAGTTCGTAACTGAGAGAAGACTGTGAGATTTTTTTTACTCTTGTTGATAATAAAATCTAAGCAAGTTCTTGGTGGACGTATCCCACATCGGTTGAACCACATTAAATTTTGTCTTATCTTCTTTTGTGCATTATTTATTTATGGTGTTATATTTTTTCATGTATAATTCTGCTATATAGTTTCCTACTACTGTGGTTTGAGGAATTTTTTCCGCATATTTTTTCTCTAATTCCTAACAGTACTCATTTTCATCATGTACATGTATATCTATGTATTTACATGATATTTTAGACATGTATATATATATATATATATATATATATATATATATTCAGTACTCATGATTTTTTATATTTTTATATATATTCATTAGAGATGAATTTTATATTTTTATATATGTAATTAATATAAAATGTGTAGTAGATGTAAGATCTTTAATAAAATGTAGTAGATGTAGATGTAAGTTATTTTAAAAAGAGTTAGATGTAAAGTTTCAATTAAAAATATAATTAGAACATGTATAGAGAATACGAATATATTAATTTTGTTTGAGATATTTTTCATGAATTTTATGTATTTTCATTAACAGAATACCCCCACCATTATTTTTTATCTAAGCTCTTCTCCCACATATTAATGAAGGGATATTCCAGAAAATCCTAAAACAAGTCCATTTCCCTTGGTATATGGTCCAAATCTTAAATCAAATCCTTATTTTCATATTTTATGACCCCTCAATCCCCTCAATCATATTTTATGTATTTTCTCTTCCCCAATATTCTTTAGCCAATCCTCTCCCTTGGTATTTTTCTTCTAAATCATTAAGATCCAAACACCCATCATGCTAAGAGAAAGATCAATTACACAAAGTTTAGCTCCATATGTTGGGGAATTGTCTCCATCTATGAAACACCACCATTCAAACCAATAATTAGGGAAATGTATGATTCCCCACATTTAGATGAAACCTACATCCCCTAGTCTATTATGATATCTTTACAAAAAAGGATCACAGGTGGATTGATCATCACTGACTATATCCATATAGTAGGGCAGTTTGATACGTCCCACACATGGGCTAACATTCCTAATTTTCCATATTTTTTTCTTCACCTCACTCACTATTTGATTTTCTTTAGTTTGGTTTATGGAATCCTTCAAAATTTTCAATTTAACTCTCCTTTGTTTACTAGTAATGAAATCAAGAAGAAAATTCCAAGAGGAAAAACATAATAAATTTATTTTATATTATCAATAAAATAATATGCTAGATGTTCTTTTACATTTTAATCCAACATAAAACAATATATAATTATTTTACTCAAAGATAAAAAAAAAAAAATCATATAAATAAATGATATATGTGGGAATACAAACTCAATGTAGTATTAAAATTAAGTAAGCTATCATCACATAAAAGGAATAAAAAACAATGTTAGTACTAACTCATGGATGTGCTTTTCAAAACTGATATTGTTTTATTCAAGATTGGTCATGTGAATTTGTCAATTTTAAAAATTACAAATATCATCAACTTGTTCTTAGAGAACTTCCTAAATTGGAAAGGGTCATTTTATTAAGAAATGTAAGATTGCACTAAGGAAACAAAAAAGTCTAGTAAATTTCAAAAGCCATATTAGTTTAACTCAATTACACACTATGAATTTTATGTCAATGTTTTTTAGGAAAAAACTAATATGCCTCTTATAACTCCAAAAATACTCGGTGAAAATCATAGAAAAATAATCTTAAATATAATAAATTGGCTTCTATTTATCCTCTTGCATATTATGAGCGTCAAATAATTAGTTTTAAAAACATTGATTGAGGCTAACTAGTAAAATTTGAACGATTTTTTTAACTCAAAAATTACGTATAATTTGAACACCTCTATTAAAAAATTGACCAAAAATAACATTTAGACATAAAGATTTGTGTAGAATATGTTTTACAAGGAAAAAAAAACTATTACAATTGATTAATGAAATTTCTCTAATGGAAACCATATAATTGTATAGTACACTATGTATACCTTATAAGATTCCTCTGTATCCACAATTCTTGTGGGAAACTTAACCTTTCTCAACTTTCCATACTCCCTATTCTTACAAAATTCAAATTCTAAGATACCCTCATCGATGCATTTTTTCATTCCTCTCTATTATGGAGTGCATAATTGTTTCTCAAAAATATGACCCATCCTCCGTAGTAAAATACATATTATTCTCTACCAAAATAATGATGGTTTTCTCATGCAACTCATCGGCCTTGAAAGATTTGTTTTTTCAAGAACTTGAAAATTTACTTGCCTCTAATATAAATAAGGTTCGCTTAACCCCCTCAATAGTACCATCACTCTCTACACCATTTTATGGCCATACTTTTCAAATAGCATCACACATACTACAAACTGAAATTGGATTTATTGTGAGACTTGATATGTAAAAAAAAGGAGGAGTGTATTGATCCTTCCATATTTTTACCTTAACTTCACCTCCTTGACCCAGAATCTAGCGAGTAGAATAATCTCGTACAAATAAATTGCCACTATCACACTCCTAATATTTTTCTAATTAATAAAGATGAAAATTAATATGGTAGGATGCTCTATAGTCCACCAACCATGCTTCATTACATGTATTTGTACTCAAAATAGCCCCCTTTTTATTTGAAAGGATAAAATATCTAGTGGTACATAACTTATTATAAAAATAAGGCTACAACTATCTCATCCATTATTTTAGCTTAGATTACTATACGTGATTACCACCACTATATAATCCCAAGAGTATGAAAAATAACGTAGAAGTGTTATACAAAAATATTCACCATCCATCTTTATGTATACAAATACTGAATTGAAAAAGTGTTGAAGGAATCAAAGTGCTTTATAATTTTTTTTCCATCATTCATTGTCAATCAATATATATATTCATTCATAAAAATAATTTTTTGACCAACCTTTTTCGGTATAATCTTCCCAACTTATTCGATTGTTCTTTTGTTAAATTTATGGGTGAACATTTGAATTTGCATAAAGGTATCTCGAGATGTTTTAAAATCCAATTAAGAAGGGAAAATTGATTTTTATTGTATACCTCAACTAATAAACACATATGTACAATCATGTGTAATAGGAGTGGAAGTGTAGTAATAAAATTAACTAATTTTTCATTCAAGAGAAGTGGGAGAGACATAAGTTCCTTCATTCATATAATGTGCAAGAAAATAAGAATCATCACATACATACATAATCATAACCCCATCTAGTATAAACTTAAATTCATAGAAATAAATTTTAATCCATACCACATATAAGACCGGATGATATAATTTTTAATTCATAGCAAGAATTTTTTCAAATATATGTGCCAAAGTGACAAATAAAATAGAGAAAATATTCCATTAGAAGACATCAATATACAATATTATAGGTCCTTCTATATAATAACAAGTGGCTCAACTCATTGTTCAATGACCTGTAATTGGTTTTCATGATCTTCTACATATAGTCTCCATTTGTGTGGACCACATGCATTCTTCAACTGATGCAATTGTAACCCGGTAGTAACTATGTGATGGGTGTAATGATACACCTTCTTGTCTGGTTCATAATCAACAAAGTGAATCCCACTTTGGAGTGCTTTCACTTGTCAAAAATATGTTCCATACACTATAACCAAGCCAATATAAAAAAAAATCTCCTCACTTGTTATTTCACATGTTAGGTTTTTTATCTCTTCTGTGTAACGCAAAAATTAGTACTCCACTTTCTCAATATTGTATTCTTCTGCAATGATTACAAATACATCACCTACAACAAAATCATTGTACAAACAAGTTTTTTGTTAGAATTAAATGCAAAGAAATATTCAATGATCTGTATAATAAATTACATATATTAATTAAATGATCAAATACAATCCTTTTATACAAAAAATACCTTGTTTAAAAAGTCCGTATATGTGGTCATAATCAGGTGAAATCAAGGGAAAATCTTCATAGCTATCATCATGATTTGATCCATATGAGTCATCCAAAACTAAAGGAAATTCCTTCCACTCACCTACACACCCACATTTTGACTATTACACTATGAATATGATATTTTCATGCATTCATAACAAAAACAAGAATAATCTCTCATACTGATTGTCCAATTATTACTATCCACAGTCATCACATAGTGCAGATACCTAGAATTAGGAATCCTTTCACATCCATACTTTTTCCTTCAATAAATACCTTATTAATAATGTATAAAATTAATAAATTTTAAAACAAACCTCAAAATTAAGAAAAATAAATTTGTACATGTACATAAAATTTTATGTGTAATTTGTAATCAATTTCACATCACGATACATATGTTTTAAATACATGTGCATACCTGTTATCTCCAAAAACACTCTATGTGGGGTTGAATCCTGTGAGGTTGAAGCCTGAACTGTAAAATATTTCTTATACCATTCAACAATGGTGTGGGTACCAATAAATCGATCTCCCTCATGATAAAATATTTGTTTCTTTAGAGAACATTTGATGCATTCACCCACACCATCATTTTATCCATTCCTATGACCACTCTAAAAAAACTCCATGAACGAGGTATTTTGTGATGACGATTATAGCGACTGAGTGCAAAGAAAGGGTGAGAGGATTTGAATTGTGATGCACAACCATCCAACCAAATAAAATGATGATCTATTTTTACTCCTCACTGATGAAGATATTGATGAAAAAAAAACCAAAACAATGTTGTACAAAGTGGATGTCATGTTCCTTTTCATCACTTATATAAAATTGATACTCCTTAATCACTTGCTTCACATATGTACTTTCAATCCCATCCAAATTCAATTTTTCATGCTTATAAAATACTTGAACCATGATGGTAACCTAGTCAATATGATAATATTGTGTTTGAATATCTTTTTGATGAGAAAATGAGTAATTATCAACAAAATCAACCACAGACAATATGGAAGTAATAGGGAATGTGTCTTTATTGGTCTTGAATTATGTATCCTACCACTTTTCATAGTCAGAATGTTTGATGTACGGACTAATAAAACTTCAGAAACTTTGCATGAATGCAGCAATGGGGATTTCATCTTCTACAAAGTCCAACCTGGTTACATTCCTTCCAAGTTGTGTTAAATATTTTATGTATTTGAACCTACAAAATTTATACATAATGGAAAACTGGTTATATTCATTTGCAATAAAAATAAAAATAAAATAAAATATGTACATCCAAATTTAAAAATAATTATATTTTCTTTATTTTTGATAATCACCTCCTGCAAGTCACCATTCAAACTGTGTCCAAGTCTTCACTTTCTTTTGGAAATAATTTCAATTCCCCACACTTATCACAAACACGTTTGATGCAAGCCATATGACCATCCACATGATCATAAAATATTGTGCAAATAATAGAAGCTATGAATTCAATCACATGTGTAGGGGGGAATTTTATGGACCATTTGATGTTTCTCTTTACTTTCTATACAACTGAAAAAACATAGATTTTGAAATACATTATAGATTAAAACAAATCTCATAAAACAAAATTTAATTAAATTTCTAATAAGCCTATAAATTAAATCACACCTCAATATATGTAACATAATTTTTTATGTACCTGATAGTGATAATCAAACTTAATGTGATAGCAGAAACAACATGTTTCAAGGACTTTATCAGCTCACACATACCAACGCTTCTAATTCTCAAACATTCATTGTCCAATATTAACATCTGGATGTTATTATATAAACTTGAAGTACATCTCATGTTGATTTATTTCGATTCAATGATTTATATGTTCATCATAGTTATTGTGAGATATCCTCTGTTTTAAAACATCCCTTGCATTTGGAGAAGGACGAGTCCTCTTATTGCAAAAATCAAAAACTATCTTCACAATACTATCCTCAATTTTTATCAAAATGTGGATTTCTACACATTAGTGCCCAATTTTCTTCCACAGTAGAATTATCCAATGTATTCCTCTGCTTTGCATACCTACTAACCATATTTATAGAATCACCCACTACCTTAGCAGTAGTAGTAACATGATGATTATTTGTCATATCTTCACTTACAACTGAAGTCAACATTTCTCTACAAGAAATACTCTTATCAGCAAACGTAGTTTTTGTACTCAAGGAACTTAATCCTTTAGCCACATTCACAATAAATTATTCTTCGATATGTTGTGACTTTTCTTGTCCAAAATTGATACCCAAGAATTCTAATGTTTCCTTCATATCAACATAATTCAAGAATGTAATCAACAAATGATCTCTAACAATTGTAGTCAAATTAACAAATTCACCATACATTCTCTCTACACTTTTTGTAGTTTTCTTTCTTGATAATGGTTTTTGTTGGGAAAATTATTTTAATTTTTGGAAACCCATCTTCACCAAGTATTAGACATTTTTCTTGGGAATTAATTCCATAACTTTTGTTATCAAATCATCATACTCTTGTGCATCATGATCTGTGTCCATAAACATAATTTGCAAAAACATTAACATACATGTGATTACACCATTCATGAATGATTTAAAACATATATAAGAGCTTGTTTAAGAACATTGATTAATTTAAAAGATATCAAGTGAGAAAAAATCTAGTAGAAATAAACCCTATTTATTGCATGAGGAGTATGTAAATCATGAATATAAAATATTAAGTTGATAAATAATAAGTTAGATCAGATCAAAAAAATGTGAATTTAGTAAAATATTTACAAATCATGTCACAAGGATATATTATCTTATATATGTGTAAAATAATGTGCCAAAATATCTAGGAATAAATAAATGACCTAAAATTATATCTAAAGGATGTTGTAAGTAGTATATAAATTGTAAATAATATGTAAAAGCATATTCAACATAGTTTTCATATATGATTCATATATATATCCTAAAATACTATGTGATTACAGTTATATATATATATATATATATATATATATATATATATATATATATATATATATATATATATAACTGTAATCACATAGTCTTTTAGGATGACACTATTACTTTTGTTCCATATAGTTTTGCAGTTGTGTTTGTATCTATTGGTATTTTCAAGCACGATACTAGAGATCTATAACCTTTATGCCTCTATCAATATAGAGAATATGATTCATTATAATAAATTAGGTCTCACAATTGTGCAAACCCCTCTAATCAAAATTGAAATGACAAAAAACCCCAATCATGGGTAAAACCACTAAAACAAGGTTCATGTTTGAGTTGAAATACAATTCGTACATTGCCTTTGATGGAGCATCTATTAAGAGGCCTAAAATTTAACCCAAGTTTCCATTTATAGATATAATATTGGATGGATCTAACTATCTTTAATAATGATTTATAGTGAATTTATTTATTTGTGCTTGTCTTTGATTTTAGGAATTTTTTCTTCTGAATCTTAACTATAGACATTGGTTTCGAGTGCTTCATACATGTCTCAAAAGTTATTTTGTACTTTAATAGGAATATTTAAGATAACTTAGCATGTATTTTGAATGATACTTTCTTGAGAGTGTTAGGTGATTGTTAGGTGAGTAAATGAGTGATTTTAAATTATGTAGTGTTATGTATGTTTCATTAAGGCTAAATCATAGTGAAAATACCAACCCATAAAGGATTTTAAATTAATGAACTGACTATTGGGTGGCCCCTGAAAAAATTCTTACTTTGAGACCAAACCATTCTATGGTTTGGTAAAATAGGGAAGTGCATTCTTGTATATTTTTATGATTAATAGTTTTGTTTATTGGACTACTAACGAATGATCTAATATAATTTTTGTGAGCAACTGAGTAGTATAATGGTAAAATAAATTATTGCAATAGGACTAAATTATATATATTAGGTTTGTAATATATTCAAGTAATTATTTACTGATTTTAAGCCATTAATGACATTTTTTTATTATTGGTAAATAGTTTTGGTGGGACTATACACAATTACAAGGGGGACTCATTAACCAAATATAACAATGAGAATACAACAACAAAAGAGAAAAAACCAGAAGTAACATCGTTACTCAAGGTAACCAAAATTGAGGAACAAAAAGGAAAAAAAGAGGGACGTAGCCCGTAGCTAGACCGTAAAAAAGCAGCAACTATAAAGCAAAAGGAAAGCACAAAAACAACCACAAAACCGAATTCCACTAGCCCAAGACAGATTATTTTTTGGAAGCCCTTTCAATTCTGGATTGAATTGTCTACAACAAGGTGAAAAGTGCCAAAGTAGATGTGTGCATTGAGTCCAAAGCATCCAGCTATTAAATGGTCATATTCCTCTCTTTTTCATTTCCCCATAGAGTAGAAGGGATCCCACTTAACCTCACAATTCTCCGGACCTACTGTTCCAAGAAATCACTTATGGCTTTAAAAATAGCCAAATTATGTTCGTGTTTATCCTTTGCTCTTCCGAGCCTAGTATCAAGAGAGCTCAACTTCTTGTAAATCTCATAGAACTTTTCCTTATCAGTGTCACTCTCTTCCTCAAATTTTCTCTTCCCTAATTGCTTTCTCAACCACTGAAATTCCATCTACATCTATTTAACCTCAATCTCAGGGGAATCCAGTGTAATAGTTTCTAGATGCAAGGCCTGTTTAGTACCTGCATCCAGTGTATCTTTGTAGGATATCCTGATGGCGTTAAGGGATATCGATTGATGAATCCTACTTCTCATGATCTATATATCAAGGGAAGTGTTAAGTTTGATGATTCTTCTTTGAATTCTACTTCTCCACCTATTGAGGTCCTTCACCTTGCTAATTCAGATTCTGACTCATCAGATGATGATGCTGTTGAGCGTGCTCCTCTTCTTGATCCTCTTGACCATCAGACCTTTGATTCTTTTGATTCTAATAGTAGTGATGATGAGGAATATGTCCCTTCTCACTCAAGTGAAGAATCTTCCAACATTGAGCCTGATCCTCCTAGTCCCCTTTGGGCCAAGAAAATTTTACAAATTTCTAGAGATTTAGTTGGAGATACTTTAGATATGAGATGTACTCGCTTAGATTTTGTTGGACCCTACTCTTTCTTCACCTTTGATTATGATCCATAGTCTTTCTGGGAGGCTTCTGGTATTCTTGAGTGGGATTCTTCCATGGATGAGGATTATTCCTCTCTCATGAAGAATGATACTTGGGATCTCACCACTCTTCCGAAAGGAAGAAAAATCATTCAGTGTAAGTGGGTGTTCTGAACAAAGTATGGAGTAGATGGAGACATCAAAAAAGTTTAAATCATGATTAGTAGCTAAGGGTTTCTCCCAGATAGCTGGGGTTGACTATACTGAAGCATGTTCTCCAGTTGCGAAGATGACTTCCATTCGATTGACCTTAGCCATTACCGCAGTGAATAGATGGAAAGTCCATCAAATGGAAGTTAAGAGTGCCTTCCTTCATGGTGACCTAGAGGAAGAGATCTATATGGAACAACCTCTAGGTTATGTCCAATATCCCTCCCTCATCTATAAGTTAAAGAAGTCTTGTTATGGCCTTAAACAAGCCCCTCGGGCTTGGTATGCCAAGATGGACTTCTTTTTACTTACATTAGGGTTTACTAGGTGTCACTTTGATCCAAATGTTTATATTCTATGGCAAGATGACTCCATACTCATTCTTGTTCTCTATGTTGATGAATTGTTGATCACAGGAAACTCTTCCTCTATTATTGATTCTTTGAAGATCGCCTTGGCCAACAAGTTTTCCATGACTGACTTAGGTCTACTTCATTACTTCCTTAGGATCCAGATTTCACAATCTGACTCAGGAATCTTGATTTCACAACCTAAGTATGCTCTTGATTTGCTAGCTCGTTTTTAGATGTCTGATTGCAAGTCTTCTCCTACTTCTTTTATTTTTGGGGTTTAGTTGGTTTTCAGATTGCTCTACTCCCTTGGTTGATGGTACTCTTTATCGACAATTGGTGGGGAGATTGATTTACTTGACTCACACTCGACCAGATTTATCGTATGTTGTTGGGATCGTGTCCAGATTCATGCAGGAGCCACATGAGCTGCATTAGAAAGTAGCTAAATGGATCCTTCATTATGTTTTTGGCACTTATGTTGATGGCATTCACTATCATGGAGGGGTAGATATTGACTTCATTGGGTTCACAGATTCTTATTGTTAGATCATTGAAAATCTACTTCTAGCTATAGGTTCTCTCTTGGTTTGGGTCCTATTAGTTGGTCTAGCAAGAAGTAGAATGTAATTACCATATCATCTATAGAGGAATAATATAGAGTAGTTAATGCTTCCACAGAAGCTATTTGGCTACAGGGTATTCTGATAGAGTTTGGCATCCACTTTCGGCGGCCTATCATTATCTACTATGATAACATGAGAACAATCTCTATTTCAAGAAATCTAGTTCAACATCATTGGATGAATCACATTGAGATCCATATGCACTTCATACGGAAGCTTATTCATGATGGTATCATCGAAATTTAGTACATTTAGACAGCTGATCAAATTGCAGATTTATTCACCAAGCCCTTCACTGAGATGAAGTTTCTTCACTTAAGGTCTCTTCTTGGGGTGAGGTCTTCTATAGCTGCTCATCTTCTTCAGGCTATGTATTCATTATTTTTTTCTTGTTCTAGGAAGATTGTGTTTGTATATGGGCACCTTATTAGGCCTTTAGTTTTCGGGCCCCATTGACACATCTTTCTTAGTTGTTTAGGAGTGTCTTCTCTTTTCGTCTAACTCATCTAGCTACTACCCCAGCTTTGATGAAGGGGGAGTGTTAGTCTGGGTTATCCTATGTGTCGTCCTCTCATATTGGAGGGTCATCTCACATGGGTTAGGTTTAGGGTTTCATGTGTGTCATGCACTAGGGTTACTCAACACCCTATATGTACCTATTTACTATTCATTTATGAGAATGCCAAGACACTCCACTGTCTTTCCTCTATATGCAAGCTTTTTTTTGTTGAGCAAGTTCTTCCATTACTGATCAATTCTTCTTGCATTACGTTGGAGCTATCACGATTCCGTTGGAGTGCAACTACTTCGTGGTGCTTCATTTCAGATTCAATTCTCACAAACTCTTTTCATGAATTTTTTATATATATTTAAAAGAATGTGTATGGCTTATTTACCTAGTTTCATATCACTGTTGCATCTTTAAACCTAGAACAATAAAGTGTTCCTTCTAAAACCCTAACCCTAATTAAAAATTCTAACATCAATCTTATTTTTATCAAATATCATCTATTGACATGAACTTGGGAGTATTTATTTGTATTTAGCATTCTAAAATTATAATGGGTAATTAGGGTTCAAACTAGGATGAGGATTACATCAGTGAACTTTGTATCACTAAAATATTTAACTCAAAAATGAACCAAAATTATCCTAAAATAGATTTACCCTAGAAATAAAAATAAAATTATGATCTATCAATGGTTTCAAGTATGTATGTACCAATTTTTGTAGCCTTCTCTCTCTCTCTTATTTTATGATCTTCTAGCACTCTCTATTGCTTTCTCTTCCTCCCTATGTTTTTATTTCTTATTCTTATCATTTCCCATGATTTCTCCACTTCAATAATTTTTACCTACACACAAAAATTGACCTAGGTTTCGATTTAAGAGTAAATGCAATAGAAAATTGTACATGCATGTAAATCTTATTATATATAAATCTCAATAAAAATTAGGTTATTTTTAAGTACACACTTTTCTAACTTTAAAATTACTTTTTCTAATTTAAAATAAAAATAAATCTAATGTACAATTTTTTAATGTCTTTTTAATAAAATTAACTATGTTTTGAAATTAATTTTATTATATATAAATAATATAATTTTTTAATTTTTAATTTTTTAGAATAAATTAGAAATATAATATACTTTTTATTAAAAATAAAAAAATGAAAAAGTATAATTTAAAATTAAAATCATTGAGCCTAGAAATAAAAGAAAAATTAAAATATTAGAAAAAACATTGCTTTAAAGTTATACTTACTAAAAATTATTTTTAAAAACTATATTTAACATGCGAGTGAAAGTTTAAAAATGAATTTCAACTAGGTGGCACTTGGGTGGTGGTTTGAGGATTTTAGGGGGTTCGTACAAATCCCTTGATGTGGCGCTTATGTGCAAAATTTTAGCACCAAATCCATCTGGAGGATATTATTTTTTCCAAAATGTGTCACATAGGTGCCACGTATTTAGGGTAAATTAATTAGTTAAATTACAAAATTTTACAACAAAATACAGCTTTTGTTACTTTTCTAAAAATATAATTTTCAATTTAAAAAAATATGTTTTACTATTTATTATTAACTTTTTTTCCAACGCATGGTATTTTAGGACAATTAGTAGTACAAGTTCAAAAAAAATTGAAAAATTTAAAATTACTATTTGTTGAAGTTTTCTTCATACATGTGAAAAAAATTTGATATAAATATTAAAATATGTTGGCATAAAAATATGTATGCCCTTTATCTGAAAATATCTTCACTAAAAAATTAATTTAAAAAATATAAATAAAAAAATGAAAAAAATTGATACAACCTCGATATTCGAATTTAAAACATATATATATATATATATATATATATATATATATATATATATATATATATATATATATATATATATATAATTTCATGGTGAAAAAATAAGTTTTCATTTAAAAACACCTCATCCGAAAGCCGTTCCTCTATTATAAAATAAAAAACAACGTTTGCATATAATTAAGAAAAAGACCAACTTTTTTAATTTAAAATAAAAAATAAAAGTTTACATGTATTCTAAACTCTAAACATAACATTTTGTTAGTTTGTGGAATTTCATAAATGTCTATGGTTTTATGGCAATTACCTTTGGAAAAGCAATGAAACTAAAAATTCATGTTTATAAAGGTACAACAAATGCAAAAACATTGGGCATACTATTGTGCTTTCACCCATCTAAGAAATAAAGAATTGATCAAAATACGCGTTTTGGAAGGATCTAGAAATCCTAGAGATGCTAAGAAAAATAAATTCACCCAAACGTGCCTCTGAGAGCATATTCCAGGTCTCATGATGATATCTAATAAGAAACATTCCTTCCTTAACAACACAAATAAAATATTTTCCTAGAAGATGAAATATGAGATGACTGCCCATGAGATCAAGAGAGATACGTGAACATTAAGTTGCCATTTTTTGATAAAGATATGATTTTGCTTCTGGTACAACTAAAAATTCTCCTTGTTTGATAATAATTTTTTATAAGACCCCATAAATCCTATGATACAATTCTTTTTTAGACCACTAAAAGAATACTCCATTGAGAAATGGTTGTGATATCAAATAGACATGAAGGGAAATAAGAAAAAACTTATTTAGGAATCGTAAATTGAGGAAACATTTCAAAATAGCTTACAATTTTTGTCAAGAATATCTCTATAAACCATTCATTGTAACCTCTAAAATTAGTCTTAAAAATATCTTCTTTTGACCTTTCCATTGATATAATGTATAGGTGAAAAGATTATTTAGATCAAATGATACGAGTAAAATAATAAGGCTCATTGTGTTGTGAAAATAAGATCTCAAAAATAGATGTAGGCCCTTGAATTAGGTATTTAGCCATGAAAAAAGTTTGAAAGGGACCCAAAACCATTCTAATCATGTAGATATCCACAAGATATTTCCTATTTGAGTAATTTTATTTGATTTGGTGACCTACATCAAAATTTATGGCCATTTGAAGATACCTAAGGCATCTAACACAATTGACACACATTCACCTCTAATTAGATCTTGGAGTCTCCCCTGGAATTTTTGGAATTTCATATATTTCCTACCTTTCACATAATTTCTTTCTTCCATGGATATTCAAATTACCATGGACTTTCTTCCTTCTATGGATTTTCTACCTTCCATGGAATTTTCTATCTTCCAAAAACTTTCTACATTATGTGAACTTTCTACCATCTGTGGACATTCTTCCTTCTATGGATTATCTACCTTCCATGAACTTTCTTCCTTCTATATAATTTCTACCTTCCACATATTTTATACCTTTCACATTATTTCTTCCTTCAGCATAGTTTCTACCTTCTGTGGACATTTTTCCTTCCATAAATTTTCTACCTTCCATAAAATTGTTTCCTTCCAAGAACTTTCTACCTTCCACAAAATTTTTTCCTTTTAAGCCCAAAATAAGGTAGAAAATGGCTAATTCATTTTGATTATTTGGAAATTTTTTGAGGAAACAAACTAAGAAAGTTTGGAAGAATTTGAGGCCACATAATTCTATAATTAAAAGTAAGTCATCCAAATAAAGAATATGTGCTTATTTGACAAAATTTTGGTGACCTATAGGGGATATCTGCATGCTATATTAGTAAACCAATTGCCTTTTGTACCCTTTGGCAATGGAGTTAGTATGAAAACTCTAATGATTTCTCCTAGAATTTTCAAAATTCTAGTCTACTCTATAAAATAATTGTGATGGCCCAAAATATTATCTACACCCTAAGATGATTTTCACTTACTTTGATCCCAGGTTATACTCCCCAAAAGTCCTCAAGTGATTCTCAGGACATGCACCTTTGATACTTGTTATCCATTTTTACACCCAGGTAAAATAGAAAATTGAGAAGAATTGGACTTGAGCATTTGAAAGAGCTTCATGGGAAGAATTTGAGGTTTACAAGTAATTTCTGTGTTTTAGGGAATTCACAATTGATTCAAGGAGAGATTGGCATCATTTGAGGCATTATTTCCTCTTCTAGGTTTTAGAGGTTTGGATCTCATCCCAGATGATGAAAAGGCTCCTCGAGGCCCATATTTAGCAAAACTACGTAAAATGGGTAAAAATGTGAAGAGTTGAAAATGCAGTCTTAGGGTATCTCATTGCTGCAAGAAAACATTGAAAAAATAGCCCAATGATTCAAGATACAACGAGTGCGTTAGCGGGAGAATTTGGGCTGAATTTGTTGTGTGCATCGAGCTCATGAGCTATGTAGGTGGTATTTTAGGGAGTTAGCTTACTGCATTGGTGAGGTTGGGATGGTACTACATGGAGGTATGGGTGAGACGGCTCACTAAGATAGCTCAGAGATCCCATAGGTCTTCAGGTCGTGGAGGAGTTATATGAAATAAAGGGTCCATTACTTCAAGTAATGGCCACTTTAAAGCCCAAGCTAAGCAGTTTGAAAGAATTTAAGGGATGAGTTTGGGGAGGCTTGACATTTGTCTAACGAACCCATTTTGAGGAAGGTCAAGCTAGAAATGATATCGACATAGAGTTGAACATTAGGCTTGATCAGGCGTAACTCGCTAAGGAGCTCGGCAGGGTTGAATATGGTGAGGCTGTAACATAAGAGATAGTTGGTCACCGAGTCAATCAATGATGTGTCAAGAAATGGGTGAGTTTGAGCCTGATGGCATAGGTAAAAGGTGGGCTTGTCAATCTACTTAGTGAGATAGGGTGTTGCTGTGATGGTGAGCTATGGAGAAAAAATGTGAGCTGATCTCAAGGACACGATAGGGAAGTGTGAGGGGGGTCGGCTTGGAATTGATTGATTGAACTAAGGACTAAGGGAAAGAGTGTTACGACATTCAGAAAGGGAATTACTTACAAGTAATGGCCCCTCAGTGTATTGAGTTGAATAATCATTGAAGACCGCATAACTAATAGTGAAGTGACGGGGAGGAGTGACTTGGGTTTCTTTATTTGATTTTCTTCTCAAGACAATCAAACAGTACATGCCTCAAATTCTGAGTAGAAGCGTAGTTAAAACCTGCAAAATGAGGGTGAGATGGTTGGAAGTGAAGTAGGGTTTGGAGTGGTGAATGCTTGAAGTAGTGAGGGATTGGATCACCGAGCCAAGTAAGATCATTTCCAAATCCTGCAATGCAAGGTGAGTTGGATAGGGAGTTGTGCCTACCCAAGCTAAGAGGGGAGTTGGCTCGCTTCCCAAGAAAAGTAATAAGCTCCCAAAATTTATAAAAGAAGGTGAAGGGAAGGTAAATTAATGTGGGGTTTTTAGATTACTTCACTTCTCAAAACTAGCAAGTAAATTAGTTTGTAAAGCCTAAATTAAGGAGTGAAGTATTGCACCCTCAGAATCCCATAATAAAGGAAACAAACAAGTAATGGAACCCTAGTTTTGTGCAAAAATTAAGATATTGAAATTACTATAATTTCAAATGGGAGCTCCATTTTTCACAAAATTGGAATTTCCAAAAATATCTCATCATCTTTTATGAAGTCGAAACTGAATTTATTAATTTAAGTAGGGGTAAATTCGTGAAAAAATTGAAGAATTCTTCAGCACTCAAATGAACAGTTCCAGCCAACTACATGCATTAATGGGGCATGGAAACCATTTTCTCCTCCAACAAGTTATGGTAAAAATAAGGATGGGATTTGCGGGTTCCCCATGATTATTTACAACTAATAAATGTATATTGTTGGTGGGTGAATACATGAATATGGGGATTTCATCTTCTCTCTCTTCTCTTCTCTTCTCATCTCTATATAATTTAGAAAACCTCTCATTTGGGGGGGATTCTCATGTAATGAAACTCTGCCAAAATGGTTTTAGAACACTAATGAGATAAAGGCCTCAAATTTAGAAATCTTGTATGATGATCCTTTCCTTCCTTTTACACTATAATGGACTTGTATTCCTATGAAGCAATAAATTTAATTTGTGTGGTTATTTATCTTGCCTAGCTTGTGTTTTTGTTTTCTCTTGCCTCTCTATTATAGTTTCAGACGTATTTTGATTATTTTATTCATCTTGCAAGGTCTACCTTTATTTTGATTTCATGAAAAATGTGATTTAGATGTTGTCTTAGAATGTGTTAATTATGTCCATCCTCTCTTTCTCCATTTTCTCCCATTTTCACTAATTTGAGAGTTTCCCAACACCTCTTTAGTGTAGGATTTCCCATATTTCATGCATTTTCCTCTCTCCCTAGTCCTTTGGAACTAATAAGATAGGCTTAAACAGTATTTTCCCTTCATCAGAGGTATTTATTTCATTAGTTTAGGAAGAGGAACCATCCTTCTTTAGAGAATTGTCTCAACTGCAAGGTCCCACACCTTGAGACAATTCCATGTTACCCAGTTACACTACTTGCCTTAGAAAACTCACATGCTAAGCAATCAAATGGTTTTGTAATTCATTGATAACAATACATACAAATATTAAACATTATGTAAACAATTCAATAGTTAATAAAATTAGAAGTGGAAAGCATACAGGGAAATTTGTTCTCCATTTGTAAATAGATAGGGTTATTACAAGATTGGAAGTGCCTTCTCAAACACAGTTAAAATGAAAAATTAAAATTTAAAATACTAAAATATAATATATGTGACCATGATGAATGAAGGGTGACTACACAACCTCCATGAAAAATAATTATTTACAGTTTAGACTTGACAAAAATGGGCAATAAAAATAAAAACACATATTCAGAGTAACAAACACCCATAGTCTAAAATTGAGGCCAAGAAGGAACATAACAATGACAAAAAGGAAATACAAAATAGAGAGAGAAATGGAAAATATTTATATCTATGTGTAAAGGGGAGGAAATATTTATAAATAATGCTTAAGGAAGATCCCATTAGCTAAGATAAAAAATATTTCACCTTCAAGTGTTTCTAATTCAAAATCATTACTCTACTTGATCTCTAAAGTGTGATAAGAACTGTTGCCCAATTTTACATCACTTGCAAAATTTGAGAAACTTGCATAAGTGTTAGACTTGGTGGAGATTCAGAGATGAATGTGGAGAGGCCATAGAGATTTTGAGTATGTTGTGGATGCATGAACATAGACATGAAGGATTTACACAGTGTCATAGCAATGAGAAATTTCTACATAACGAAGAAAGGCTCCGCGAGTTGATATTCAAGGCCACTCTATAATGAAAAGTTTCATGGGCTAAGGAAGCATGTCACATTATCAGGGCAAGCCACAAAATTTCAAAATCTGCAGGATCCTATGGTGTCACAATATGAATGAATCACCCCTTGATATCAAATGGCCACGCAAGACTGAGAGAAAATTACCTCACGATGAAGTAGAATGATAATTTTTTGTGGGAACCAAGAATCAATCTGCCTTTGATTTGATTGCGAAAATATTTGCAAATCTAAAAATATTTTTCTCTTCTCTATACAGTCAAATCAGATTTTATGAATCAATTCGAGGAAAATAGACAAAAACCAAGGAAGCTTCTCCTGCATGCAAAAGGTCTTCTTAGGATGGCTCAACCGTAAGAATTAAATGCAGTATGGTTCCTTTATTTCTTTAGCAAGGTGGATGGTGTGTAGATATGGATTTGCAAAAGCATTCAAGCCTTTCGTTAGAGCATCCAAAGAAATTAAATGAAGGTGGTCAGCTGGTGGGAGAGATTCAAACTTCAAATTTCCCCCTACATTTTTCTCTCCTTCTATCCTTCTATATATTGTGAAGTGATGCCTTATTTTAATGTTGGATGCCTTATTGTGAAGTGATGCCTTCTTTATATTAATATTTTTGTTTTATGTATCTCCTTCTCTCCCTGGTCCCTTAGAAAATTAGAGTAGAGCTAGATAGTTGCATTTCAAATCCTAGGAGTAGTTTAACATTAGGAGTAAGTAGAGGAAATCGACCTTCTCTGAAGTTCTGTCTCATTTTGAGTCCCACAACTTGGATATAGTCCCATACCATCTCAAGCCTCAGATTCTTGTAATTTGGGATGGGTGCACATTTGAGCACCAATAGTTTTGGCATGCCTAGTGGGTCATTTGAAATCAATGTTTCAATTTTTATCAAGTTTGGTCTGTATCTTGATGAAACTCTAGCCATTTCAGGATTTTTAGTAACACATATGGTGATTCCATTAAGAATATCAATTGGTTTCAGTAGTAATGGTGATCCAAACATGTCCCTAATTCATGAGAAGGATCCAAACAAGGTCTAGAGAAAGACAAGAAGTAATATTTTAGTATTTGGAGTTATCTCCGGGAAGACAGAGAAGAGTAAGACAAATTCAAAGATCTCTATCTCCTCTAAATTGAACTCTCTCCACACCTCAGCCTGGTAGACCCTTCTTCTTGTCCACTAGAGTTCTGAGACCCATCAGAATGGATCATCAACAATAGCCACCACCTCAAAATCCATTTGTAAAATTCACAGGTAACAACCCGCTTTCCTTGAATGCCTAAAATCCTATCCCAGTAGCATCTTTGAAGAATATTCCATACTTTACTAGAGAAAATCACACTACTCTAGTTGACCACATTTAGAACATTGCAAATGTCTAAGCTATCCATGAAATTGCTGAAATGGATGTGGCAATAAAACTTCTAGCTTCATCACTTAAAGGAAAGGCTCTACAATGGTTTAGAAGTTTAACAACAGGCTTAATCAAAAATTAGAATGAGTTTTGCACAATGAAGGAGTTGATAACTTTTCTCTTTTGGAGCATTTGACAATAATCAAGAGACAACCTAATGAACAAATGGCATATTATAACTTCATATTCCAGAGGACCTGGGACAAAATTCCAGTTCACACAGGACCCGCAGTAGAAGGTTCCTTTCTTTATTTTCTAAAATCTCTTAACTCTGATATTTATGTTATGATACAAGCAATGGGAGGAATAACCTTACCCATGGCTTATGAATTGGCCATTAGGGCTGAAAATTGTTTAATTCAAGCTAGAAAAATATCTCCCAGTCCACATATGCCATTATCCCCTAAATTTCCACAAGCCAAACAACCTTCCATTACTCCTATTGCCCACCTAATCCCATAACCCATTGCTTACACATCACAAAACCCCACACAATGAAAGGAATATGAGAAAATGAAATATCTGATTAGAAACTTGACAAACAAAGGTATATCCCTATAAAAACACCAAGCCCAGTCATATAGAAATTATCAAAATCAAGGGAAATATTCAAATCAGGGATGTCAGCCATATAGAAACCAATAATATAATCAAAGATATGCACAAAAATAGCAAAATAATAGATGGAAAATTCAAAATGATCCTTTTTCATTAAAAAAAATTCCTCCTCCATAGGCACTCCTTGACCCCAATTCTAGTCAAGCCTTAGTTCTGGTACAAAGCAATATGGCACAAGAAATAGAGTGGTTCTTTCCATGTAATCTACCTCATAACTAACATGGTTGTGAAATTGAAATGCATCACCAATCCTATATGATCTAAGGTGCTTCTAGTTAGCAAGAACCACTTATTGAAGAACCAAATCATGGTGTGGAAGAAAATCAACAAGCCACAGCTGATGCTAACCTCATGTTTTTCAGAGATAAGGATTTCTATGCACTCAATCAAGTGTTTGGAGGCTCTAGTAGACCTTAGATGAATGTTTATAACAACGTGTAGAACAAGAAAAGAATGTTGTAAGATTAGGTTATAACTCCCTTGGATAAGAGCAATGTAACAGGGAAAGGAAAAGACATTGGAGGGATTAAGGAAAATCCACAGACTGAAGTAGAAAACAAAGGGCACGAGAAACCACAAAATGAAGTAGAAAATGTGTAAAAATAGCTTATTGTTCCTAATAAAATTTGTATGGAAAAGGAGGTTTTTGTTCAAATAAATCCACATGTTCAAACAATGCCGTAACAAAAAATAAAGTAGCATGTTGTAGATGCAAAAATCCGCGGGTCTCCCATTCAACATAGTTGAGAAAAAGAAGAAGGCTAATATCAATGTCTCAATATGGGATGTTCTTTTCATTCCATCTCAACAAGATCTTTTATGTGAAGCCTTCAAACAACTGCATCTAGTGGATGTAGTAATGCAAAAGACTCATGCCACGCTTCATTTCTGTCAAGAAAAGGGTGATAAAGTAAGTAAAATCATTAAGACCCCACCCTTTTACATGTCTATAACTATGAATAAAAACCTAGTTCATAACTATATGATTGATTCTGGGGCTAGTACATATATAATGCCCAAGAAAATTTATAATATCCTAGGTCTCAAATGTATTCCTATGTCTAGGGTAGTTTTGCAACTTGATGGGTCAATCGTGAATGTCCTAGGCATAATAAAATATATTTAGTTGACAATTCATGCTTACACATGCCTCACCATAACCCATGACATTTCAGTCTTTGACTTGCCTCCCATGTTTAGAATTTTCTTGTCTAGAGATTTCATTGCTAATGTAGGTGGCCATCTATCCTCATATTTGACTCACATGCTTCTAAAAACCAGATATGGTACTTGATTCAAAATACAAGCTAAGCCAATATTTTCTTATCATATTGAACCATATAACCTCACTCCCATCCAATCAAATTTTCTAATTCAAGAATAAATTGAGAAAGTCTTAGTCTCTGATGAACAACCTATTCCTCCTCGCATGTCTAACTTATTGCTAGATAAATGGGCAAAGAGAGATCTTGAGTTTGATCCTTATGATGAAGAACTGAAAACATTTGAGACTAGTCTCAGAACCTATTGCATTCTCTAGGAAGAATTTGTCATGCCCATGACATTCAAGTAAGAGGAAAATGATTTTGGGCTATGAAGGATATTATTTGATGGTTCTAGAAGTAGAAATGGAGTTGAGGCAGGTGTTGTGCTCATTTTACCAAAGGGTGAAAAATTATTCTTTGCTCACAAACTAAAATTTTCATACTCTAACAATGTGAAGGAATATGAGGCATTAGTACTTGGTTTGTTGATCGCAGAAAAGAGGAATATTAAGGAATTGTAAGTCTTTGGGGACATTGAAATTGTCATCCACCAAGTCCATGGAAAATTTTCAACAAAGAACAAGCTATTGAAGTCTTATAAACACATGGAATGGGATATACTGGAAATATTTGATGCCATCAACTTACATGTCGTGCTGCAGAAATTAAATAAAGACATAAACCAAATGGCAGCCCTTAGATATAAATTTTCACCCAAGGAGGATTTAATCAAAGGGAACTCCCAACACATCAAAATGGTGGTTAGGCCCTTTATTCTAGATAACCAAGCTTTCTGGAAGGTATTTGACAGTGATGAACAAATTGTGCAGTTCATCCAAAATGGGGCAGAGTTCTCCTCAAAGATGCAAGCTGATTTGCATGAGGTCTATGGGGATCGTATTATGCAACTTAAAATAAAAAAATTCCAAAGGGTTTAGTCACTCTATAGCACATCTTCAACCTAGATGACGAGTTCAGAGGAATGAAAAATAATATGGCAGTGAAGCAAGAAGACTGTTAACCAATTTCAATTGCCCCAGGAAAGGAGCTTCTACTTGGAAAGGTATGTAATGAAAATGAAAGGTAAGGTTTTGTTTCCTTGTTTCAGAAGTTCAGTGACATGTTTTCATGGAACTATGAATATTTAAAGGAATTCAATACAGATATAGCCCAACATTCTATTTATCTTGATCCCAACATCAATCCAGCCAAATGGAAAAAGAGACTAGTCAACCCCAAGATTGAACCCCTCATGAGGAAAGATCTCTCTAAACTCATCAAGGCCAAGATAATTTTTCCAATAAAATATGCTACTTGGATGGAAAATTTGGTCCCATCTAGAAATAAGAATGGTGAAATACGGCTCTTCATGGATTTTAGGGATTTAAACAGGGCCTCTCTCAAAGATCATTACCCCTTTCCTTCCATGGAACAAATTTTGTAGACAGTAGCAGGGGAAGAAAGGTTATATATGCTAGATGGTTATTTTGGTTTTAACCAAATCAAATTGAAAAAGGAGGATCAATATAAAACCACATTCGAACATATGCATATTAGAAGATTCATTGTGGCTTATCAAATGAAGGTTCTACCTTCCAAATAGCAATGGATATTTTCTTTATAGGATATATCAATCAATTCATATTTTTTTACCTTGATGATATCACTATTTTGTCCAAGCAGAGTGTGGATCACAAGAAGCACTTGGAGAAAGTACTTGAAAGATGCAAATTTTTTGGCATATTTCTAAATATTAGGTGTAACTTTGCATTTCTTAGAGGAAAAAATTCGGGGCATATTGTCTCACGTAAAGGAATTTCCATTGATCTAGAGATAATTGCAGCCATTTCAAATCTTTCCTTTCCAACGCACAAGAAAGATTTATAGTCATTCCTTGGCAAGATCAACTTTATTAGGCACTTTATTCCTAAATTTGTTGGTTTCCTAAGACCTATTACTCTCATGCTAAAAAAGGATGCAATGTTTAAATGGACCACAAAGGGGAATGACAACTTTGAAAAGATAAAATAAGAGATTTCACAGGAACCAACATTGATTAATCTAGATTACACTAAATATTTCATTCTCTATGCTCATGGGGTGGAATCTAGCATAGCCGCGGTTTTGACACAACTAAATGATCAAGTAATAGAGAAACCCGTATCCTTTTCCAGTTAAACACACAAGATTTATGATCTCAAGTATAGTCACATTGAAAAATAAGGTTTTCCCATCATGAGAGCCTTGAAGAAATTCAAAATCATGATTGTTGATAGTTACGTAAGAGTTTTGGTATCACATTTCAACATTCGAGACTTCATTATGGGAGAAGAGATCAATGATAAATGAGCTAGATGGGTGACTAAGATCATGGAATATGACATGATCATCAAGGCCACAAATTTTGTAAGAGGAAGAGAACTTTGTGAGCATCTAGCTCTAGGTGCTTCGGAACCTCAAGAAACCATCCTCATGAATGAAGTGCCTTTAAATGGTGAGCTTCCATGTGATGTTGAGTGGTAACAGGATGAAAAGAATGTATTTAATGATCGCAGATGGATTGTTGGTACGTCAAATATTTTTTCTATTGGTGTATACCCTCTTGCTTTGAACAAAACAAAGAGGACACACCTAAGGATATATTCTATTCCTTATGCATTGATTAGTGGTGTGTTTCTCAAAATGAACATTGATGGAAAACTGCTTAGATGCATTTAAGGTGAGCAATGTGACATGGTTTTTTCTGAATTTAATGATGATTTATTAGGAAAACATTTCTTTGCTAAATATACAACCATGAATATTATCAAAGTAGGTTATTTATGGCCTACATTATTCATGGATGCTCATAGGTGGGTGAGGAAGTGCAAAGAATGTGCACTCTTCACTGGAAATAAAATATTAGCATCCCTACCATTTCATGTAATCCAAGGAGATCATCCATTTATATAATGGGGTCTTGAATTCATTGGTATGATCAATCCACCATCTATTGAGGGTCATAAATGGGTCCTCACAACCACAAATTATTTCACTAGGTGAAACGAAGTTGTGCCAATGGAGGAAGTCACTGAATCAGTCATCCTATAATTTCTTGAAGAAATTGTCACAAGATTTGACATCCCACAGACTATTATCTCTGAAAATGCTAAAGACTTTTTGGGAACAAAGATTTATAGTTGGGCTTTAGAACTTAGGATTTATCTTAAAACTTCTAATTATTACCCCCAAGGTAATGGATTGGTAGAATACACTAACACAAATATGAATAGAATCATGAAGAGGATAATGGACATCAATCAAAGATAGTGACATACAAAGGTGAAGAATTTTCTTTGGGAAGATAGGATAAAAACAAAGAAGGCCATTGGCACTTCACCCTACAAACTGGTATATGGAAAATAAGATATATTTCCTTTATCACTTGAGTTTCCTTCACTTGAATTAGCACAACAGCTAGACTTTGAAGGCGTAGATCAAAGAGAAATCAGAATGGAGGAATTGGTGTAGCTAGAGGAAAACAAAAATGTTGCCATGGTCAAGATGGAACAACATCAGGCGTAAAACAAATAGTGGTTTGATAGATAAGCTAGAGATCATATATTCAAGGTTGGAGATCTAGTTTTGAAATGGGATGTGGATCAAGATAAGCTAGGGAGACACTAAAAATTTGATGCTACTAGGAGTGGACCATATATTATCACCACTTATAAGGTGACTAACTCACTTGAAAAGTCTGATCTTGATGGGAATGCATTTCAAATCCCAATCAATGGGATTTATCTTAAAAATTCTCATTAAGACATTTCGTTACATCTTGTACATAGTGACTTAGGATTTCAATTCCTCCAAGTTCTTTTAGCACACTATTTTCTTACTTGGAGGATCTTGTTGCAAAGGGTCCATGTCTTTAGAGGATACTATTTAAAGATGAAGTCCAAGGTGTTAATGATCAATTTCCATCAATTAAAGGATTCAAATGTAGGACAAATAAATCAATCAACCTAAATCCATACCCAATGGATGCTTAAGGCTATTGATCATCCATCTGGCAAGCAGATGACCCCTATGAGTTTCCAAAAATGTTTCCCAATTTTTTATCACTTGAAAAATTTGAGTAGCTTGCATATGTGTTATACTTGGAGGAAATTCAAAGAAGAATGTGGAGAGGTTGTGGAGGTTTTGAGTATGTTGTGGATGAAGGAACATAGCTGTGGAGGGTTTATGTAGTGTTGTGGCAATGAGAAAGTTCTATGGAATGAAGAAAGGATCCATAGGTGGATATTCAAGGCCGCACTACAATGGAAAGTGTCGTGGGCTAAGGAAATAATAAAATATGAAGCACGGGTCTCAAGGAATTATGTCATGTTATCAAGGTATGTTGCATAACTTTACAATCCTCAGGAGCCTATGGTGTCGTGATATGAAGGAATCACCCATGGATATCAAGTGGCCACACAAGATTAAGATAAAATTACCTCGCAACGAAGTAAAATGATAATTTTTTGTGGGAACTAAAAATGAATCTGCCTTCTATTTGATTGCCAAAATCTTTGCAAATCTAATAATATTTTTCTCTTCTCTATACAATAAAATCAGATTTTATGAATCAAATAGAGGAAAATAGACAAAAACCAAGCAAGATTGTCCTGCATTAAAAAGGTCTTCTTAGGATGACTTAACCACAAAAATTAAATGCAGTATGGGATCTTTTCTTTCTTTATCAAGGTGGATGGCGTGTAGACATGGATTTGAAGAAGTGTTCAGGCCTTTCCTTAGAGCATGTAGAGAAATTAAATGAATGTGGTCAGTTAGTGGGAGAAATTCAAAATTCAAATTTCCCTCTACATTTTTCTCTCCTTCTATATTTCTATATATTGTGAAGTGATGCCTTGTTTTAACATTGGATACTTTGGAATGTGAACACATCATTTTATAATGCACAAGTTATCTAAGGGTGACATGCCTTAGAATCTATTTATGTAAATGTTTTACATATGCTTTTTGTATCATGATGATCTATGCATGATCTTTAGGCAATAAAATTATAATTTTGTGGCTCATTTTTGCCTTGGCCATTGTTTTATTGTACTCTCTTTCTCTCATTCATTTACATGTGTGTTATTTGTTTTGTTTCAGAACTAGTGTTCATTGTACATCGTGGAGGTGGAACCTTGAATTTGATTTTGATCCATGGTCTTTGTTTGGCCCTCTTCACCATAATTTTATTTCATCTTCTCTCTTGTTGGAGTATTGATCCCCTTAATTTTTGTGTTATCACCTTATTTAGATCATGATTTCTATTTTATGCATCTCCTTCTCACTCTTATCCTTTAGAAAGTTATAGTATAGCTAGATAGTTTCATTTCAATTCCTAGGAGTATTTTAGCATTAGGAGTAAGTAGAGGAAGTTAGACTTCTCTAGAGGTCTGTCTCAGTTCGAGTCCCATAACTTGGAGATAGTCGCATGTTGTCTCAAGCCTCATATTCTTGTAATTTGGGATGGGTGCACATTTGATTTCCAACAAGAACCATTCCCAATATCATAAAACTTATAATGTTTTGACTTGGATAAATCTTCATCCCATTTTAGTACCAAATCTCCTCTAAATTATCAAGGGTGGGGTTTCTTCTTAAACCACTTATGCATAACTTGTTGGTTGTCTTGCATTTTCTCTCTTTCTTCTTCTCTAATTATTCTAACTAAACTAACACATCAATCTTTATTTCTCTTACTTTATGATTCTCTAATTCCAATCAATGAACCAACTCTAGAGCTATAAGTTCAAGTGATATGGGAAACCTAGCTTCTCTCCCATATACAAGAATGAAGGGAGACTTTCTAATAGACTTATTGGGCATGATTTGACCAATCCAAAGTGTTGTTCTTACCTTAGTATACAAATTCCTCTAATTTTCGTCTATTTTCCTCTTTGTGATTTTGATCATATTTTTATTGGAAGAGTCAGAAAGGCCATTTCCTTGAGGATATAATAGTTTGAAGAATTTTTAAATTAAATAACATACCTCAAGGAAAAATCAATAACTTTCGATCCAATGAAATTTTTTGGCATTATCAAATATAACTATGTAGGGGGACAAAAAAATCTAGTCACAATATATTCTTAGAATCCTGTAGTAACGTTCTCAATTTCTTATTTAGTATCACAACTTCCATTCACCTTGTAAACTAGTTCATAGCAATTAAAACCCAAGGATGATCAACACATAAAGGATGGTTCACCATACCAACAAAGTCTAAACCCCATTGAGATAAATGATGGGTTTAAGTGGAAGGGATGCATTTCATTATATAACATTGAGAAACAATAGTCCTTGCAACCTCTTACCCATTTTTAATAATTTAAAAACAACGTGGGCCAAAAATAACCATCCCTCAAGATATTGGTTGCATTAGTTTAAGGAGAGAAATTCCCACAAGTAAAACCTACATGGAACTCGTTGATTACCATGTCAACTTTGTCAAGTTCCACACATATAAACATCACACCATCAATGTTTCTCTTAAAAAATAAACCTTCAAATATATTGTAGTTAAATACATGCAATCTGAAATGCCTTATTTGAGTTTTGTTGAAGGTGTTAGAAAACTTTTCATTGTATAAATATTCAACCATATTATGAAACTAACCATTTTCAAATATTTTCTCTATTGTAACTGATTATAGAAAAACTAATTCTTGTGAGGGAGACACATCATTAGCCAAGTGTTGACATAATTATATACCTTCGATCATATTAGTAGACTTGATTTCAATTCTAAACTCTATGATTTTAGTAATCCAAGCAGCTCTCTTTTTTAGTTATTTTAGTACTCATGATGTAGTACTTAATGATTAGATGAGTAAAAAATACTTTGATTTTATTAATGGAAAACAAGTGTTTAAATTTTTTTGAGATCTCTTAAAATAGAATTTTTTTAATTTTCAATATTTAATACTCCAATCCTTGTTGAGTTTCCTAAGTTAAGGTGACAATAGACCTATTTTCTCCTCCAAGGAAAATATGAAGAAGTCTTAGTCAAAATCAGGGTTGATGAGATTGGAATCCTAGGATATATCCTACTTGATCTCTTCAAACTACTTTTGGTCTCTTGCGTCCATTGTAAATTACATCCTTTCTTAAGTATCAATGTTATGGGCCTTACCAAACAAGAAAAAGTAGTGATGAACTTCCTCAAAAAATTGATCTTCCCCAGGAATGACTACAATTATTTTTTCGTTGGTGAAGATAAAAATCCAAGATAGATGTAATAGAAAAACCATCCTTAGACACGATGTGTCCTAAGAGTTTACTCTCAGGCACAAAAAAGATACCATTTTTTGGATTTAAAGAAATACCAATTTCCTTGTATCTACTAAAAATCTACTCAAATTTTGTTATATGATCTTATTTTCTTTTACAAAAAAAATAATATCATCCAAATAGATTAAATTTTTTTTTTTTGATCAATCCCTTACAATATAAATCCATTTCCTTTTGAAAGGTAGCATAATTTTGGATAACCCAAAAGACATATTTTGATAGGAAAACAACCCCCACTTGGTGGTCAATGATTTTTTATATTGGTCAGAATCTTTGATAAGAACCTAATTATAACTTGAGAACCCATCCAAAAGTGAAAATTTCTTATCCCTTGCTATTGACTATAAAATTTGTTCCATGGAATGTAAAGGGTAATGATCATTGGGATACACTTTATTAATATATCTGAAATATACACACAACCTTATATCTCCATTATTTTTCCTAATAGGGACCATGTTTGTAATTCAAAAAGAGTTTTTGATGGGGAATATAATTTTGGATTTGATCAATTTTTTCATCTCATTTCTCATTAAAGGTTAAATCGTATGCTTTTTCTCACTGCTTTGGTTTTAGGGGAATTAAGGTCATCACAAGACCATGAAAAATTGTGATCATATCCTTGGCACAATTCGATGAAATAAACTATTGTTTATATGCATATACATTATCAATCTTTAGTTTCTTTCGATATAAACATATCATGATATTATTCTTATTGTTAGTGTGAGTGATATTTTCCATCTTTTAATTAAGTGAATTACTACCTCACTAGGTTAGTCATGTCACATAGGTGAGATCATAGGTCATATGTGTCGTAGGAGTTATGAAAAATTCCATCATAGAATCTATCATATGTGTCAGTGTGTGTCATATATGAGTTAAATTCTATTTCCAGAAAGTAAATCCTTTTCTCCATCATGGAGGTATGATGATTCATACATGGGAGTTACACAACACTCCTATATATGTACCCTTTTTTAATCTATGAGTATGTTATACCTATTTTCCTTAATGCATGCATAATTTTCTTGTAGTTGGGTTCTTACTTTGATCTTGGAGCTACTTCACTTCTTGGTTTGAGTGCAACTTATTCATGTGTATGGATAACTTCTAGATCCTCGTGCTTCCTCACTTTTTCATGGTATCAAAGCACATGCTTCAGAATCATGTCTCTCATTATGGTAGTTGTTTACTACTCTTTATTTTGTAGTTTTACGTATAAGTTCCTCAATCCTTGACTTTCTATTTATTTGTAATTTTTTTGAAGGTCCTTGTGCTTGGATAGTGTAATGGGTTGAGTCCCATTTATGAAAATTTAGAAAAAAAAAATGAAGTGAATGATCATGTTTTGGGTTTTAAAGAAGTGAAAAGGATTCCTTTTAAGAGCCCAACTCAGCCCCAGCTCGCCAAGATGGGAATTGAGCTGTCCTATCCCATACTTTGCTTCATTATCAGGATCGTGCCTTTAACTCACTACATCAGTGACTTTATCTATCACATTTTCTCATCTGGATGGTGTATTATTTTGCCAACTTGTGTTGTCCTGGTGTTACATTTTTATTTATTTATTTGACCCTTCCTGACACCTTTGGCGCTGACCCTACTTCTTTTTCAGGTTAGCTCAACTACTTAGGATCCTCTCTTCTAGATTTACTCCTTGTATTGGTTCTCACTCTCCATGCCACTCGAATCTGTCTCATGGCTATTTCTAACTAGCCCATGACTCCATATACTGGTTAGCTTTTATCAATTATAGCCTTGCTTCTTGCGTTGGTTGAGCCACCATCTCATTGATTCGATCTAACTTGGATCGGGCCTTTGTAATTACCTCAAGATTCCCTCGAGTTTCTACATTGAATTAAACTTTCCTCAAATCTCCTTACCTACATGATTTTATATTTGAATATGTTGTTTGATGTTTCTTACCTACTCAACTGTTGCACTAACCCTTAACATGTGGATTCTCTTGAAATATCCTTGCATTCATGCTTACCCCAACACAAGTAAACTTAGTCTAATTTGAGCCCTCTTCCCAAATCTATGGATTAATTTACTGAATCTAAACAACTACTCCTTCAACCTGGAAAAGACTTCTGATAGTCACCTTGAAGTGTGGCTCCCTTAGCTCAACCAGTTAACCTCATATCGTCGGCACGTGGACATCTCTTTGAATTTATAGTGTCCAACTCAATCTACACCTAACACCCTGACTTGGTAGTGCCCAACTCGGTCTACATTAGCCACCTAGCTCACCCAGTAGCTAGCTCGCCATCCATCTTACCTAGGTGAGCTAGCCCCTTCAAAGGAAATTTTTTCCCTTGTCCCTTCTTGTCTGCTTTTTAACTATAGATTAATTAACCCTAATTAATCTCATTCCTAATTAAGAAAATAGTAAAATTTTAAGGGAAAATTTATCCTTTTTTGATCTTTAATATAGTCTTATTATGACTTTTTTCCCCTTTACACCTCATTATACATGATCTTCTTTTCTTGTGGGTTATTGAGTGCATCTTCTATAACCTTGCAATAAGAGATCCCCTTTCACACACTCCTTATTAAGTGACACAATCAAGGGGGTGTTTATTTTGTTTGGATTATTTCTTTCATCTTTATTTTCTCACTTTTATCTACCATGGATATCAATATCATTCCCTTTCTTACCCCATTTAACTATCACCAATGGAAATATGATGTATCACTCACATTATAGAAAAAAAAAACTCAAATGGATAACTATAGGATTACAAGGTAAAACTATCGATGATGTAGAGAAATAAATTTTTTTTAACAAATGTGATGAAGCTTTTGGGATTTGGTGTCTTTCTATATCACTTAAACTATGATTTTATATTAACACATCCAAATCACCCAAGGAATTTTGGGATGCCTTAGAGAAAATTTTCAGGAAACAAGATGAAATGAAATGGCATGGACTAGAAAATGAGCTGATTAGTATAAGCCCTGGGATTTTTGACACTCTCTAGGATTTTTTCACCAAACTCAAATCTCTCAAATTATAATTGAAAGATTGTGGAATCGACAAAAAGTACTCAAATATCATACTTTCCATCCTTTCCAAACTTGGTCCTGACTATGTTGTTTTTTTCTTTAACTTCCATGTAACAAAAGGTCACTTGGGGAAAGTTGGAATATTATCTCCTTTGATTACTTTATTGTTGATTTGACTAGGGAACATGATAAGATAATTATGGGTACTCTAAAATCCACAAAATCCCATGCCCTCATTGTTGGTCATGAAAAACCAAAGGATTCAAAGGAGAAGAACAAAAAAGGATCATGAGAACAAAAAGGACCAACCACCATAAAATACAACTCTTCCACTTCCTCTTCTAGTTCTAAACCTCCTAAATGTGGGTACTATAGTGGTAGGCATGATAAAAAAAGTTATTCAAAAAAAAAAATGACCTCCTCACAAATATTCTTGAGAAGAATAACATAGGAGTTCCTGAGTATCTTAAGCCATCTTCTTCATCAACTCACAAATATTCTAAGGATAAAAACAATGGAAAGGGGCAGTGAAAGAAAAAGAAAAAGAAAAGAATGAAGTAAGGAGAAACCAAAAGGAAGAGATTTAGTTTTAGTTGTGTCACCTAATCCTACATGGGTTATTGATTCATATGCATCTCATCATATTCCCTCATCAGATATCAAGTTTGCTTCATTAAAGCCATACAACATGTCCTCTATACAACTTGGTGACAACATTCCTACACCAGTTTTCAGGAGAGGTTCTACTGAGGTGAGTGTTGGTGTAGTCTTTTATTTTAACAAATATCCCAAGTAATGTTGGAATATCACTCATCCAGAAATGAGCACTCACCCATAGCGCGCAAGGGTACTAGGTCCCTCTTTTATGGTAGCCTGTTCAATGAGTTAACATGATCATACACATATTCCAAATCCATAATATACATTCAATAATAAAGGATAACATGACCTAGATCTATATTTTAACCATATGTAATATTAACTCATGTACAAGAATCAAGATTAACTTTACCATACAAGAACCAGTCAAAGATGTGTCTACAAGCAATATCCAACCACAAAGATCAATTATATTAGTTGCTGTAAAAAATAGAACATGAATACATACATAGTAATGTCACCATAAGTCATGCACATACATAAACCAATTTCATAACTCTAAAAATACATTGATCATGCTCTCTAAACCATGTAAATCAATACATACATACATACGCACGTGCGCGCGCGCGCGCGCGCGTGTGTGTGTGTGTGTAAGGGTGGGGATTTTCCCTTCACCGCATATGCATCCTCAAAATAGGTTGCATGCTAAGAATAGCCATGCACCACTACAAGCTAATAAAAAAAGTATGAAATATTTCCTAATAATATATTTTCTTTAGTTAAATCCTAGTTTAGATCCTATTATTATCTCTAGAACTATGCATGTCATTTGGTCTTCCTTCACATGAGATATCCCAAAATAGAATTTTCTTGAACTACAAGTCTTCTTATTTTACTCTTATCTTCAAAACCTTTCTTGGATGCCACTCCAACTCCATCTTTAGATTTACATCCCAAAATTGGCTAATTGTTGATCTCTTATGCGCAATTATTTCCTATCTTCCCCACGTAAAACTTGTCCTCCTCACGTGCGCTTCCTTACATGCATCTCTTCTCCAAATCCTCCATATGATCTAACCTCTTCCTAAGGAATTAGTCATTTTTTATATGCTCAACATTACCCCACACTAATGATTTTTTCTTTCCTTGGAAATATTTAGCTTCTCCAAGAAAGAATATAAGAATAAAGAATAAACAACTTGTACTTGGCTTGTGCTAAAGAATGAAATAATTATAGTAATGTGTAAGGAGGATGGGTAAATCCTTATTTAATGATGAATCAATGGAATTCCATCCATCAAATTCACTCTGTAGTTGTTTAAACAAATCCCCAATCATAGCATTGAATTTATCAAATGTCAACTCTTCTCCCTTGGCCTTGAAGGTTTTGACCATAGTTTCTAGCTATTTTCCAAGGTCTGTCAGCACATCCATTTTATGCGTAACTTGGGGATATAATTCTTTCAACTTATTATTAATAGAGGCCCTCAAGATTTCAATTACCTCAGTCTTCTTTTCCACCTATGCCAGGATCCTATCACGTTCCACCCTATTTCCCTTTTTCTTGGTCTAGAAATCCTTTAGGTTCACCTCGTGTGTGGCTACTAGAAAACTTGCCACATGATCCTAGTCCTCACAGTTATCATAAATAACCTCCACCATATGATCCATGATTTTAACTAAGGTGAGAAGTTTAATGTACTGAGTTATGGTCACGTCGATCTGTTCCTTCTCATGTTGCTTGAGCCATACCATAACTTCTCCCACAGACTTTAGTGCTAAGGGTTGCTTCTGTATCATGATTATACATGTTAAATCCTCAAAACAATGGAGGTTCAACTCATACATCTTTGCAGGGGGTTAACTTTGGGCATGCTACAATGATAGAATCTACTATCAACTCTACTTTTTTATAATCCTCGCACAACCTTCCCTTTTCATCTCACAACTCAACCTTTAACTACACAATAATATGTTATTTCCCCTTTATCTCCCTATCTCTCACAACAATCTATTTATTCTTCTCTTCTAAGTCATTTCCCAATGCTTTTATTCTATTATTGCTCCCAAAAACTATACCCTCTACTTCCACTGATACATTATTAAGCGCATTATACATTTGTTCATCAGTTAATTGTTGAGAATCCACTACTGGATTCATCTCCTTGGAATTCAGTGAAGTGCACATATCCAACAATGCCCTTATATTGACTTCAGAATTAGGTTCATCAATGTGGGATGCAAGCACCCATGAAAACATATTTCTTGTGCATGGCAACGTACCTTATAAAAAGATGACCAATAGAAAATTTGGTCCCCCGGTATTATACTCTAGTAATGGGCACACAAAATCTTGTTGGGATCTGCATTATAGGCCATAATAGGTCCTTGAGGAATGTATGTATGCTTGCCACCCATTTGCACACCCTTTTGGGATACCTATCACCAAACTTGTTTCTCCTCCTAAACTTCCAACTTCCCCATTTCCTTCTTCCTTGTCCATGTTGTGCTCTACCTCCTGATCGACCAAGTGTTGTATGATACCAGTGACTTCACGTTCTATCAAGGTCTCTATTTCTTGGTCAGAGATGCACATACTCTGTTGACCATTTGCACTAACTTCTTCTTCATCCATTTCTTCCTCTCAATCATCCTCCAAAGGCATGCTCTACTCCTCACTAGAATCATGCACAATGTATATGAGGAGGGGGTTATCCTTCGATTCTCATTCCTCCTCTTCCCCCTCTACTTATTCATGCTTCAAGCTCTCTATCTTTTTAGAGTCAAAATCTTGAATTTTCCTTTGTTTCTTTACCACTAGATACTTCTTCCTTTAAGTATAAGTACATGTACTTTTACCTATCTCCTTTGTGGACTGGCCTTCATGTCCACTTGGCACCTTACTTTTTATAGGAGTATCATCCCTACTTATATTATTTGTCTCCTCCTTCATCCATGCTGAAGGTTCTATTGGGATACTCACATTATCTTTCACATACACACCTTTAACAAACTTAGGTCATAGATGAAGATATAAAAATGTTGCAATCATCTCAGCAATCGGTATTGAAATAGGCTTGAGCATATGTATGTCATGTGAGACATATATTTACACATACACATGCTTCTTGGGGTATACTAAGGTATGAAACATCTCATGATGCTCCTTATCTACCTCACCTAGATAAAATCTTAGTTTCTTTGCCTCTTTAAACCTGTTGACCATGTTTTGGAAGTACTACGTGGTGAATGCAAATGGTAGGTTACACCACGGGCCATATTTACCATCAACCAAAGTGAACCTACTAATACATAAATGTTGTTATACTATAAACTTAGCCTCATCCTTCACCAGAGATGGTAGTTGTATTATAATCCTCTATTCTTCTCCAAAAGCATTGTTCATGTGTTTATACCACTTATTAATGTGTGCCTTATATGTTGTTGTCATAGTTTCACAAGTATAGGAAGAAAACCTTTTAGCTAGGGATGAGTCTTCTTTAGGATACTCCCATATTCTATCCTTGGGTCCATCAGGCACTCCTATCTCTAAAAATACAATCAAAAGAAGGATGTTTCCATACATTATTTTCTCCCCACCTCACGTAGCATCGATAATGTCTTCTGCTATAAAATTCAAGATGTTATAGATGGTTCCTTAATCTATCCTTATGTATACATTTAACCATCTTTTGTTCACTTGGATCCACCTCTCCTGACCACTTATATTTTTAAGAAGGCACACAACCATATTCATCAATGGATTATTGATCTTTGAAATATCAAAGGCACACCCTCCCTTATTGTATTCATACCCTTGGATGTCTCCTTCATAACTTCATTGTTACCCCGATCGTTGTCAAACGAGTTACTGGTGTAGATGATTTCAGTGTACTTATTGATCAATTGTGGGTTTATGTGTATTATCCTTCCCACGAAATAGAAGTACTCCTCATGGGCACATGAAATTAGCCACTGGTATAGGCACTCATGATTCCCAAAGAATGGAATATCGTATAGCTACAATAATCTGGCCTTCCCCAAAGGTTTATTTACTGAATGATCAAACATTGGATTATCATCAGTCGTTCTCTCTTTTGTAGGCCGAACTAGCTCCAAGGTAATGTCCTTTTCATCTTGATTAGTGTGATGGTTATAATCACTTATAAAAAATCTCCTTACGTGGGATATCTAATCCTTTCCTAACAGTACCCCATATGGGTATTGATTCTCCGAATACCACACTCACTGAAATTCACCACCATGCTTTGCATTTATTTTACCTTGTGTTTTTTCTTGGTTGGTGTGGTTTCTTCCCTTCTTGGTGCCATTTCTGTTGTGTAGATTCAAGCTTCTACCTTCTACCTTAGTCTTTTTACCCCTTTGAGTGATCTATCGCACTCTTTTTGCGTGAACCCTATACTATGTGCCCTATTTTTGTGAAACCCTAACCAGAGGACCCTTTTCTTATTGTGAACTTCACACTCTACCTCTTAAACCATAGAAACCTCATTTACCAACTTTCTCTTTTCTCAAACATGTCCTTCATTCCAATATGGTTTGAAAATATTTAACTTTACACATGATTCTTCATAATTTCTCGCTAGGATGCCCTATTTCGCAAGAGATATTTAAGAAATTATCACAAGGTAGAAATTAATTACCATGACCCTTTATTTATAGGTTTTTGATTTTTACCCACATTAATTGCACTTCCACCTACCATCATAATGCCATAATAAATGGATTTTTCCCACCTTTCTAGCTCCCATGTGCTCAACATGTGCATTCACCGTGTGCTTAAACCTACAACTTTCTACTGCGCAAACTACCATGGACACAAAATTCCTTTCACGTGCTCCCAGGACCAAATCATATAACCTTTTGTGCTTCAATCCTTGTACTTATCCCTATTGCTTCCTAGCTTGCATTGTACTTTGTTCTACCTATACGAGGATTTTCTTCTGGCCTTAACCTATTTTCCCATATTCTTATGACCATCATCTTCTAGTAACTAATATCACCAACCATAAGCACTCTCTTGATCTCTACCCTTTTGTACCTTTCTCCAGAAGACTCTAACTCTATATTTCCACCTCAAACTAAGGGTATGCGCTCTCCTTTACACATGAAATCACTTATAATGTAATCAACTACTTGCACACAAGCATGCTTATTACACAAAAGAATAAACTAAATTGAAACATCATATCAACAATGAAAGGAAATGCATTAAAGGTAATCAACTAAAATGGAAATTATTCCTTGTTACAAACACCAAGAAGACTTATTTATGGTAGGGCTTTAACCTATTCTCAATGAAGTAACTAGGAAATTGTATCCCATCTAGCACATGTAACTGGAAAGCGCTTAAATCAAGTATGTAAGTCACAACATACAATCCCAACCAATGCACTTTGATCTTTCCATTATGGCACAAAAAATTGGAGTCATAAAGAATAACCATCTATCCAACTTCAATATTTTTATCCTTCATATGCCTATCATACCAAACCTTCTGTCTGGCACTATAGAGAGTCTCATCGCCATATCTATATATAGGGTTCCTAGCCTAAATTATATAATACCTATAGAAATGAATGAAGAATAGTATGTTTTATTACTATAATACCGTTACCTAGCTATAGTATGGGAGACACATTGGTGCTATGGTGTGAACATATTCATCATGAATCAATCCATCATGTAACATGATTCCATTGTGATATAGCACACCTTTCATCTAACTACATTAGTTTATCAATGTAATCTTTAAGTTCTTTCTCATTAGTTAAACCTCTTACACACACAATAGACAAAGAAGGTAAGATGAATTCCATGGGAAAAAAATCATACATGCCAAAAACCAACTGAAAGGGTGTGGATTTGTTCAATATTTTATAGGTTTTCCAATATGCCCAAAGTACAACAGAGACTTTATCATCCCAGTCTTTCCTTCCAACATCACAAATCTTAGTCAATTTATGTCCGAATATCTTGTTGAAAGCCTCAATAGTTCCATTTTCATGTTGGTGATAGGGTGATGTTTTATGGTGTGCCAACTTAAATTATGGGAAAAATATCTGAATTGTCTCATTTAGGAAATGAGTACCCCTATCACTAGTCAAAATCAATGGGCATCCATACCTAGTGATAATATTTTCCCACAGAAACCTTGCTACCGTAACTGCCATGCAATCATTTATAGGCACCACTTATTCCCACCCTGTAAGATAATATGTACAAGTTATAATAAAGCATAGTCCAGTCCTACGTGTGGGTGGGGAAAAAGGTCCTACAAAGTCAATTTCCCACTTTTCAAAAGGTTCTACACTTGCAATAGGCCTCAAAGGCATTTCATCTCTATGCCCAAGCTTTCCAAGATGCTAAAAATGATCACATGCCTTACAATATTTCTTATAATCCAAATATAATGTCTCCCACCATAGGCCAACCAACAAAATCTTACGTACAGTAACATCTCTTGTATAATGTCCACCTATAATCTCACCACAATCTTCCTCTATAATAGCTTCGCACTCATGCTCAAGCATACACTGGCACAAAAATTCATCTCGGCCTAGTTTTTATAAATCTTCATTGATCAACATGTAAGGAATAGAGCGTATGGAAAGTTATTTCTTCTCTAAAATGTTCATCCCTTTAGGTACCACACCATTACGCAAAAATACAAAAATATCTTCTAAGTCAGAGGGCATGTGATTCAATCTGAATAGTTGTGCATCCCCCATTATATCCTTAATGTTGTGCGCATCCTCGCCTAAATTAATCCTTGATAAATGATCTAGTCCATAATTTCTCTTGCCTGGCTTAACCACCATTGTAAAGTCAAATTCCTAAAACAATAGAACCCAACAACATGTGCACCCCTGCAAAATGGGCTTGTTCACTAAGCAATTAATTTCCATGTGATATTTATAGAATATAAATGGGGTATCTAGTGAGTACTGTCTAAACTTATGTACCATGTAGATTATGGAAAAAGCCTCATGATCTATAGTTGTATAATTCTATTTAGTTAGGGTCAAATTCCTAATTGTAAATAAAATATGATGATGAACAATAACTTCTCCAGGATGGGTTAATACCACACCAATGGCTAAGCTAGAGGCTTCAACATGCACATGAAACATATTTTTCTATGAAGGAAAGTGCAGAATAGGCATGGTAGTAAGCCTTTCGTTCAATGTTTCAAACACACATTTTTCAACTTCACCCCAATGAAACTATCCCTTATTCTTTATAAATTCCTCCAAGGGTGCAACAATATTAGCATAACCTTTGATAAACTTCCTATAATAACATGTATGCCCCAATAATCCACACACCTCACTTTGGTTAGTAGGTTCCTCCAATCCCAAAATGATAGCAACCTTAGTCGGATCTACTAACAAGCCTTCTTTACAGATAACATGTCCCAAAAAAGTTTCAAAGGGTGTAATAAAAACACACTTCTTAATGTTTAAGGAGGTGATCAACTACCAATACCTCTCAAAAATATGTCTTAAATTATCAAAATGATATTTCACTAGACCATAAATTTTCCAATCATCTAAGTAAACCTGCAAAAAATAATGAATAAAGTCCTTGAATGCTTGCACAACAATGCGCAAAAAGACTGCAGGCACATTGTTCAATCCAAAAATCCTAACCTTGTATGCAAAACTTCCCCATTTAGTGGTGAAATATTTCTTCTCCTAATCCTCTTTAGCAATCCTCACCTGATGATATCTAGAAAACCCACCAGTGAATGAGTAGATCTCATGCCCTGCAACGCCTTTTAGAATCTCGTCTATAAAAGGTGTGGAAAGGGGATCTATTACACACGCAACATTCAACTCCCTATAATCCAAAAAAAACATTATCATTTTTTCTTTCTTTATGGTTATCACAATAGGTCTAACCGATTTTGACTCCTCAATGGGCTCAATGATCCCATATTTCAACATATTATCAATCCATTCCTTTACCTTGATTCATAGATTAGGATTCATCCTATAAGGCCTCTTCCTAACTATGCGTGCACCATACTTTAACTTGATCCTCATATTTCCCAAAGAGTGATGTACCCCTTTCAAATCATGATAACCTTTAGGAAATAAGCCCTGGAAGTCACATAGTAGCTCAATTATCTTTGTAACCTCTATGTTAGACCAATAATCACCAATGATGGCCTCCTTAGGTTCAAAATCTATTCAAATGATGACTTTCTTTGTTATCATGGGCTCATGGTACTTTCACACTTTCTCATATGCATTGTCTAAGACATCGTGCATACCCACAATATGGTCAACATCCATATTCTCTATTTCTTCATCATCAATCATGTATACCATTTTACCTTTTTCTTTTTCTAGGAAGGCATGCCCAAAATGTTCTTCATATTTTTCTTCTGCTTCAAAACATGCCTCCAGATTTGTAACATTCCCATTTTAAGACTTTAGAAACAGGGGATTTTTTTTTTAATGTTCATTGTTCTAAATAAAAATTAATTTAGAACACACATTCAATGCAAGTCAATCTCATAATAGATAACCATATGCACCTGTAAATGACTCGGTGTTACACTAATCTATTCATTCCATGACTTGGTTACCTACTGATCTATTCATGTTTTACTTTAAGTATTGAATACTTATCATATACTTCATATACTTGGTTTTAACCCTAATCCAGGTACTGAGTGATCTTGTTTAAAGAACATACATGAATATTTGTTACCAATATTCATCTGATATCACATGGCTTAAAACTAGGTGACATAGGACAATGCAACCAGTAGCTTGCAATACTCTAGCCAAAGATCTACAACATACTGTGTATGTCTCTATTCCTAGATGAAATAATCATCATTTTGGAATACGTCCTTCACCTAACTCCTCTGTTATCTAGAATGGTCTTTACTGACTACCGTTAGTCCACTTGTTCAATATTTAACCCTAGCCCGGGTTAGGAACATAGTCTGTTATATGAAGACACTCTCGATGAATTAGGGTAAAAAGGGCATACCCGGTTGACATAAGTCTACCGGATGTGCCAAAGTACCCTGAGTTATTAAAATTTGCTCCCTATCCTAAACATGTTACTAACTTGACCTAGAGAAAAACTAAGTTCAATTCTTTATTGTGTGTAGATATAGATGATCAATGCAGAAGGGTGTTGCCACATGTCAACTGCAGTGTGGTATCCTCAAGAAGTCCCAAGTATTCTTGAAGGTACAACCCTATATTTGGCATGTGCCAGTATCCTACAAAAATTTCCTCATCACAATGTACATACCCCAAGGAGGTTACTAATGTTAAATTAATTTGGATTATAAAATAGATTACAACATCTATGCTAAACCCTAATCCAACACTCCTTAAGTCCTTATTCTATGCTTGGTTCGATTAAGAATTTAAGAACTTCCTCTAACTCATGGTTGTTTTTAATGTTAGTTTATTTAGTTTAATAACAATTAACCAAAATAGGAAAGAAATATCATAAGTTCCATTACATACATCTTAATCATTCCAAAAAGGTGTAGTAACCAAATAAATTTAACCAAGGTAGAATTTATAAGAATGAATTCTACATTTAACGATCATGTCACCCTTCTTTGGGTTATGTTTCATTTAGCGAGGAAGAACCTTCCTTTATTTTATTAAGTGTTAGGGTTTTTCAAACCCTTCTAATCTTTCACAAACTCTAACGTTCCATCACATATTCATTACTCATTTAAATACCATATCATAATTGTTTAGATAAGATTGATAACTTATGCAACTTAACAAGTTGCATCTTATTAAGGAAGATTAAACTAATTCCCTTTTTATCTAAATTATCCAGCTTATCCAAATTATACATATAACATATATGAATAATGTCATCAAGATAGAAATTCCATCTTCTTCATAAATATAAGATAGATTACACAACTAATACAATTAAATCTCCAACATTCGAATTCCTCATTTAAACTTATTCTTTTACAAGACTATGTATTTCATGCATGTTGTATGACAAACAAATTTTGTTTCAAAAGAATACGACTTTTCTTTTTCAATACAATTCAAGAATGAATCAAACCTATTTACATAAGGTTCAAAAATCAAATAACCCAATACAACATGAAAGTTCCTATCTTCTTTAATCACTTATGATGTCCATCTAAAAAATTGCTAGCATGGGTCAGTTCAATGAATTGAGCATGATAAGTACTAAGCATTAAAGTAAAGTGCATTCCACTAATTGCTTCATTAAACAACTTTTCTTTCATGAATCAATTGTAAAACATCATGCAAGTAAACATAAGTAATAACATCAAGTAAGAAATACAATTAAGAAATTTTGATTTAATTTGAAGAAAGGAACATTTTATAATCTGCAACTTCAAATTATACCACAAGACTTAGTAGATCCTATTAATTTACTATTGGATCAGTCATCAAGTCTTAACATTAATTTATTTCATAAATTCATAGAGATAGAAGAAAACATTTATATTTTCCCAATTTGTAAGGGATATTTACAACATAACTGATATTAGTAAGTTTCATCCTTCCATATAGACAAGAAGAGAATCGAATAATGAGAAGTTCATTCAATAAAATTATTAGTGAACAGAAAAAGGATCTCAAATTAACAAGGACCCAAAACCTTATTTCATTTAATTTAGAATATGAAATGAACTCCATCGTCTATTATAAAATTAGATATTTTATGCTAGTTTCTTAAAGAGAAATAAAAAACGAAGGCACAGTCAAGTCTGCATACTTCCAATTTCCATGCAACCTTCCCATGAAGACCTATCCTCATCACCTAGCTCAAATTCAATTCAAAGAGGAAAACACAGTACAATCTCAAACTGTAGGCTGCCCTCTCCCAAGAGAGTATAATTCTCTCTCCTAATACATGGTGGTTTAATAAGAGTATAACAGTGGAGTAAAAGTCCTCCAATAAATAAATGATTGGGAAGTCACAACAACTGAAGACTGAATCACCATTACAAACACTAACAAAAAACTACTAATGAGAAGGTAGTTCAAATTTCCAATCAAGATTCACATTGATGACATCCATATAAGTGGTACAGAAACTTTCCGGACAACAAATTGAATAACAGGTTTGAACTTAGCATTCTCTAAAACCCACTACCTAGATGGAAGTAAATATTTAAGTGATTAGATAAGACAAGTTATGTCCTACCTTCTTCCAATTCGTCTAAAAAAGATAACCACATACCTCTCTAGTTCCTTAAAAATCATACGACATGTAGAGTTTGTTCCACTTAAAAGATATAAAGGAAGAAGTAACTCATTCCATGAACCTCTACAAATGGTACGTCTATTCCTTAATAGAACACAGTTCCAGTCCTAATTATTTCTAAGAACATAATAGTCAAGATTTCCCACAAGACAAGAATACGCTCAAAGTAGATATGAATAGAATACAAACTAAAATTCACACACCCTGTTAAGTTCAAAAATGCAGTGCAGTCTAGAGGTGGAAGTAAAACAACCATTCCTTCTCAACGTCAAAACAAAGGAGGCCACAAAGAAGTTTTACCATCTACTTCGACGAAACAACCCATAATACCCCTTCCATCATACAATACCAAAATAAATTGAAGTTTAAATTTTAAGAAATACTCGTAAGTATACAACTCATCGATTTCCCCCATAAAAAATCAAAATGACCAACAAGGAATACCTGTGTTGCATTAAATTCATGCACAGATCACAAATTCAAACAACTCAAGTTCAAATACGAATTTAAAATGGAATCACATGGCTCTAATAAAATATCATAATAACACCAACACCCTATTATGGGTTAAATCCTTCCATTTTCATAAGGAAGAATAAAATCTTAGCTAAGAAATTAAGTATAAAGCACAACACAATAACTCAACAATGAATACAGTATTCTTAATAACTGTATACAAGTTCCAAGGTTTAAAAATTCAATAAGTTCTACACAGTCCAAACAACCACTTGGTCCCAATAAAGCTAAAACTAATCACATCTTCGATACAAGTTAGAATATTCATGGAGTGCTATTACAACTACCCAAACACAATCTTAAATAGAGATACAAGGCCATCCCAACAACGCTTTTAGTTAAAAATAGCCTAGGAGCTTCTAATTAAAGCTCAACAAGATTAAGTACGGATTGAAATGTGGCAATCTGAAAACGAATTCAGAACCCAACAAGAATTTAGAACCCAACAAGTAATAATCCAGCTCTTTCCACCTTATTTTCAAATGCAAGAAAACAAGCTTTGAATATAATCTACAGGCTTTAAATATAATAACATAACTACTAGTTCAAGTTAAGGAGTTCATAAGAGCTTCAAGTACAAATTGTAGAGTTCCAAAACAATCACATGCAAACCTCTAACAACTAGAACAGAGAATTTTTCCAAAAAATGTCAATAACAACAAAAGATTTTCATTCCAAATCCCACATAGTTTCCAAGCTTACATGCAAGTAAATAACCACATACATCAAGCAAATATAAAATTTCCAGTGAGTAGAATTGTTTTAATGAATCATTTAGAAGAAAGCAAGAAATATTAATGGGTATCATGCCTGATAGTGCCTCTACCGATTCGAATAATACTTCCAGACGAGTTTCCAAGACCTCTTCTTCTCCAAGAAAGATCAAACAACCATATTATTTTTCCACAATCCCACTTATACATTCCTTAAACCAAAAATAGCTCAGAGAGTTCAAAAATAATCACAAAGTGGAGATCAAACTGCTGGTTCAAAGAACTAGATAGCTCCATGTGGAGTGAAAATTGTGAAGCATGCAAAGCTAAACAACCCCCAACAAATCTGTCAGCATGCCTTCCAATTAGGTACATTAATGCCATTGAAACCAATTTTCCCACTTATCTTTCCTTTCCACCACTATTCATAGTTGGCAAGACCGAATTATAATTCATAGTGCATTTACAAACTTAGAGATGCCTCCATGTAGATTCCTCTAACTTTCACTAACCCCTGCCACACTAGCAGTACTTTCATGCATTAAAAACCAAATCAAAACAAATCCCAATAAAAAGCTTTGGAACTGCAGCTTAGTTCCCATTGCCAATGGCCCCTAGGTCCCCTTTTATATCCCATTAGTTTAGGATAGATAGAATTTTCTTAGGTTAGATCTTAGGTTAGTTTAAATAAATAACCTTAGGATATAACCCCCAACAATAGTTTTCCACCCTAGGATAGGATGTAGTTTTAACCAAAAAACTATAGGTTTAGAAATAACTTAGCATCCCCCTAGGTCACTTCCTTACAAGCTAACAACTTAGGTTAGAATGTCATCCCTCGTAAAGGGGTATAGTAACAGTAGTTAGGTAACTTACCTGAGTCCCATATTTATTAGGGTACACAACAATCTATTTTTCTCAAGAATCTGAAAGCAGGGTTCCTATTTCCCTTGATGCCATAAGTGCCCTGCAAGGGTCGACCAAGAAGAGCTGAGCTCAACACAAAATAGAATGCAAGCACTATTTCCAAGATAATAAAGACTTTGCCACAAACACAAGTTAAGTCCGTTAAGCCTCACAATTGATGAATGTCAATTTTTCATTCAGTTTTGATAAGAAGATTTAAAACATACCTTGGATCAATGGAATTGATCCAAGGATGAGTCCAATAGAGAAAGGTAAGTTGCAACTCTTAAAACTAGATTGTAGCTTATCCAAAGAGAGTGAAATAGATTATTGTAAGAAATAACATACCACTCATCCAATCAAAGAGCATAATTGATTTATCCATTTCAAGCATGATCTTCAACAGTCAAAAGAATACACCTTTATTAAGAAAATCACATGTCAACACTTGAAATGCAAGGATGAATATAACCATTACCAAGGGTGTTACATGCTTCCCCCCTAAATAGAATCATCATCCCGATGATTACCTCATTTTAATCAATGCATTTAGGATAATCAATTTGTATTCACTTTCTAAACATATATTTGAAACAATATCAGAATTTTAAATTCTAGAAATCAACATTAATTAGTTGTTTATTCAAAAAAATAAATATCTGCCCAAACTGGCATACTTATTGTATTATAAAGATAAAATCAAATTTTTTTTATCAGTCAAAAAAATTAATCTTGTTCAAAAATATATGGAAAATTAGTTTTCATATCGTCCAGGTTTTCCCAAGTTGCACTTTCTTCATTAAAGTTGTCCCATTGGACCTTGCATTTACTTATCTCACGATTTCTCAAATGCAACTGGTGAGTTTCTAGTAATCATATGGGTTTAACCAAAATTATTCCTGGCTCTTAGACCAGCAAGGAATTCTAATTTAACATGCGATAAATCTTAAACGTATTTCTTAAGCAAAGAAATATGGAAAACATCGTGCATTCATGATAAAATAAGAGGTAATGCTAAGCTATAAGCTATAGGATTGATTACTTCAACTATCTCAAAAGGTCCCACATAATGAGATGATAACTTGGCAGCCTTGCCAAAAGTTATAGAGCTCTTTTTCAGTTTGACCCGAAGAAATACTTTCTCACCAAGTTCAAACTTCCTGTCTACCCACTTCAAATCAGCATAACTCTTTTGTCTATTTGTTGCTTCTTTCAAGCGTTCACGAATCAATTTAACTTGTTGTTCCATTTTAGTAAGGATTTCAGGTCCAATTACCTCTGTATCCTCCATGTTGTCCCAGTTAACAGGAGTTCTACATTTTCTTCCATATAATGCTTCAAAAGGTGCCATCTTAAGAGAGGCATGATATGTATTATTATATGCAAACTCAACTAGTGTAAGGTACTCTTACCGTTTGTACTGCTGATCCATATAATACATTCGTACCATATCCTCTAAAACTTGATTAACTCTTTCAGTTCATCCATCCATTTCTAGATGATACACAGAACTAAAATTCAGCTTAGTTCCTAAAGCTGCATTAAGCATTTGCCAAAATCTTGATGTCATTCTAGGATCTCTATCCGAAATGATTAATTCAGGTACTCCATGTAATCTAAAAATTTCATGTACAAATATTTTAGCTAACACAGGAGAATCATCCTTCAGATTTCTAGCGATAAAATGTGCTACCTTTGTTAGTTTATCCACAACTACTAAAATAACGTCATGTTTATTTCTTGACATAGGCAACCCTTGTACAAAGTCCATGCTTATCACTTGCCATTTGTACTGTGGTATGCTATGAGGATACAAAAAACCAGCTAGGTGCATATGTTCCACTTTAACACGTTGACATTCAAGGCAATGTGTCATAAAGTCTATTACATCCTTTTTTATTTCCTTCCAAAAATATTGTTGTTTTATATCAACAAGCATTTTTGTAATACCAGGGTGTCCAGAAAAAGGTGAATTGTGAAAATTTGATAACAATTTCTTTCTCAAATCATTTAGTGAAGGTACATATACTATGTTTTCAAAGTGTAAGATTCCTTCAGTATTGAAGTGAAAACCTTTCTATCTTGAATCACTACAATATGCAGAAAGTGTTGTCTTTACTTGCTGAAAATAAGAATTAGATTCCATAACACTTTTTACTTCATCCTTAAATTGAGTTTTCAATGTTATAAGAGCATAAATGTGCTTCCTACGACTTAGAGCATTAGCCACTCTATTTTCTTTACCCTTGATATAATTGATGTCAAAATCATATTGAGACAAAAACTCTAACCACCTTCATTGTCTTGCATTAAGATTTGGCTGAGTGAAGATATATTTTAGCCTAAGATGATCAGTTTTTAATTCAAAAGGTTTACCAAGCTGGTAATGCCTCCAAATTTACAATGCATGAATAATGGCAGCAATCTCTAAATCATGTGGAGCATAATTTAAATCATGTAACTTAATTTTTCTACTTTTGTAAGCTATGAAATGACCATTTTGTAACAAAATACCTCCTAAACCTTCACCAGATGCATCAGTTACCACCATAAAATCTCCATTAGGATCTGGTACTGCAAGAATAGGTGCTGAAGTTAACTGTTCCTTCAAAGTTTTGAATGCAATTTCACATTTCTCATTCCAAACAAAATTTTTATCCTTCTTCTGTAAAGAATTTATTGTTGTAGCCACCTTAGAGAAGTCTTTTACACATTTTCTACAGTAGCCAGCAAGTCCCATGAAGCTTCTAACTTCATGTACATTCTTTGGTGTAGGCCACTCAGTTATAGCTACAATTTTTGAAGGATCTACAACAATTCCATCTTTACTTATTACATGTACCAAATAGTGTACTTTTGTGTCATAGAAAGAACATTTAGACAACTTACCAAATAACCATCTCTTTCTTAATATTTCCAAAACTATCTTCAAATGCTCATGGTGTTCCTCAATACTTTTGGAATATATGAGAATGTCATCCAAGAATAAGAGCACAAATTCGTCCAAGTATTCTTGAAAGATATTATTCATTAAATTCATAAATGTTGCAGGTGCATTTGTTAATCCAAAAGGTAAAACTGTGAACTCATAATTTCCATACCTTGTCCTGAAATTTGTTTTATGGATATCCTCATCCTTAATCCACAATTAATAATATCCAAATCAAAGATCTATCTTGGAATTTGCTGATGCTCCATGCATTTGATCAAATAAATCATCAATCCTAGGGAGTGGGTATCTATTGTTGATTGTTTCCTTGTTTAACTTTATGTAATTAATGCACAATCTAAGTGTTCCATCTTTCTTTTTCACAAAAATTATAGGTGCTCCCCAAGGTGAAACACTTGGTTTGATCAAACCTTTAGACAAAAGTTCTTGTAACTAAGCCTTAAGATCTAATAAGTCCATAGTAGTCATTTTATATGGTGCTTTAGAAATAGGTTCAGTTCCAGGTTTGATCTCAATCGTGAAATCAAACTCCCTTTTGGGTGGAAGACCTAACAATTCTTTTAGAAATATGTCACTGAAGTCTCGTAACAATGGATATCATTCCATAACATCACTATTCTCTTCAGTTGTTTCAGTAATTTTTACTTCATATAAGGTACAACCCTTATTTTTGGCCTTCTTAAGTTGCATAGCTGACAGTTTCCTAATAGAGATTTCACGTTTCACACCCTGAATCGCTATTTTTTTTTATAGGTCATCTACACAACTAATGTGTTTTTCAAAACAATCCACTTTAGCCTTATGTTCAGATAACCAATTAACACCTATGATTACATCATAAGACCCCAAAGGTGCAACATAAAGATCAACTTCAGTGGAAAAGTTAGGTAAATCAAGGAATGTTCCAAAAAGACACATACTAATTGTATGAACAACATTGTTTCCATACTATACAGTCCATGTTTTATCTATGTTTCCATCTTTTCTTTTTAATTTTGCTTTTAATTTATTATAAATAAAGCATTCAGTAGCTCCGGTATCAAAAATAATAGTTACATGTAAACCAAATAACTTACCCAAAACTTCTATAGGCATGGCCTATTTCTTAGCCTGTTTGTCAGCTACTACAACGTGTATCTTGTGTTGCTGATTATGATCATCCTTTTTCAAAGAGAATTGATTTGCATAATTATATTTTTCATAGTTATAACAGCCTCTTACAGGTCCTTTCCTAGGCTCAGGTTTATTTTCAATCTTAGAGTTATCATTCTGACCCCCATAGGACTTCTGTATGCTATTATTGTTCTTAGCGAAGTTGTTCCATACATTACCAACAGACTTGTTTGTTGCTGCTTTCTTATTAGTATCAGATGAAAACTTACTTTTCATTCTGAATTTCTTCCATGGTCCTTTCTTAGGTGCAAGAGATGATGAAGAGGAGTTGGGATTTTTCTTCCTTACTTCCTCCTTGTGAGCAGAAATTGCCTTTAATTTCTATTCTTGCTTATGGCCTTTTCAACAACCCTTTCCATCGTGGTTGGGCTGTGAACATCCACCTCTCCTCCTATAATGGGATTCAATCCCATGATGAATTTATGTATCCTGAACTTCTCATCTGTTTGGTACTGAGGTACATACTTAAGGAGTTTTGTAAATCATTCCCAGTACTCAGTTACAGTTAGCTTCCCCTGAACTAAGTTCTGAAATTCAGTCATTTTCTGATCATAGTAAAGTTGCGGCAGCCAATGTTGCCTAAAGTAACCTTTAAATTGATCCCAGGTGATGTTAGTTTCATCAATGTTTAACTCAGCCTTCTGACTATCCCACCATGAAGATGCTTTGTGAGAAAGCTGATATGCTCCCCATATCACCTTTGTTTCTTCTGAGAAATTCCTTATTGCAAAGTATTTCTCCATTTCATTGAGTCAGTTCTCAGCTCCATCCCCTAATGTGGTGCCATCAAACTTGGGTGGGCTTATCCTTTTTATATCATTAGTGAGTTCAGCTGCCAGCCTAGCCTTTTTTTTTTCAGGCTAAACAGGTATGTTCGCATTGTTATTATCAACACCTACATTGGCGTTGTCCCCAGGAGGTGGCTGATTATTGTTATCAGCATCATCTTCCTCCTCATTTCCCATTACTTGTTGTTCAAGTACAACCAGATGATCTCTTGTGTCCAACAGGGCAGCAAGGATCTCATCAAGTTTCTGGGTAGTTGCCACTCCTTCCTCAGGCAGAGGGTTATTTGCAACATTTCCTCTTGTTCTAACCATTTTCTGTTACAATAAAATTTAAGTTTCATCAGATTATGGACACAATAGGTCCAAGAGCTGTAACCTTCAGCTCTAATACCAAGATGTAACATTCCCATTTTAAGACTTTAGAAACAAGGGAAATAATTTTTTTTTTACTTAATGTTCACTGTTCTAAATAAAACTTAATTTAGAACACACATTCAATGCCAGTCAATCTCATAACAGATAACCATATGCAGCTGTAAATGACTTGGTGATACACCGATCTATTCATTCCATGACTCGGTTACCTACCAATCTATTCATGTTTTACTTTAAGTATTGAATACTTATCGTATACTTTTATACTTGGTTTTCACCCTAATCCAGGTACTGAGTGATCTTTTTTAAAGAACATACCTAAATATTTGTTACCAATATTCATCTGGTATCACGTGGCTTTAAACTAGGTGACATAGGACAATGCAACCAATAGCTTGTGATACTTTGGCCAAAGATTTACAACATACTGTGTATGTCTCTATTCCTAGATGACATACTCATCATTTTGGAATACGTCCTTCACCTCACTCCTTTGTTATCTAGAATGGTCTTTACTGACTACCATCAGTCCACTTGTTCAAGGTTTAACCCTAGCCCGGGTTAGGAACATAGTCTATTATAGGAAGACACTCTCGATGACTTAGGGTAAAAAGGGCATACTTGGTTGACCTAAGTCTACCGGATGTGCCAAAGTACCCTGAGTTATTGAAAGTTACTCCCTATCCTAAACATGTTACTAACTTGACCTAGAGAAAAACTAAGTTCAAGTCCTTATTGTGTGTAGATCTAGATGATCAATGCAGAAGGGTGTTGCCACATGTCAACTACAATGTTGTATCCTCGAGAAGTCCCAAGTCTTCTCGAAGGTACAACCCTACATTTGGCATGTGCCAGCATCCTACAGAAACTACCTCATCACGATGTACATACCCCAAGGAGGTTACTAATGTTAAATTAATTTGGATTATAAAACAGATTACAGTGTCTATGCTAAACCCTAATCCAACACTCCTTAAGTCCTTATTCTATGCTTGGTTCAATTAAGCATTTAAGAACTTCCTCTAACTCATGATTTCTTTTAATGTTTGTTTATTTAGTTTAACAACAGTTAACCAAAATAGGACAGCAATATCATAAGTTCCATTACATACATCTTAATCATTCCAAGAAGGTTCAACCAAGGTAGACTTTATAAGAATGAAATCTACGTTTAACGATCATGTCACCCTTCTTTGGGTTATGTTTCATTTAGCGAGGAAGAACCTTCCTCTATTTGATTAAGTGTTAGGGTTTTTCAAACCCTTCTTATCTTTCACAAACTCTAACGTTCCATCACATATTCATTACACATTTAAATACTATATTGGAATTGTTTAGATAAGATTGATAACTTATGCAACTTAACAAGCTGCATCTTATTAAGGGAGATTAAACTAATTCCCTTTTTATCTAACTTATCCAGTTTATCTGAATTATACATATAACAGATATGAATAATGTCATCAAGATAGAAATTCCATCTTCTTCATAAATATAAGATAGATTACACAACCAATACAAGTAAATCTCCAACATTCAAATTCCTCATTTAAACTTATTCATTTACAAGACTATGTATTTCAAGCATGTTGTATAACAAACAAATTTTGTTTTAAAAGAATACAACTTTTATTTTTCAATACAATTCAAGAATGAATCAAAACTCTTTACATAAGGTTCAAAATCAAATAACCCAATACAACATGAAAGTTCTTGTCTTCTTTAATCACTTACGATGTCCATCTACAAAATTGCTAGCACGGGTCAGTTCAATGAACTGAGCATGATAAGCACTAAGCATTAAAGTAAAGTGCATTCCACTAATTGCTTCATTAAACAACTTTGCTTTCATGAATCAATTGTAAAACATCATACAAGTAAACATAAGTAATAACATCAAGTAAGAAATACAATTAAGAAATCTGGATTTACTTTTAAGAAAGGAACATTTTATAATATGCAACTTCAAATTATACCACAAGACTTAATAGATCCTATCAATTTACTTTTGGATCAGTCATCAAGTCTTAACATTAATTTATTTCATAAATTTGTAGAGATAGAAGAACACATTTAACTTTTCCCAATCTGCAAGGGTTAGTTACAACATAACTGATATTAGTAAGTTTCATCCCTCCATATAGACAAGAAGAGAATTAAATAATGAGAAGTTCAATCAATAAACTTATCAATAAAAAAAAAAGGATATCAAACTAACAAGGACCCCAAACCTTATTTCATTTCATTTATAATATGAAATGAACTCCATCATCTATTATAAACTTAGAGATTTTTATGCTAGTTTCCAAAAGAGAACTAAAAACCGAAGGCACAGTCAAGTCTGCATACTTCCAATTTCCATGCAACCTTCCCAGGAAGACCTATCCTCATCACCTAGCTCAAATTCAATTCAATTCAAAGAGGAAAACACAGTACAGTCTCAAACTGTAGGCTGCCCCCTCCCAAGAGAGTATAATTCTCTCTCCTAATACATGGTGGTTCAACAAGAGTATAACAGTGGAGTAAAATTCCTCCAATCAAAAAAAGATTGGGAAGTCACAACAATTGAAGACTGAATCACCATTACAAACATTAACAACAAATTGCTAATGAGAAGGAAGTTCAAATTTCGAAGCAAGATTCTCATTGTCAACATCCATATAAGTGATACAGAAACTTTTCAGGACAACAAACGGAATAACAGGTTTGAACTTGGAATTCTCCAAAACCCACTACTCAGATGGAAGTAAATATTTAAGTGATTCGATAAGACAAGTTCTGTCCTACCTTCTTCCAACTCATCTGAACAAGATAACCACAGACCTCTCTAGTTCCTTCAAAATCATACAATAGGTAGGGTTTTTTCCACTTAAAAGATAGAAAGGAAGAAGTAACTCATTCCATGAACCTCTACAACTGATACGTCTGTTCCTTAATAGAACACAGTTCCAGTCCCAATTATTTCTAAGAACAAAGTAGTCAAGATTTCCCACAAGACAAGAATATGCTCAGAGCAGATATGAATAGAATACACTCTAAAATTCACATGCCCCGTTAAGTTAAAAAAACATAGTGCAGTCTAGAGGTAGAAGTAAAACAACCATTCCTTCTCAACATCAAAACAAAGGAGGACATAAAGAATTTTTACAGTCTACTTCGACCAAACAACTCATAATACCCCTTCCATCATACAGTACTAAAAGAAACTGAACTTTAAATTTATAGAAATACTTGTAAGTATACAACTCATTGATTTCCCCATACAAAATCAAAATGACCAACAAGGAATACCTGTGTTGCATTAAATTCGTGCACAGATCACAAGTTCAAACAACTCAAGTTCAAATACGAATTTAAAATGGAATCACATGGCTCTAATAAAAGCTCATAATATCACCAACACCCTATTACAGGTTCAAGCCTTCCATTTTCATAAGGAAGAATAAAATCTTAGTTAAGAACTTAAGTATAAAGAACAACGCAATAAGTCAAAAATGAATACAACATTATTAAGAACTGTATACAAATTCCAAGGTTCAAAAGTTAAATAAGTTCTACACAGTCAAAACAACCACTCGGTCCCAATAAAGCTAAAACAAATCACAGCTTTGATACGAGTTAGAATATTTGTGGTGTGCTATTACAACTACCCAAACACAATCTTAAACAGAGATACAAGGCCATCCCAATAACACTTTCAGTTCAAAACAGCCAAGGAGCTTCTAATTCAATCTCAACGAGCTTAAGTACAGATTGAAACGTGAAAACCCAACAATGAATTCTGAACCCAACAAGAATTCAGAACCCAACAAGTAATAAGCCAACTCTTTCCACCTTATTTTCAAATGCAAGAAAACAATCTTCGAATACAAGCTACAAGCTTTAAATACAATAACATAACTACTAGTTCAAGTTAAGAAGTTCAAAAGAGCTTCAAGTACAGATTGCAGAGTTCCAAAACAATCACATGCAAACCTCTAACAACCAGAATAGAGAAGTTTTCCAAAAACTGTCAATAACAGCAAAGGATTCGCATTCCAAAACCCACATAGTTTCCAAGCTTACATGTAAGTAAATAACCACATACATCAAGAAAATATAAAATTTCTAGTGAGTAGAATTGTTTTAATGAATCATTTAGAAGAAAGCAAGAAATCTTAATGGGTAGAGCCTATCATGCCTGATAGTTCCTCTGCTGATTCGAAGAAGACTTCTAGCCGAGTTTCTAAGACCTCTTCTTCTCCAAGAAAGATCAAACAACGATATTATTTTTCCACAATCCCACTTATACATTCCTTAAACCAAAAATAGCTCAGAGAGTTCAAAAATAACCACAAAGTGGAGATCAAACTGTTGGTTCAAAGAACCAGATAGCTCCATGTAGAGTGAAAATTGTGAAGCATGCAAAGCTAAACAACCCCCAATGAATCTGCCAGCATGCCTTCCAAGATGACTTGCTCGCCAAACCCGAGGTACATTAATGCCATTGAAACCAATTTTCCCACTTATCTTTCCTTGCCACCACCATTCATAGTTGGCGAGACCTAATTGCAATTCATAGTAAATTTCCAAACTTATAGATTCCTCCAAGTAGATTCCTCTAACTTTCACTAACCCCGACCACACTAGAAGTAATTTCATGCATTAAAAACCAAATCAAAACAAATCCCAATAAAAAGCTTTGGAACTGCTACTTAGTTCCCATTGCCAATGGCCCCTAGGTCCCCTTTCATATCCCATTAGTTTAGGATAGATAGAATTTTCTTAGGTTAGATCTTAGGTTAGTTTAAATAAATAACCTTAGGATATAACCCCCAACAATAGTTTTCCACCCTAGGATAGGATGTAGTTTTAACCAAAAACTATAGGTTCAGAAATAACTTAGCATCCCCCTAGGTCACTTCCTTACAAGCTAACAACTTAGGTTAGAATGTCATCCCTTGTAAAGGGGTATAGTAACAGTAGTTAGGTAACTTACCTAAGTCCCGTATTTATTCAGGTACACAACAATCTATTTTTCTCAAGAATCTGAAATTAGGGTTCCTATTTCCCTTGATGCCATAAGCGCCCTACAAGGGTCGACCAAGAAGAGATGAGCTCAACACAAAACAGAATGCAAGCACTGTTTCCAAGATAATAAAGAATTTTCCACAAACACAAGTTCAGTCTGTTAAGCCTCACAATTGATGAATGTCAGTTTTTCATTCAGTTTTGATAAGAAGATTTAAAACATACCTTGGATCAATGGAATTGATCCAATGATGAGTCCAATAGTGAAAGGTATGTTGCAACTCTTAAAACTAGATCACAGCTTATCTAAAGAGAGTGAAATAGATTATTGCAAGCAACAACATACCAACCCTCCAATTAAAGAGCATAATTGATTTATCCATTTCAAGCATGATCTTCAACAGTCAAAAGAACACACCTTTATCAAGAAAATCACATGTCAACACTTGAAATGCAAATGAGGAATATAATGAATCATAGTTGTAGTCAGTTCTTGCCAATTCCTTGTTTCTCTATTTAACTCTGCATAAACATACCATTGACATGTGTAGCCTCACAAGGTGAAATAAAACTTGTGCACCCATAGTGATGGTGGTAATGCCTCCTGACCCTCTATCCAGAGTCTCTCACACTGCTGAATGTGATGCATAAAATAATCCTTCCCATGGAATTCACATGTCTTAGTAGGCACATTGCTATGAATAAATCTATCAAAGAAGGAAATTATCACTTCTCACCACTCTAGAAGACTATCTTAGTGTACCATGCACCAATGCGTGACTTTCCTACACAAGGTATATACTAGCATATTCCTCAGTTCCACTTGGTTTTTCCACTAGGCTTCCATAGTGCACAAAAATACTTCGATATTTCCCTCACCATTATACCTTAGTACTTGTTTACTACCCAAGCACCTAATAAAGCATCACTTACTTATGCATGTGACTACACTTTTCATATCATACCTAATCATTACATAGGTCCCATATTCCCAGATGTCACAAGTAACATTGGTTATATCACTCATAGACTATGCAACATCCCATTGAATAACTTCTTCCTTTGATGGCTCAAGCGCTTTAAGATCTCTAATGGTGTGAACATAAATTCTATTCAAATCCTCTTCACTCAAAGGTTCTACATAAGGTGCATATTTTCCATCTATTAAAGAAATGATGACAAACTCTTCCTTTTTCTCAAAATGAATATTTCCTTTATTAAACTGTAGATCAAAATTATTTGCATAACACTAAGTGCACCCAAGAAATGCTGGAAAACTATCTTCCTCGGAAAGTGCCAAGACCTCAAAGTCCCTAGTAAACTTGGCCCCTTGTATAGTAATAGTAGCATCCTTCAAGACTCCAATGGGCAGGGGTTTAGTCCTATTTACCAAAAACAAAACATTTGAAGATGGCTGTAATAGTGGTCTCCCCATTTGATTCCATGTATCCAAAGTGAGTACATTCACTTCTGCACCTATATCAATAAAAATGTTACTCAAAATCCATCTATCAACAACTCCATTTGGAGTAATCTCTTTGTCATCATTCAGACTGTGAGGGGGTAAGTTAGCACATAATATATGTCTCTTGTGCTCAAATCCAGCGTGTGGAATATTTCCCCTTAGCCATTTCCACCACAAAGGAATGATGTTTTCTTCTCACAACATCTTACAAACCTCCTTCAAATCGTAAAAATCCTTCTAAGTAAGCTCAAATTCATTTACCTAATCCATCTTACGAGACTATTATTTTAAGCATTATATCTTAGCCTCCAAGTTTCTAATAACCTCCATTTTTTCTTGAGAAACTTCCTTCTAATGAGTAGGGTCTGCATAATTTACATTCAATACATCTTTTTTTGTAATAATAGGCTTTTTCTTAGGAACTTCCCCAGCGTGCACAGTCTCAATGCATGTAGTAACTAATATAGGTAACATCTCAGGATCAGACAATAATTTTGGAGGCCACTGATCTCCCAAAATTTTGTGTACTTTAACCATTCCCACGCCCTTAAAACTCTTGTGCTTATTTCTCAAGTGCTCATAAAAATCCAACCATTCTTCATAATTGTGGTTCTTTCCGCAAAAGGAGAAAATAACATTCTAAGGAAATTCATGCTTATAGTGATAAGGGGATCCGCATGTGTAACATGTTCCATGAGGGAACTCACTCCATCCACCACTGCAACCTCAGCCTCTGAATCCTCCATGGTATCCTCAACCTCTACCTCTACCACTTCCATCATAGTGCCCTTCATTGTAATTATCATGATGCTATCCTTTCTCCTTGGAATTTTTTGCAACATTGGTCTGATGTACACCAGTATCAATGGCATCATGAATTTTATCAATGAACCTACAATTATCTGTATCATGAGTGGTAGATAAGAAAATATTACATTAACAGGACACGTTCTTCCTTATCACGCATTGTAGCAGTGGGCACCTACTTGAATCATGATCTAAGTGACATATCTTACAGTCCAATGATTAACAAGGGAAACTATCCTTAGTATGTTCCTTTACTTCAAAATATTTGCACCAAATACCACTGCATGTCTCATGAGTTGAATTACCTAACAACATTCCCAACTATTTTGCCATAGTTAGAATCTGAGCCTCCAAAAATGGTGCTCCAAACTTCCTCAGCAAGAAGAGTTGCCTCAAGTGCCGCACATAGGTCTGTATAAGTCTTATGTGAGAGTGCCCTTCTGAAAGGTGTGATCAAACCTCCAATGAACCATTGAGCATGCTGATTGGGGTGAATGCCATAAAATAACTTTAATAATAAATATTTAAAATGGGAATCATACTCCCTAACACTTTCATCCATGCCTTGCTTGATGACCTTCAGTGCCCTGATGTTCTTCTACTCAAACTCATATATATAAAAATCTAATAATAAATCATCATGCAGGGTGGTAGAGTCTACATAATTCTATTTTGGATCATATTTCTTGTACCAATTATGCGCACACCCTTGTAAAGTAGTTACAAACAAACTTTCCTTAATCTCAGGAGTTGTAATCCCCTTCATGCGCCATAGTATATCACACATATGCACGTGCTTAGCTGCATCTTAAACTCCTCAATATTCTGGGAGATGAAGAGATGTTTTCAAATAGACTCGCTGGGGTTGGTGTGGACCGTGCCCACCAGATCTAGAACCTGTATTACCTCGTGTGTTTCCTCCACCTCCAGAACCACCAAATCCACTAGATCTCGAGCCACTTGAACCTCTTGATACTCCTCCTATAGTAGGTAATAGACCAGAGGATACACTTCCTTGTGTTTTAATAGTTGTGTTAAAGTTAACTCCCATAGTCTGTAAAGTTTTATTACTTCTAGATGTACAGCCAACGTTCTACAAGACCACATTTTGTGTTGATTACATGCCATAAAATATACCTCCAATCAGACATCCAGATAACACAGATGACAATTGCACTACCATAAATGAATAAGATACCTAATTAACTCTTAAACTTGATGGAAAATTAAATCTACCTACCACTAATCTACTTCCCACACTAGCTTGCTTACTGATGTCTTTTGTAGAAACTAGAAAACCAAGTGCAAGGGCTAGGTCACTAGGAGGGATCATATGCCCACATGAGGTCCTCGTAATCTCCACCATCGTACTCTCATATGAGGTTGAAGAGGGTTAGTTACCATGCTTACCCAAATAGAAGAGTTCCAAATTCTCTAGTGCCACATCCACTACGCGATCTCCAAATCCTTCACGATCTATCTCTCTCCACAATGTCATTCATTCCGAAAATCCATGCTACATCCCCAAATCCCTATCATGTGCATCATTAAACTTAATTCACATTTCTTCTCTCTACCTTTTTGCCACCAGGTCCTTGATCTTGTACCACACTCACTCTTTCCCCTACATGTGGTGGGATTTATCTAGTCATAGGATGTTCTTCCAAATCTAGAGTTACAATCAAGATCTTAATATCTAAAGGGATAATGCATAAATAAGATCCTCAGGGTTTGTACAGGAACTAAAACGCAACAACCTATGGAGAGGAATAAGTAGAAACCTCATACTCTAAAATGTATCTATTCAGAACACCACTCCACCAATGATCTACAAATCATGTCCAAGTTAAATCAGCATCATACAGAGCCTAGAATTCTTCCCGTGTCCAAACAAGTGTTATAAACCTCTAATTTCTCTTCGATATATAAGCTACTAGCCACTCATACAATTCTATGGGAAAATATGTGAAAAAAATCTCATAGAGCTCATGATAAAAAAAAATTCAACCCACACATGTGCATAAAAATTAGGTCTAGTCTTAAATCTGTGAGTATACTCTTCCTCTAAATTTTCTAACCAATAATCAATGTTAGCCAAAGTCAACCAATACGTATTCATCATGCAAAATCCTGGAATATAACTAAAAAATAGTTCCAGGAAATGGACCCAAAATGTATTCTTTTATTTACCAAATAGCCCAAAGTGTGAAAGGGTACCAGGTTCCTCTTTTAAGGAAGCTTTTTCAAGGAGTTAACATGATTATACACATATTCCAGATCCATAATATCCATTCAAGAATAAAGCATAACATGAACTAGATCTACATTTTCACCATATGCAAGATTAACTCATACAAGAATCAAGATTAATTTTACCATGCAAGAACTAGTCACAAATGTTTCTAAAAGCAATATCCAACCAAAAATATCCATTATACTAATTGATTTAAAACACGAAAGTTGAATACATACATAGTAATTTCACCATAGGTCATGCACGCACATAAAATAGAAGCATAACTCTAACAAAACATGGATCAAGCTCTCTAAACTGTGTAAATCAATACATATACATAGGTGTGAGTATTTTCCCTTCACCACCTATGCATCCTCAAAATAGGTTGCATGCTAAGAATAGCCACACGCCACTACAAGCTAAGCAGAAAAGCATGCAAGCTTTCCTAATAATATATTTTCTTTAGTTAACTCCTAGTTCAAATCCTATTATTAGCTCTAGAAATATGCATGTCACTTGGTCTTCCTTCGCATGAGATCTATGCCAAAATAGAATTTTCCTGAACTATACTTCTTCTTGTTTTAATATTATCTTCAAAAAAAATCTTGGTTGCCACTCCAAGTCCATATTTAGATCCGCATCCTAAAACTGGTTAAGTGTTAATCTCTTGCACATAATTCATTTCTATCTTCCACACACAAACCCTATCCTCCTTACATGTGCTTCCTTACGCATGTCTCTTCTCTAAATCCTCTGAGTGTGCTAACCTCTTCTTGGCTACTTATCCATTTTTATATGCTCAATAGGTGGTACTTTAAACAATGTACTTATTATTCCTTCACTTACAACTAATCTCCTTTTAGTTTATCAAATTACTCACCTTGGTTAGGGCGTGTAAGTTGAGTTCACTCCAGATTCTATTCATGTCAAAGAGCTACACAGTGAAACTATCATTGCAGTTTCTATAGCTAATCATCACACTCAAATTTATTCATTATCTCACTTTATTCCTCCATATTCTTCATTTGACTCACCTTGACTTGATGATATTTCTAATCCCACTTCTGGTGATGATGAATTCTATTCTAATCTAGTTGATTTTCAGAATGATGGGGATTAACCTCCACCATCCACTTATCACCTTCTACATCTCAAGGATTTATATCTTGATCCACCTATTTCTAGTCTATTACATACATTTCAGGGAGTGAGAAGTATGCTTTAGGACTCATTAGACATCAGGCACTCTTCTACATAGTTTCGGGACATTCCAACTTCCTTCTTCACTGGTGCTTTGGATTCATCATTCCTTCATGGAGTAGCTGACACTTATACCTCATATATTGAGTAATGTTCCTTGGATGGGAGCAATACCTTGTCACTTCAAGGATGTTCTTCTTCACTTGGTACAAGGTGGCTTGTGATAGGTTCATCTTCTTAAAAGTTTGGATAGAACTTATTCTCTCTTTCTTCATAAATGTTTAGGGGAGTTTTCTATCTCTTTTAAGTGGATGTTTTTCCCACTGGGTTTTCCTTCACTAATTTAGATTTTTATTATACATGGGTACCTTATCAAACATAACAGCTAGAACCCATTTTTGTGAGTTTTTATAAATTTCTTTGCCTCATCATAAGTTATGATGAAGGGGGTATTAGTATGACTAGTATTTTCCATATTTTAATTAGGTGAATTACCACCTCTCTAGGTTAGTCATCTCACTTAGATGAGATCACAAGTCATAGATTTCCTAGGATTTATGACAAATTCCATCATAGAAACTACCATATGTGTCAATGTGTTTCATACATGAGTTACATACCATTCCCAAATATTAACTCCTCTTCTCCATCATAGAGGTATGATGAGTCATGCATGGGAGTTACACAACACTCGTATAAATGTACCCCTTTATTTTTATCTATGAGTATACTAGACCTATTTTCCTTAATGCATCAACAATTTTCTTGTGGTTTAGTTATTTCTTTGATCTTGGAGCTATTTAAATTCTAGGTTTGAGTGCAAATTATTTATGTGCATATATTCCTTCTAGATCCTTGTGCTTCCTCACTCCATCACTTATTTGATCTTTAAATTCATATTCTCCCTATAAATTGATCATCAATGTATGACATAGTTGTAAGCATGTTGAACATAACACAAGTTTTCATCCCAAACATTAGGTTGCTTACTACAATATCCTAGAAGAAAATGCACTATTATACTGTAGACACCTAATTTTGGTATCTATATCCTCTTCGCTTGTGCACAAATATTTTATTATTCATCCTTATTAGTTAACTGAATGCCCATTTATCCTATCGCTATCTAGTCCTCATCAACTAACATTAATTGATTAAGTCCCATTAATTAATTAATTAATCATCTGATCTTTATTAATTTACATTAATTAATTAATTCCCTTTGATTAATTAATTAATGGGTACTCACATCCACATGCCCTAACTAGCTTCTTTTTTGAAATGCTTTCATTCCAAATATAACACATACTTTTTCTAACCTATCCTTATCTCCAACTCACCTACACCTAATCCCCAAATATACCATTCTCACCTAATTCTTTAAAGCATTCGACCAACCATTAAAAACAACAAAAATAATGCTAAAAAGGGGAAAATATTCCTATTACGAAAACTTTCCCCAAAATCGGTAATGACCCAGCCTGGTCATTGCCAACACTATAAAATAGATTTCTCTCTTTTTATTCATCATCAGAAAACTTATTACAAGTAACCCTTATCATAGCCGGCAAAAAATATTTCATGCCTAAATGTTCCAGAAGCCATTTTCAAACTCTAGACCTCCTTGCAAAGTGTATGCATCAATCAAGATCATTTTTTTGTAAGATTTTCATTTCTTTACATATCTTCAATCAAATTTATCATATTATCTTGTGTTTTTGCATCTAACCTTTTGTAGGTCTATATTTTCAATAGTAGAGCTCATAGCTTTGTGATCGCCTTATTTTTGTAAATCTATTCTTATAGGGTGATCATTCAGTTTGCCTTCCCTCGGCTTCATCAATCCCTATCACAGTCGCCGCTTACCCTTACTGATCACCATCGACTTAGCTTCTATAGCCTTTTTTTTTTCTAGATCCATCCTTGGCCTCTACATGTGCTTACCCTCTATCTTAGATTGTTAATCCCTCATTTGATCCTCTCTATTATAACAAATCCATTTGTTTACATCTTGGTCATTGTCAACTAGGATGTTGGTTTCAATCCCCATCCTTAATATTTTTTCCTTATTGTCTCCCTAGTCTCTATTCCTCTAGATTTCCTCTACATGTTGACACTGACATTTCTAGGATTCTGTAACATCCATATTGCACTCTTATCCTACACAGTATTCATATTTCTCTTGTTTTCTTGATCCATCTCCTTAGGTCACCGTCGACTTGTCTCTGCACAATATGGGTCGCCATTAACCCAGACCATGTACATTTTATTTTTAGTCATTTTAATCATATCAATATTTAAATTAGTCAATATTACTTTCATATTCTATGATTTTTTAGTCTCTACATATTATCAGTATACGTTCCCTTTTACGTTGTATTTTTTCTTAAAAAAGTTGGGTTTGACATCCACCAAGGAATCTAACCACTTCTTGGATCTAGCATTGTCTAGGCAGCCCTCACATACATCTGTTTAATCCAATCCATTTCAGTTTTACAGATCTTGTTGCAGTAGCAATCTATCATTCAACACCCATATCAAGCATCTGAGATAACATAAACCATCTATCAATCTGAGTTAGCTGATTTCTTTAGTAGCTAGTTCATTAATTACATAACAAATGAGAAATTTGGACAACATTCCTGGCATGCCTGGTGTGACCACCCTTTAGGTGGTTTCTTTCTTTTCTATATCTTGCTTTTTCACACTAACACTACAGTGTGAGGCCTTACTTTATTTCTTTCTTGGTTCATGGCTTGGATTGCTCATCATTCGAGAAGTGCAAATAAATAGGAAAATTATTATCCAATTATCCTACTTTTTCCGTATTTAATAATTTTTGCATTTTACTTTCCCATCTCTGTTGGTGTCCTCATCCAACGTCACATTTCATTTTGGGCTTAAAAAGAATATTTTTTTTGCATCCTGCTTGCCCACATAGCTTAAATAGGGGTTTAGTACTTTACATCTCACACATATTATCACACACAACCTTAAACCTCACGAATCAATTAACACATCATGTTAGGAATTAATAATATCTAATGCAGAATAATTCCTCAGAATCGCAATAATAATAAGTATGAATAGAATTATAGAAATGAAAAATGCACAACATGAAGACAATATTTAACGTGGTTCACCCAATGTTGGCTACATCCACCAAGAACACTTGCTTAGATTTTATTACAAGCCAATAGTATTCACAATTGCAATAATCAGATCTTGTTTGGAGAAACGCTCAACAAACCCTCCTGAATTCACACTTGAATTCACACACACTATTCACCTTCACAAAACACACTCATCAAAATCTTATTGTATGTCCATCTATTTATAAGTACATCAATAGGTAGCTGAAGAGGCATTTTTACAAAACAATGGGTACTGAAAAAACCATGGGCCCAAAAACAGCCCATAACGGTTACCCATTACCCATGGGTTAATAAATCACCCATGAAAATTTACTTCGGGGGCTTCACCCCCCCAAACCCCCTTGACCTGTTCACCAGTGAGTGGGACCACCGTAAAAATATCTTAGTGTAACACATGGAAGGTGTACCAAAATCTAACAGGAAAATAGGATCCACAAACATAACACATCAAAACATCCCTTTTCCTAGTTTTCTGATTGGGATTTCATCACCCAACAGTAAACTTCTTCAGACATTTCCTAGCCATAATGAACCCAAAACTAGACATAGTTTTCCTTTTTATAGGAACCTGGTTATCCATCCCCTTTCTTTTTATACATTCCTAAATAAAATAAGGATATAAAAGAACTCTCTACTTTACTTTCTTCGGTAAAAAGTATTTTCATTCCCATAGTCACTTGTTTAACAACCAAACTAATGGAAAAACACTTGGCTTCCATGATCCCTTCTCTCAAGAAATGTTCTCTACAACAACCACCTCATATGTACTCTTGATCACTCAACCACTCATCAACATCTCTTAACCAGAACATTTTTTTCACACTATAACTTTAGGAGAGACCAATCCCTTATTTTACCATCAATCTATCCAATCTAGGCCAGCCACCCCTCCATCAGTCTAATCAGAACCCTCTCAAACACCTAAGGTTCCTCTTAGTGATAGAATGTTTCAGGAACTTCTGGATGCCAATCCAGTTACAATTCAATATTATCTCCTTAGGATATCGACCTATATTCCCCCAGATGGACCACCACTCCAATAAAATATATCCCTATTAGACCAATCCTCAAGCCACCCATCCTATAGATAATGAGATTTTTGTATCCCATCTTGCTTCCTCCTCTACCAATCCCTCAACACATTAGAATACCTAAATAATCACCTCGATCCTTCACAATCTTCCTGTTATCCAAAATTTTCCCTCAGAAAATTTGGTCAAATAAGACCCCGCGCATAAAGAAAATATGAAGGGCATGATTCTGACCCGTGAGCTCACATTCAAGTATGACAAATAAAGGGGACATGCGATCTTGAATAAAGGAATGTAGGGTAAAAAATGAGTCTAAATGACATAAAGAAACCAAAGGCTCAAATGGAAAAGAAATGGAGAAGGCTCAAAGTCTTCGGGTTCTGTAAATGATTCAGGAACGAGCCCCAAAATTGGCTAAGTATAAAGGTGTTGGCAGAAGCTGCCAAAGTGTCCAAGTGGCACACCTCTAAAGGTTAAATCCAAAAAGTAGGCTTGAACAAGTTTCAGGCTTCCACGTGTCCCAGAGTCAAAAAAGGGTGAATTTTGGGCCCAAAATGATTAAGTATAGTGAACTGGTGGAAGCCTCCACGTGTTCAAATGGCACACCTTCAAGGGGAAAAGAAAAATATGATCCCCAGATGAGCACAAAACTTCCACGTGTCTTAGGCCTAAAAAAGATAGAGCTAGTCATTGAAAAGTCCAAAAAAGTGGAAGGAAACACATGTTGCATTGGCACAGTCTCAAGTGGGAGTTAAAGAGTGGAGACCCAAACAAGCACAGTCTCGCCATGTGTCCCAGGTCCAAAAGGAACAAAGTCAGGGTGTTGAATAGTCAAAGCAAAGGTAGTTCAGTGGAGGGAGCCAAGTTTCAATGTGGTGCTACTTCAAAGGTAGAGTCTAGAGGTAGTTTTTTCAGACAAGCACCAAGCCTCCGCATGTGTCTAGGATCAGACTTTTAGCCTGCCAAGCAAAAAGACTAAGGGGAAAATACAAAGGAGGAGGATCCTACAGAAGCTTCCACATGTCTCATGGGTGCAATTTCAAGAGTGAGGGTAGGGGAAAAAACTCAAATGAGTGTAGGGCTGCCACGTGGACTCAGTATAGACAGACTCATTCAAATATTGCACGCCCGCAACCCTAAACTTCAAATGGCCATATCTTTTTATTGGAAACTCAGATTTGGGTGGGAGAAGACTTTTTGAAAACATCTCGAATACCCTCTATGCCATGGAAGCATAAAATACTATTTTTAGCATAGGCTTTTGTGGGTGAAAATTAGGAAAACATCTCTCATTCCATTAATGAAGGATCCAATTGCCTCAACTACCTGGATTCAATTTTATCCACCGTTATTCTTCCTCAATACATGCTAAATGGACATAGGGAACCGGACTCGATTGATTGTAGGTGGATTTGAGAGGGGCATTGATTAATGGTGGTTGAGCTTTCAACAGTAGGATTCAGTGTACATATCTCAAGGTGGTTGAAGAAGGATTTGAATTTTCCCTCCTCTCTTCTCTCTCTTATTCTTTCTATGTATTGTAACACTTCTCATTTGGGAGAAAAAAGAGACATTCTGGGGGTAGGGAAACTCTTTTCAAAGTTCGTTTCCTGACTCCATTTGAGTTGTAGGCCTTATCCTACTCCTAAAGAGTGTATTTGTGCCTCTAAGCACTCACATGTACTAGTCTATGTCACCTTATAGAGCAATAAAACATTGTTTCATGGTGTCTTTCAACCCTTAGCATTGTATTATTATTTTTTTGTGTGCATCTCTATCTCCTATTTGCTCCATGTGCATGTATTTCACATTTGCAGGTGTTGGGACGTCATGATTTATTAGGATTTTCTATGGTGGATCTAGATCTAGATCTGTGTCACTTCTGTTTGACCTCCCTCAGTCCCCTTTTCCCTGTTTCATTCTCCCTCAACATAGAGTATCTCAAACTTCCTTTTCTGGTGTATCACCACTTAGTGTAGGCTCTTCCAAACTCTCTCTCTCTCTCTCTATCCCCTTGGAACAATTAGATTAGGATTAGTTAGACTCTACCTACACTGGAGTAGCTTGTGGCAAGTAGATTAGGAAGCAAGAACCAGCTTTCTCCAGAGGGCCATCTCATGTTTACAAGTCCCATAGCTTGAGAGATGGTCCCATATTGTGTAATCACATTGAATTCCCCACTCCATGCCTCAGGGCCATTTGGGGGTGTTGTTGTTTCTACACTAGCATTTTTGGCACGCTCAGGTAGGACATGTTTGAAGCACCTTACCACTTCATTTCATCTAGTTGATGTGTTCTTGGTGATATTTAGCCTTTGAAGGCACATACAAAGCACATCTGGTGACTCCATCTAGTCAACAACCCATCTTTGAATTTGTAGACCTTTTCCCCATCCATTTGCATTCATCTTTCTTTCCACATCTTTCATTTTCTCCTATTCTATGAATTTGTGCAATCTTGACTTCATTCCCCTCATGGAACTCACACTTGTAACAGTGTGTCCAGCCTCCAATGTATTTTCAAACTCCTCTAGATCAGAAGTATGGTCAAATTTAGAACCATTATGCTTACCCATATGAGCAGAGTCAAAACAATTTTGACTATGGAGCTTATCAAGAACAAGGGGATGCATACAATGGTGACAGCTACATGGAGAATGTTGATCTACTGGAGAAGATTCAAAAAATGGAGGTTGGCATGGTTCAGTCAAGGGCCATAGCAAAAATGAAGGCATTCAAAAAAAATTGTAGGGAACCTTGTCCATGGGAAGGCCCTTTTCCAAGACATTATAGCCCTCAGGAGAATCTTGACTTCATGGTTGAAGTGGTGTCTCAGCTTACACAGTGGATTAAGGACATTCAGGCTTATGAGAAAAGTGTGAGACAACCTTGTTAATTGGTAAGTCAATCACCAGCTCCATGTCCTTCATTTTCTCTTTCTCAAACTTTATCATTTCAGTATGATCAAGAGTCAAGCCCCTCAGTTGCTGCCCCAAGTGTTTATTTCTCTTCTCCATCTCCTGATCTTCCACCCCATTTTAATTCTTCTCCCCTTTTCTCTCCCAAGTAGTTGTTGCCTCAAAAGAAACAAAAAGTTTCACCTCCCTCCCCACCACAAACAATTGCAAAGCTGGTTGAACCCCAACTTGTCACTCCTCTTGATTTCCCAAGTCCATGTTGGGAAGAGACTCAATAATCCAGTCAAGGAAAACAGCAAGAAGGGGAGCCTAACAGAGAAGAAATGATAGATAGTCTAAAGAATTGGGCTGCTAAATTTAGGTTTAAAAAGATCCCCTTGATGGTTAAGCTAGTAGAGGAGGTTAGGGTTGAAGAGGCAGTGGTGGCTGAGGGTGAGTTTACAGCAGAAGAAGAGGAAGAACGATAGGAAGAAAATCAGCATGCTATTTATGGATTTTTGTCTGAAGAGGATGATGATCTAATCTAACTTGCACAACCAGTTAAGGAGGAAGAACAACCAGCTCCAAGTCCCATTAAATAGGAGAAATTATGAGAGATCGAATCAGAGTTGAGGCCACTCAATGAAGAAGGCATCATTGAATATTTTTTTCTTTCATTTCAAGGGCTTGATTTGATTGATAAACCCATGATGGAGGAGGACCATATAGTTCTAGAGGCTCCAAGTGTGGAGAAAGCCACAGAGGAACCTTCATTTCTTCCTCCCACTTCATTTTCTTCAATCTCTAATGTTTAGGAGGAGTTCGATCTTTCAAACTTCATGTTTGAAGATGAAGGGAACCATGGTGAGCAAGTTTCATATCAAGACGACACCATGAAGGAGGTAGAACACATGTAATAGGACAATAAGGAGGCAGACTGTCTGTCAGACTTGGAAGATTGCTTTAATGAAGAGGATCCTGAGGAGATAACATCATTTTTTCCTCCATCTTCCACCTTCCAATCACATGAACCTACTGCCATGAAGGAGAATATTCAAGTGTAACATCCTACATTTCATAATGGCCCTCTAGAACCAAGTTTGGAAGGTCTTGATCTTCCATGTTCTCCACAAGAGGAGGAAGAGAAAATGCAAGAGGATGTCATCATCTCTCTCACTCCATCCATTCAAGAAGGTCCACAAAAAAACTCCACTTTTGGATTTAAATTTTAGAACAAGGGGCACAACCAAAGGATCAAACCATGCCCAATCAGGTACTTGGCTTCATTGGAACCAAGAGAGAAGAAAAAACCAGTCATGCCCACTTCAAGGCATGAGGATGAGTTTAAAAGCACCAAGAGTCACCATCAACACCTCCAGGAGTCCAATGCAAATTAGCTTGAGGAGGTATTTTGCATTGATGTTGTGTGCATAGTTTTTGTGCTTAAGCTAAGTTAATGGAAATTAGAGAATAACACCTAGTAGCCCTAATTAACAAAGCTTAAATAAAAGTACAAAGCACCATCAAGATAAGAATCAAGCAATGTTAGACACTAACATTCATCATATTAAAACTATGAAACTTAACATGCTAGTTTATCTAAATCCTCTATTCTTTTGATTAACAACAAATAAATGAACTTATGTAAGCTCTGTGATAATCAAATAGGTTGCTCTTGATATTCCAAGAACCTAGGAATGGGGACTTATCAAAGTTGGGCTACAAGACCCTTTTGACACCTCCCATATGACCTAAGTACTTTTGGCTAGAAAAGAGGCTTAACTCTCCAAGTGGTGATCTCTCAAGAAAACAAAGGAAAGCTTTTAGTCTATTTTGCTATATGCTTTGCTTTTGTCTTCTCAAGAAGTTTAGATGTAGGTATAAAGGTAGAAGGAGGGCTCCTTATATAGCCCAATGGATAAAGGAAACACTTCATCCCTTTACATGTGGGATAAAGATAAAACAAGATTAGGAATGGATAAGGTTGCTTTATAAAAGGTAACCTTACTTTAGAAGGGTTTAATTTATGCTTATTCAAGTCATGGGAGTTGGGGGGTGTTTTAATTAATCAAAGTTGATTAACTAATAGGTAGATGTAAGATTATATACACTACTTTAGAGGAATATTAGTACAATTTAGGCTATTCAAAAGGGATTAAATCAATTAAATATTGATTTATTGGTGAAATGAGAAGGGAAAGCTAATTAATTAATAATAATTAATTAGTCCAGATAAAAGGGGTCATTAATTAACGGAATTAGGGTGTTTGTTAGATAAGTGACTTAACTAATTATCGTATTGTAATTAATTAATGACGGTAAGAGAGAATATGAGCACTTTTTGATGATATGTTGTCAATTTGTGAGAAGGGAGATAATTAACACAATTCAAGTATTTAAATTGCTCAGGAGTAATTGTGGGTGTCTACAAATGTAGATACCTTGATAATTTGGGTGGAGGACCAGCTTATTGTCAATTTTTCACTCATACAGGCACCCATGTTTAGTGTCAAATCATTTGCATGGCTGCCCCTTTTGAGAAAGGGAAGCTACTTCTCCCTGCCTATGGCAGGATTTGTTTAAGCTTTTATTTTCTCTCTTATTAGTTTAGGAGTAAGAGTAGATTTGCTTTTAGTAGAAGAAGTGCTCTTGCACAATTTGTATGTCTCATTTGAGGCATGTATGATTTGATCTTTTGTAAATAGTGCGTGTTGTTGTGTTTTGTTGCTCTTAGGTTATATCACCATGCAGTTTAGCATGCCTATAGTCCATCTTAGGGACAAATGAAAGCCTCAGGTCAATACAATTTTCTACTCTCAGAAACTCCATTTCTAAGATTTTCTTATGGATATTGAGAGTGCAGACACGCGGGCAGGCTCAGGGTCAGGAAGAACATAGAAAGTACAAGCAGTTGGGGAGTCCATTTCAATGAAGGGTTAGTACAAGGCTATCATTCATGACTCCAAGCCCAATGGATGCTTCAAGGCTACTTGTCTATTCATCTAGCAAGCAGATGTCCCCGTGAGATGCCAAATTGTTATCCCAAATTTTCCCTCAGTAAATTTGGTCAAACAAGACCCCGTGCATAAAGAAAATCTGAAGGGGATGATTCTGACCCATGAGCTCACATTCTAGAATGACAAATAAAGGGGATAGGAGAGCTTGACTCAAGGAATGTAGGGTAAAAAATGAGTCTAAACAACACAACAAAACCAGGCCCAAAGGAGGCAAAAAATGACCCTACATAGGAAGAAATAGAAAGGACGGATCTGTCGAATGAACCCATGCTTCAAATCTAAAAAACAGGTTATAGGTGGACTCTAAAATGGAATAGCAGGGTCGAGGAAGAGAAGACAGTGTCAAAGAAACCAAAGGCTCAAAGGGAAAAGAAATGGCGAAGGCTCGAAGTCTTCAGGCTCTGTAAATGATTCAGGAACGAGCCCCAGAATTGGCTAAGTATAAAGGTGTTGGCAAAAGCTGCCAAGTGTCCAAGCAGCACACCTCAAAAGGTTAAATCCAAAAGGTAGGCTCAAACAATTGCTAGGCTTACACTTGTCCCAGAGTCAAAAAAGGGAGAATTTTGGGCCTAAAATGATTAACTTTAGCGGACCGTCGGATGCCTCCACATGTTCAAATGATGCACCTTAAAGGGGAAAAGCAAAAGGTGATCCCAAGATGAGCGTAGAGCTTCCACATGTCTCAAGCCTGAAAAAGATAGATCTGGTCATTGAAAATTCTGAACAAGCGGAAGGAAACACGTGTTGCAATAGTGCAGTCTCAAGTGGGAGTCAAAGAGCAGAGACCCAAATGAGCGCGGTCTCGCCACGTGTCCCAGGTAAAAAAGAGACAAAATCAATGGGTTGAATATTCAAAGCAAAGGCAGGCCAGTGGAGGGAACCAAGTGTCAACACAATGCTACTTTAAAGGTAGAGTCTAGAGGCATTTTTTAGACAAGCACCAAGCCTCCACGTGTCCAGGGTCAGGCTTTTAGCCCACCAAGCAAAGATACTAAGGGGAAAATACAGAGGAACTCAATGATCCTGTGAAATCCTACACATATCTCATGGGTGTAATTTCAAGAGCGAGGGTAGGGTGTAAAACTCAAACGAGTGCAGGGTTGCCACGTGGACTCGATATAGACAGACTCATTCAAATATTGCACGCCTGTGACCCTAAACTTCAAATGGCCATATCTTTTGACTCGAAACTCATATTTGGGTGGGAGAAGACTTTTTGAAAACATCTCAACACCCTCTACACCATGGAAGCATAAAATACTATTTTTAGCTAGATTTTGTGGGTGAAAATTAGGAAAATGTATCTCATACCATTAATTAAGGATTTGATTGCCTCAACCACCTGGATTTGATTTTATTCATCTTTCTTCTTCCTCAACATGCCAAATGGACATAGGGAACCATACTCGAGAGATTGTAGGTAGAGTTGAGAGGGCATTGATTAATGGTGGTTGTAGATTTCAAAGTAGGATTCAGTGTGTATCTCAAGGTGGTTGAAGTAGGATTTGAATCTTCCCTCCTCTCTCTCTTATTCTTTCTATATATTGTAACACTTCTCATTTGGGAAAAAAGAGACATTCTAGGGGTAGGGAAACTCTGTCAAATTTGTTTCCTAACTCCATTTGAGTTGTAGGCCTTCTCCTACACCTAGAGAGCATATTTGTGCCTCTGAGCACTGCATGTAATAGTCTATGCACCTTATAGAGAAATAAAACCTTGTTTCATGGCATCTTTCAACCCTTAGTATTGTTCTGTTGTTTTTCTATGCCTCTCTATCTCTAGTTTTCCCCCTTTGCATGTATTTCAGTGCTTTATGGAGTTTCTATGGTGGATCTAGATCTAGGTCTATGTCACTTATGTCTAACCTCCCTCAGTCCCCATTTACCAATTTCATTCTCCCTCAACAGAGTATCTCGCACTTCTTTCTCTTGTGTATCACCACTTAGTGTAGGATCTTCCACCCTATCTCCCTCTTTTTCCCCTTGGAATGGTTAGATTAGTATTAGTTAGACTCTGTCTGCACTGGAGTAGCTTGTGGCAGGTAGATTAGGAGGTAAGAACTGGCTTTCTCCAGAGGGCCATCTCAAGTTTGCAAGTCCCACATCTTGAGATATGGTCCCACGTTGTGCAATCACACTGAATGCCCCACTTCACAATTAGATCATTTATGGGTATTGTGATTCTACCCTAACCCTTCTGCTAATCAATACAATAATTAATACTACTTCTCCCCTCACTTCTTCAGTTGATATCCCTGTTAGTGTCCCTATTCAATATGTCCAAACATCATATCACATGTCTCGATGGTATGATCTTATTACATCCAACATGTAAATCAATGCTTCTAGGCCCCCTTTCATGGGTGCTTTACATTATGTAGTGTCTATCCCTTTTCAAAAAAATATATCAACCTATTCATACACACATCCCCGCTTAGCACCTACTGTAGCAACCTACCTAATCCCAACTATCCTATCATCTTCCTATCTCCTAACAATAATTTTTTCGACAACAATCCTTTCAATCACAACCTATGGCTTACCCCCAAAAAATTCCTCAAACACCAACACATCCTCAACTTTATAAAAAAACCATCCAACTACTTCTTAATGCAGCCACCACCCCTCATCCCCCAACAAACTCTTTCAAATGATCCCATGCATGCCCTTTTAGATAGGTTAGCCAACCTTGAAGCTACAACTTTAGGGACCAAGGTCTCATTTTTATATGAGAAAATATATAATTAACCCATTCACCCTTCCATACCAATTAAACTATATCCTCTATACTAGGAATTTCCAAAATTCTCTAAGTTCAACAATAAAGAAGATCCACAACAACATCATTGTACATTTAAACATTCATGCTATCTCATTGCACATAATCAAGACTTGATGCCTCAATATTTTCACATGTCCTTGGCTGGTCCTACCTTGGACTTATCTAAATAACATTCCCTAATACTCAATATTCTCTTTCTCCCAACTCGCGTAGTTATTTTTAGAATTTTTTTTGATTGCATGGAAAAAACCATGAATGATCTATATACCATTCAAAAATTTGAAGATGAATCCATCACATACTTCATTGCATGATGGCGCCTCAGTATAATCCAATTATCCTTTCCTCTTCCATAAGATGACCTCATCGACCTCTTCTCACGTTCATGTGTGAATCATATATCTTCAAATTTACAAATCCAATTGTTGTAAACCTTTGACGAGGCCTTCACCATGGCCCGAAAACTAGAAAAACATGCCATCAAGCAGGGCCATTTAAAACTCAAATAAAATAGACTCAAACAAGAATTCACTAAATCCCCCACTTCAAATGAAAAATAAAAGATGGTAGCCACTACCATGGTTGTTAAATAATCTCGCACATCTACATCTAGCATGTGGAATCAACAACGAGTCACTTGACTAGAACCTAACTACACTCTCCTTGGGGAGTCATACAATACAATAGTTGACAAATTAATGAAAGATAATTGTGTCACACTTCCACCTATCTAAATAGTTGACGAGTAGATACCAAAACATGTATGGTATTGTGAAGACCACTACTACAAGTATCACCAGGTTCGGGGTCACGACATAGAAATATTTTGTACTATTAAGGACTTGGTTCAAAAACTCATCGATCAGGGTGATATTCAAGTTAAAAATCTGAATGCTTCACCCAATCAACCCCTTGACATTTTCAAACAACCATTCTAAAATAATACATCAAAAATTCAAGCCACCACCTCTACCATAACCCAAACACCTAATTCTCATACTATAAACACCTTGAACACTAATGATCAGGAGCTTATTCCATCCGCAACTTCATCATTGATCACCTCTATTACCTTTGAATTCCTCCCCACATCTATTACATCCACATCTATCTCAAAGTCTACTCCCACATCTACAAATACCAAAAACCAATTAGAAAATATATCATTTATACCCTTAGAGACAGTCTTGAAGTAACTATTTCAACCTATTTCCACATCTAGTGTTGGTCCTCCATCAAACCCATTATATACTTCATCCACTATAGCGAGAGTGACCACCTCTCCTGTGTCGGTTCCACCCTTTCCCATCATATCATCTGTGGAACCTATACCAGTTCTTCTTCCCACTCCTTTACCCGTGTCAATTGTTGCAGTTACATCCCCACAATCTTCTTCCTTCACCCCAAATTTTTCTTTTTAAGAATGTTTAAAATCACTTTACCTTTCTATGACCTTGTATGTCCCTTCTTCCTCATCAAAACAATCCCATAAATTCCCATCTTCTACAGATCATATAAGAAGAAAGTGGTTTCTTATGCCCAAACCAATTTTAATGCCACCATATGACCCCCCAGTTAAGATTATGGATTGTCCCCTTGATAGTGTGTTATCACATACAAAAACCATGGTCCCTCCTAGAGTTAAACCATCTTATCCAATATCATCCTATACAAAAACACCAATCAATAGAAAAATTGAATCCAAATCATCAAAGCATCAAGACGCTTGGGTTTTACCCCAAAAATCCAAAGTCTCCCATAAGACGTCTTCTAGTGCTCTTGTTAGATCAAACACAGACGTATTTCATCACCTATTGCAAACCTCTATAATTACGCTTCCTCCTATCAAGGCCTTCAACCCAAAAGGAAAGAAGTAGCTATAGTTCAATCCTAATATTATGTGTGCCTTTCATCATACACCTGGGCATGATACTGAGCATTATAGAGTTCTCCAAGCCTTTATTCACAATCTCATCAAAGAATGGGGACTTGCTCTTGTGTCAATCCGTTCCCTTCACCCTACATCTAGTTTGGCATCTATTATTTTTCCTTCTAGAGAAGACTCACCTAGTGATGACCCTTCTTTATTAATCAATGCAATTCTAGTAACCACTCAATCTGACCCACATTATCCCAAAAAAACCTCTGAACCAAAGGATAGGACCTATATCGCAATTCCTTCCTCTAAGGAGTTGGCTGCATCATCATAACCAAAGATTTCTATTTTAGCAACCCCTAAGCCCATTAAACAAAGCATCATTAGACAACTTCATCAAGACCTAGTCAAAATATGACTCTATGAGCTCATCCAAATTTTACTAGATCATAGGAAAACTCTTATTGAAGCCTTAAAATGCATTCTGAAACATGATGGCAAAGCTTATCCCTCTGAATATCTGGAAGGGTCACTTGTTTCTTCTACTGCAATATCATTCAATGAAGCTGAAATTCCGTACATCTTGTCAGAAGAACATGGCCTTCCCCTCTTCATTATGGTTAGGATCAATGATACATTAATTCGAAGGTCCATGATTGACAGTGGAGTGAACATTAATATAATCCCTTTTCATAATTTCGATCAACTTAAGATCCCAAAGGAAATTGTCACTCAAACACTGGTGGTTCTTTGTGCTTTTAATGATGCCATCGCTCCCACCTTAGGAACGGTTTTTCTTCCCATATGTGTTGGTGAGAGTCTCATCCATCATACATTTTAAATCATTCAAGGATAATTTCAGTACAAGATTATCCTTAGATGACTGTGGATCTAGGCCATGCATTGTGTCCAATCAGCACTTCATCGCTCCCTTTAATATGAGTATGAGGGAAAAATATTAACACTTCATGGGGATGCTCCTCCCTTCCAAGGTTGTAACATGACTTAAAGACTAAATGATGTACTTGTCCCTAAGGATGATCCATCTACACCATCAACTAATTAAGTCATTCCCTCATCAAAAATCTGTGAAAAAAGGCTCCCTAGAAGACGCAACGAACAAAATTACAATGGGGGAGTATCGGCTTCTCATGCTTGATACCCTTCCCACTCCCAGCCATGTTGGTAAACCTGATAAAGAACCTATATACCAACCAGATGTTAGGGATTTCCTTTTCAGTCTACTGCATCTTCATACCAATCTTATTTATAGTGGCGTTGATATCCCTTCCTCCCAAATCGATGAAATTCCACATGCTAGACTTTATATTGGCAACTTTAGCTTACTCAACAATCCATATTTTGCCTATAAATATTTAAATTTTTGTGGATGGAATGGATTTGGATTGGGCCTTTACAAACACAAACCACATGGCCTTATTCCTGATCAATGTCAAAAAACCTATAAAAAGTTTGGCTTAGGCTATAAAGAGCGGTCCTTTGATCCTATTCCACTGTCAGAGATACTAATGAACATGCCTCCTCCACCTCCTTTGTCTTTTCCTAATTTTGAATATGAGGGCATGCCTTCTCTACCTCCTCCATATTTTCCAATCCTTGAGGATCTTTTCATGCTTGAGGACATGGACATACCTTCTTTACTTTCTTAGGCTCATCTTGCTCCTAAGGACATAAACATACCATCCCCATCTTTCTTGACTCTTGAAGACATGGAACAAAATGACACCATCTCCATTACCTCTGAATTTTTTTTAGTCTCCACCATAACTTTAGGACCACTCACCTATGAGTGTGATAATCAGACTAGGTCCCTTACTCTTTACCATCTAGAGATGATATAAGAAGATTGTTCTACCATTGATGTTCTTTATTGTGATGATGATGATGTCATCATTTCCCACATGGGGGGAGAATATTATTATCTTCAAAAGACCTTACCATCTGATTCACCTACTCTTCTTAATGAATCCACTATTGACATCAATATCAAGACTCTATAGGAGCCTTGAATTCTCAAGCTGGGCAAATCACTTGATCCACACGAGCTAGAATATTTCACCACATTCCTCTCTTGTCATATCCAATAATTTGTATGGTTATATTAAGATATGTTGGGTCTTGAACCTTCTATCATTATCCACAATATCATCACTTATCCCAATGATAAACTGGTGAAGTACAAGCTTTGTCACATGCATCCTCACATTTCCCTTCTTGTTAAAGAAGAGTTACAACATGTTTTAGCAAAAAATTTCATCATTCCCATTGAATATCCCAAATGGGTTTCTTACATTGTCCTTATCGCCAAAGCATCGGGAAAACTATGCACATGCACCAATTTTTGAGATCTTAATCTCACCTTCCCTGAGGATGATTTCACTCTCCTGAACATTGATCAACTCATAGATCTTACCGCAGGCCATGAGATGTTGTCTCTCACATTCAGTTTCTCCGGTTACAGTAAAATCGTCATTGCACTAGAATATCAACACAAGACATATTTTATAACCCTTTGAGGGACCTTTTACTATCATGTCAAGCATTTTGGTTTGAAGAATGTCAATTTTACTTATCAGTGGACCATGAATTATATCGTTTATGATCTCATAAACAAAACCATTGAAGACTACATCAATGATCTTTTAGAAAAATCTAAACATCGACGAGACCATATTTCCATTCTTGAAGTTATTTTCAAGCACCTCATTCACTTTCAACTTCATCTTAATCCAAATAAATGTGTTTTTGTAGTCTTAAATGGAAAGCTCCTTGGATTTATCATTTCTATTAGGGGTATCTAAGTTGATCCCATCAAAATTAAGCCAATTGTTGAAATGCCTACTCCTACCAATCTTACAACTTTGTAGTATTCAATGACACCTTCAATCTATTCATGGTTTCATTCACAACTTTTTTTATCACTGTCAACCTTTTCATCACCTCCATCGGAAGGATATTGAGTTTTATTAGGATCATGATTGTCAAAATGATTTTGATGATCTGAAACAATATCTCCTATCTCCATTAGTGTTCACACCTCGACGTGATAGAGAGTCATTTTATTTTTATATCTCCACCACTAATCATGCTCTATGGTCCATGCTAGCACACTGCGATGACCAAGGTCATGAGCAAGATGTTTACTACATCATTTTTATTTTATATGAATGTGATACCCGTTACACTGAATCAAAAAGTTTGTGTTGTGCCTTATTCTTTGTGACATCTAAGCTTCGACATTATCTTCTCAACCACAATACTTACATCGTGACTAGTAGTTGAAACCTTATCATAGTGATCATGTTACTCAATGGATCATACTCATGAAAGAGTTTGACCTTGAATTTATCGCTTAAAAATCCATCAAGGGATAGGATATTGCTGACCAATTGGTAGAATCCTCTCTTCCTAGTACACATTTACCTCATGAGTAATTTTGAGACGAATCCATTAATTAATTTCATTACAAATATAATCCTCTCAAATTCATTCTCTTCTTTGACAGCTCAAAATGTCAGCAAGTGGGAGGAATTGGCATCATTCTCATTCCTCCATGGGAAAATCCCATTCTCCTCACATTTAAACTCAAGTTTGAGTGCACAAAGAACATGGAAGAATATAGGGATCTCATCTTGGGTCTTGAAACCACCATCTTTTTAGGTGTTCAAATTCTTGACATCTACGTAGATTTCAAGCTCATAACCAAACAAGTTATAGGTGAGTATCAATGTAAAAATGATACTCTTAAAAAATACCATGACATTGTTCATCTTTTTCTTGAAACTTTTGACTCCTACAACATCCAAGATCGTCCCCGATCGAAAAAACATTTCAGTGATATGATGGTGTCCCTCGTGAATCTCATCCCATGGAAAATAGAGGATTCCAAGCTTCTTTTAATCATTCATCACCGTGACAGGACTTTTCACAAGGTACCTTAGGTTAATATTTTTCAATCTAATTCACCAGACCTTTAGCACTCTCAAATATTCAACTATCTACCCAAATCCATCCCTCCTTTTGATCTCTCAGAAAATGCAAAAATGTCCTTCCTTCAATGTGCTTCCTTGGTTGCATTCTTTTTAAATGCAAGTTTGATGGTGTCTTTCTCTAATTTCTAAAATCCCATGAGAACTCTCGGTCCATCCAAGAATTCCACGATTTTATTTTTGGTGAGAATGTTAGCATCTTAGGAATTGCTAAGTATGTTCTTCATCTAAACTATTACTATCCTTCCCTTAATCATGATTGTTGTGAATACATTAATAAATGTGAAAAATGTCAGCATTATTGCAATCCAATTCTTATTTCTAGTCATGATTTATAACTGGCTCAGGACCTTTGACCCTTTTCACAATGGGGCCTTGATCTTATTGGTATTATCAATCCATGTTTGTCACAACAACATCATTTGATCATCATGGCCACTGAATATTTCACCAAGTGGGTAGAAGCAATCCCACTTACCTCAACAAAATATGGTCATGTCATTAATTTAATCTATCAACACATCATCTTTCGCTTTGGCATTCCCCATAAGTTTGTTGTAGAAAAAATAAATTCCTTTAAAAACAAATATATCAATAAAATATGTGATGTATTCAACATCCAACCTAGTGTCTCTTATCCATACTATCCCCAAGCTAATGTCCAAGCTGAAGTTACTAATAAAAGCATTAGAAACATTCTTTCCAAAACCATTGATCAAGTAGGTCGTAATTGACATATCCAGCTCCCTTTAATGCTTTGGGCCTATCACATTAGCATTCGTACCTCCACTGGGTCTATGAAATTTTCTCTTGTTTACATCTCTGATGCCATCCTCCCTCTCGAATTTCAAATCCCATATTTGTGTGTGTCCCTTCGCGACTTCATTTCTAATGAATATTATCTCCAAGATCGTCTAGCACAACTTGAAGTACTAGATGAGTGACGTCTTCTCGCTCTTGAACACCATCATGTTTATCATTAGTACATCAAGTGTGCTAATAATAAACACCTTAAGGAACATGAATTTAATTTTGGCAACATTTTCCTCAAAGAAAATCAGAATGTCACTACTCTGAAAAGGAACCAACATGGAAATTTTAACCCTAACTGGATCATACCATACATTATCACACATAAGTATGGGTTGGGAGCCTATCGTCTAGCCTCCCTTGATGGTAAAACATAAGTGGAACAACTTAACGCATTACATTTGTGACCATTCTATTGCTAGCACATTTACCAATGTTATCTTAGTCATGTCTTCAGATCATTCATCCATCTTAGTGCCTTCCATATCTCATCGTGATGATTTAGAACTATGTGGTATTCCATCACTTCCTAGATGTGACCTTAAATATGGGGACCATGGATCTTCCTGTAGCATTTTCCTTATGGATAGGTTCTCGCTTATCGGTGAGAGTTCCCTAATCATCACATCCATCTTCCTCTTTTTCACCTATTGGAACCATGTAAATGGTCCATGGGTATCTCCTGTACACTCTTTATCCCCTCCTAAGCGGTCTACTTGGCTAGTTCCAACCCCCATGAAAACTAAATAATTATGGATGCTAAAATAAAAATTCAAGTATAAAAAATAGATTGATCCCTCGAAGGACAATTGTTCATGCAAAACATAAAATAAAAAGAAAAAAATTAAAAGCATGAAATTAAAATTAAAAATCAAATAAATAGATTGATCCCTCGAAGGACGAGTATCATTTATTCTTTTCATTTATTTATTGTAAAAATTATACCATACCCTTGAAGGATGGATAATCCTTATGGAATTTGAAGGCTTCCCACATTAATCAACCTTCCATTTCATTAGCATCCTAAGAAATATTCCAACATTGATCAACTTTCTCTTTCCCCTTCCCAGAGATGGGGCATATTTTAGGGAACACCACTTTTGGAGAGACCTCTTTCCTTTGTACAAGTTCATCTCAAACCCATTTTGTCATGTCAAAATTAGGTCTATGAGATCATCTCATCCATCATTTCCTTATGATCTATCAAATGACTAGCTACCGTTAGTTATTTGATAGTATTCACTTTGGTCACAAGTTCCTTGCGTTACCCAAGATCCTTTATTTTTTACCTCCAATGTGGTTAGAGGCATATCCTCCATGCATGATTCCTTGATATGACATAGTCTCATTTGTACCTTCAGGTTTCTATGCTTATAGTCGTGGCTTATTGAATTTAACTCTATCTTTATCACCACAAGTCCCATTGGGCCATACTTGTACCCATTTTTAAGGCATACATCCTTTGTCCAAGGTCCATATTTGTGGCCATATTTTTTATTTTCCCCTTAGGGAATTTTTTTTTTCAGATTCTGAATCCTCTCCTTCTCATTTTGAGTTCCACTTCGATGTTCATTCTCCTTTAGGGCATTATCTTTTGAAATTTGAAGTCCATTTCAGTGGCCATGTTTACTCTTCCTTTAGGCATTTTACCTTAGACTATCCTAATCTAATTTATTAATATAATCTACTTTGTGTCTATGCTTTTTCCCCACTTGGTGAATATTTTAATTTTACCATTTTTCCTTTGTTTCTATACTTTCCCCGCTCGGGGAATATTATCTCTTCATCCTTCATCCTCATCCCATGTGGATGGATTACCCATCCACTTGATTCCTTGTGTATGAAGTATTTAAAATATGTTTTTCATATAGTTTCACATATTTTGATGACTTTCCCGTGACCCATTGGTCATCCCAACCTACATCTATACCGCAGTGGTCTTCACCCACTCATTGGTCTGTAGAAAATTTTTATCCATCTCCGTTGAGACTACAATTGTCCCCTACCAATGTGATATTGGAGTCATCACCTTAATTTTCATCATTATTACAATCCTTTTTGCCTATGGCATCTTGCCTTGGTTATATTTTCACCCATCTTTTCATCACCCACCCGCCCTTCATCATTTACTTTTTTCAAACGTGCCACTGATTTCTCTTGGTGTCATCAAATCCTTGTTTGAGGGGGAGCTTATCATCAATCGTTTTTCCTCATCCAACACCCTTTTCTTGTCTTGTGGCTTGCTACTGAAAACCACTCAACAAAAAGGGGCAAAATGTAGACACTGAATTTCAGTATTTATATCCTCTTCGCTTACTTGCACATATTTTATTATTCATCCTTATTAGTTAATTAAATTCCCATTTATCCTATCCTTATCCAATCCTCATCAACTAACATTAATTAATTAAGTCTCATTAATTAATTAATTAATCATTTGATTTTTATTAATTTACATTAATTAAATGATTTCCTTTTATTATTTAATTAATGGGTACCAACATCCACATGCCTTAAATCGTTTCTATTTTGGAATGCTTTCATTCCAAATAAATGTCCTATGTATGCCCATTCTTTTTTAACCTATCCTTATCTCCAACTCACCTACACCTCATCCCTAAATATCCCATTCCCTCCTAATACTTTAAATCATTAAGCCAAACATTAAAACAAACCAAAATTATGCTAAAAAAGAGGAAAATCTTCCTATTAAGGAAACTTTTTATGGAATCGTCAGTGACCCAGTCTGGTCACTTCCGACCCTAAAAAAATGATTTCTCCCTTTCCATTCATCATCATAAAATCGAGTGTAAGGAGCCCTTCTCATAGCTTGCAGACAATATTTCATGCTTGAATGTTCTAGAAGCCATTACATACCTCCTTGCAACATGTATGCATAAATGGAGATCATTTTTTTGTGAGATTTTCATTTATTTACATAACTTCAATCAAATTTATCATATTATCTTGTGTATTTTACATATAACATTTTGCAGGTCTAGATATTCAATGACAAAGCTCATAGCTTCGTCATCAACTTCTTTTTATAAATCCATTATTGGAGGGTGATCATTCAGTTTTCCTTCTCTCAGATTCTTCAATCCCTATCATAGTCGCCGCCAAACCTTATGGATCGCCATTGACGCAACCTATGTAGTCTTTATTTTTTTTGTTCCATATCCTTCTTCGACCTTTGCATGTGGTTACCCTCTATCCCATATTGTTAACCCCTCATTCTAGCCTCTCTATTATAATGAATCAACCTGTTTACATCCTGGTCACCATCGACCAAGATCCTGGTTTCAATCCTAGCCTTAATATTTGTTTCTTATTGTCTCCCTGATATCTATTCCTTAAAATTTCCTCTACATGTTGACTCCAACATTTCTAGGCTTCTGCAACTTTTAGATTGCACTTTGATCATGCACAATCTACATATTTCTCTTGTTTCTTGATCTATCTCCTTAGGTGACCTTTGACCTGTCTTTGCACAGTCTAGGTTGTCGTCGACCCAAAACAAGTACATTTTCTTTTAATTCATTTTAATCAGACAAATATTTAAATTGGTTAATATTTCTTTCAAATTCTTCACTTTTTTAGTCTTTGTATATTATCATTATATGTTTCCTTTTATGTTGCCTTTTTGCCTTAAAAATGTAGGGGTTAACATATGTCAAGGAAGCTAACCACTTCATGGATCCAACATTTTCTAGGTAGCCCCCAAATAAATCTATTTAATCCAATCCATTTCAGTTTTACAGATCTTGTTGTAGCAATAATCTATCATTCAACACCCATATCAAGCATCTAAGGTAGCATAAAATCTCTATCACTCTGAGTTGGCTACTTTATTTAGTAGCTAGTGCATTAATTACATAGCGAATGAGAAATTTGGACAACATATACAACTAACCAATTCACTTTTCCCATCAATATGTAAATGAAAGTAGTACCTTTCTTCAATTTTATGTCCATTTAGTCCCATAAATGTGACAAAAACTTACCAATAAATTGATAATCCCAATAAAAAATAATAGATGTAAAAAAACCAAAATGAACCCAAACATTCTTAAAGAAACAATGTGTGGTTTCCTTTCATGTTAGATACTTTTTATAGGGCACCAATATACACACTTTTTAACTCTTCTCACAACCACATACACATATTCATGTTTTATTTTTTCTCATAGGAAAGCCTCCAAAAAACTTTATGGATACACTTTCCCATAACTAGGATGGTATAGACAGTGGGTATATAATCCCAAATTATTGTTACTAGGCTTGGTTATGGCATAAATAATATAACCTTTTATGTATTTATATAATTTTTAATACATCTAAGGAAAATAACAATATCTTTAGAATTGTGCAAATATTTTACCAACATATAAATGAATATAAATAAGAGAAGTATGTTCTTCCCTAATCAAATGGATTCTTTCATCTTGTGGCATACAAGGTCTACCAAGATGATAAATTAATCCATTGTGTAAATGATAGTTTGATTCTTCCACCTATTTACCATGAGTTAGATCTTCATATACATCCTTAAAATTGGCGTCTCTACCATATTGTTTGTTATAATTTTCATGCACCAAAGGACTATGTTGTAAAAGAATGGATGTAATAATTGGAGGTCTAGAAAGTATATCAACAACCTTGTTTTTATACCTTTTTTATACCTAATCACAAGATGGAATTGTTTCAAAAACCCCATCCAATTAAAGTTCCTTGACTATTATAGCTTATAATGTGACTAAAGGTATTGAAAAGGAAGATGATCTATATGGATTATCATCTCTTTTCCCATCAAATAATGTTTCCGCTTTTTCACACTCTTCACCAAAACATAAAACTCTTTATCATAACTAGGATATTTTCTTACCACACTTGGGAAGGATTTTTAATTGTAACAAACAAGTGTCCTCTTCCACATAAATATGGAACCAATGACATAATCAGTTACATTAGTTTCAATCTCAAATGGTTTTTGGAAATCAGGTAGTGTCAAAATTAAGGTTGTGGTTAGCTTTTCTTTCATCATTTCAAAGGATTTTTAGTGCTTGTCTCCCCACTAAAATACATGTTTAACATTTGTCAAGGAATGCAAAGGATCTGTAATCAATGAAAATTTATCAATAAAATTCCTTCAATATTGGAATTCCCATAGGAAGCTTTTAAATTCAGTTATATTAGTACTTTTTGGGGCATTTCATAATTACTTTAACTTTATGGGGATAAATTTTTTAGTTCATCCATAAAGTTAAAGTAATTATCATATGATATTACCATACTTTAACTTTTCTAATATGTTCAATATGATATTACCATATTTTATTAAAGATAAAAAATATCATCTAAGTAGACAATAACAAAATATTCTATAAATGTCCTAAAAAATCATCCATAACTCGCATAAACACGGAAGATGTATTTTAAATACTAAAATACATAGCAAGCCACTAAAATAGGCCTTATTTAGTTTTTAAATTTTTTTTCCAAATATCACACTCATTGATCCCAACTTGATGATAACTTCTCAATTCTAACTTAGTGAAGTAAACATAGTTTTTCAACTGATCTAATAAATCATCAATACAAGGAAGATAGTAGCAATTTTTCATCAGTATCTTGTTCAGTGCTAGGTAATCCACAAAAATCCTCAAAGTGCTATATTTTTTGGCAATAAAACAATAGGTGAACCATACGAAGAAGTGTTTGGATAAACAACCACTTATTTGAGAAAATTCTAAACTTTCTTCTTGATCTCTTAATTTTGCATCATATACAACCTATACATGCCAATGTTAGGAAGAGGTGCATCCTACTATAGATGATTCTTATGTTCTATTTCTATATTAGGAGGTAAACCTTGTGAATCCTAAAACACATCATCATAGTTAGAAATAATATTCACGATTTAATTCTTATCTCTAAGATCACAACATTCTAAATCCTTAAACTTATCATCCTTAGCTTTAACAATCCTGAGTGAAAAATTATTTCTTACATTAATGAGCCCTCTTCATATGTCCTACATACATAAGTGATAAATTTTGTTTTATCTAATGTCCTCTAATAATATATTCAATCCCATATTTAACAAGAAAATACTTATTCTCTTACCTATTGAAGATTTCTTTTTTTTAATATAATGACTACCAATAACAATGCCAAAAATATCAAGTTGAACAACATATAACTCTACCTCATCAATTAATTTAGAGGTGACTAAAAATCTAAGTTTTCATGTTTTTGTGACCTGCAGTTTAACATCATCACATACCCATCCCAAAGGGTATGGATTTGGATGTGGTTTATTCTTAAGTCCCAAGTTCTTAACAACTTATTTAGAAATGATATTTTCTTGGGATTCATTATAAAAATAATATTATTAATATTATTATGTTTCAAAATAACTATGATGTGGAAAAGATCATTGATTTTATTTTCATGCATAGATTTAGGATTAGAAGAAGTATGAAAATTAGTGATAGAAGAGGAAAAAGATGAACCTTTAAAATCCATATTTCTGATCTTTGTCTCATCACCTAAATTAGATCTAATATCTTGCAATATTGTAGTATTCTTCTTCTCACCCCCTTTCTTAACCTTCTTCACTTGATATCTAGATGGATCTTCCAACACTTAGAATATGTATGTATTTTATTACAATGTGAACAAACAAGATTCTCATCTTCTTTCATCACTATGGAATTATGATTTTATTTAACCTTTCCTTTTACTTTTCCTTTACTTTCACGATGTTGTTTTCTTGGTTTCTTGATGAATATTTCTTTCTTGTTCTTACCTCTTGATTCAATTTGGGTAGATTGGACACAAAATTCATCAAGGTTAGTAGGATTAAAAATAGGTAAGGTATGTTTTATATATTTATGTAACCCATCAATATATTTCAAAAGAGTCTGTTGAGTATAAAGAGGAATGCACAAAATCAATACTCTCTTTCTAAACTCTTTATTGTAATCTTACACACTTTGACCCTTAGTTTGTCTTAAATTTTTTCACTCCATAGTATCTTGTTGCCTATAAATGAGTTCGTAAAATTATTTTTTCAAAGTAGAAACAAATTCATCCCAATAAAAAATAACTTTAGCATAGCTTATCACATCCTCTCAAGTCTTACTCTCTAACCAAATGAGTGTTGTACTACCAAAATGAAGAGTAGATAGCTTATTATTTTTCTTCTTCATCCATATTATTTTGAACCCGCTAGTAAAATTTAATCTACTTGATCCAATGATCCAATTTTTTTTGTTAATATCTCCATTATAAATTGGAAACTCAAACTTAACATCTATTTTTAACACTGGTGGAACATCAAAAAAATTCTTATCAAAGGAAGTACCAAAAGGTATAGAAGTATATGGACAATTTTTAAGAGCTTCTTCTTCTGTACATTTATCCTTACCATTATTTCCTTCTTTCTATTTATATTTTATTATCTATCTTTGTTCCTAGTATAGCTCTTCCACCATACTCTCCATTTCAATAAAGGCTTGATGGAAGGTCATTTATTCATCTGGTCTTCTAGGATATTCTCTAGAAATATTCATGATTGTATTTGAACTTTCATGTTTTGAACCAATATTTGGATCATACTCCTCAAATTATCCTTCACCTCACCTTTATTTAAACCTAGTAAGCATTCAAAATTGATACTAAAAAATTCAAAAATTAGTGTTAAAATGTCCTTGATGAGCTCTGTAATACTAAACTGATACAAAAATTAGATAATGTGACTCAGTTAGAAATTTTAATGTGTTTAGATACTTTAAAATGATGCTAATTTTTCCTATAAATGTTAAAAAATGTCTTAAAATTTTAAAAAATATTTAAAATTGATAAACAATGAGTAATTAAGGGAAATATACAAGAAAAATGTAAAAAAAATTGTTAATAGAGCTCACTTGATGTGGGATACATCTTCAAGTATAGAAAATCTCCCGAACCAATCAATTATTTGTAAAAATCACTTGTATAATAGTAATTACATCAAATAAATATTTGGCCTACAAAATACAGTCTTTGCTCAATATCTAGGAAGCTCTAGTATAGTCTTTAATAGCTCTCATATAAAAACACTCCAAAATTCTCTAAACTCTTCAATTAATGGGATATAATTTACAAATTTATCCTTCAAATATAAAATACAACTTTTTATAGTATTCTTCAATCATGGTGTAGTACTTAAGGCTTATATTTTTACCATAGAAATCCACAATTCAAATCTCCTCCATTTGCATTGTTTATTGGGCTCATTTATCCAAATTTAAGGGACAAAGTTGTTATATTTTGCTAAATATCACATAGATACTATGTGGCATAATGGTGGAGGATCCATATTTAGGTACATGGGATTATGGGCTTAATCCCCACTCCCCACATCCCATCATTTTACTTCATCCTTACCTTATGTAATGGGTATAATCCCATATTAGGCACATTACATATAGTCATAGGATTTATAAAGACATTTTCATTGCAACATATTTGTGTCTTAGGCCACACATAGCTTTGTTTTGTTCAAACCCTTGATGGGCTTGCCACCCAACTTAACATTGGAGATTATGTTGGTTAATCACTTAGTTATTCAAATTGGTAGTGGCTTGGTTAATTGAAATGTTGAGATGGCATTTAAATGTGTCTCAATAGTTGGTTGCATCGATATCGATAGATTTATATGTTTAGCTGACACATTAGACTTGGTGATGAATTGAATCACTAAATTGGCTTGGTGATATTGGTAAGACTGTGAATCCCTGAGCTAGTTATGATCTTGGACAACATGTGTGGTTTAATTCTAAATGCTATATAAATTGGTTTTCAAATAGGTTTATAAGTAAAATGGATTACAATACAATGTGAAGATAGGTTGAAGGGTCCCCCTCTTAAAAAAGAGTGGACCCCACCGGCTTATTGGCCCCCAACTGAGACATAATGTGGGCCCCACATTAACCATCAAATACTGTAAGATTAAATCTAAAAATATATTTTTCATGAACACACTTTTCCACTTGTCATCACACCATTCATCCATTTTTCTAGCTCTTATCATGTCACCTCATCTTTTTGCAACACAATATTTTATTTTCCTAGTTGGATAAAAAAATTAGTGGGCCATATCTTCCTCATACGATGTTTCTTTTTCACCATTCAAGGTTCATCATAGATATTTTGATGAGATATTTCATATGCATGAAATTTTGTATCTTGTGTAAACCATTTGATTGATTTAGAGTAAGGATCATCCTAGATCATATTGGTATCAAATCTAGTTTTCTTGTTTTACATAAATTTTTTTTTATACTTTCCACACATTTTGTTAGTTTTTGTTCCATTTTTATTTAGTGACTTATGCTAAAATTTTATGTCTAATAATAAATTTTTCTTTGGGAAGGGTGACTTGGATTCCCTTTAAAAAAGATATCACCACCAAGAAGTGGAAGAAGGAAGTGATAAATATGGAATTTTTTAATGATGAGGAGACCTATATAACTAAAGAATGTTTCGATAAGTTGGATGAGGCTTTTGAAATTATTTATCTTTCACTGAATAAGTTTGATAAGTTGGGGTCCATCATAGTGACTCTCATGGATAATATTGGTGTTTTGACAAAGGAATAAGAGGGAAATGAGTAGGATTCTCCCAAACATGATAGGATCGAATAACCACCCTATGTGAACCAAGATCCACCTCCATTTAAGGCTGATTCAAAGATTAAAATTTATTTGTATGATGGACATATGAATGTGAAGAGGCTAGATAATTGGATACCTTATTTTGAGGTACACTTTTGTTAAATAAAATTAATGAATGTCAGTACATATAATTTTTGAGTTCAAAGTAATCTAAAAATTCATTATCTTTGTTTGAGAGGAATGTTCCTTATTTGGTCATAAAGAATCTACCACCCCTTATTAAGTGGGGTTAATTTTAAGGTTTGGTAAAAAATAATAATTCTATCCTATTTTTTATAAAGAGGAAAGATTTGTTGTTTGGAAATTTCTTATTCAAGAACAAGGATAAAGTGTGTAGTATTATTCCAACATGATTTTAAATATAGTAATGTAAACGGGCCAAGACACCTTTTATTGTGACATATTGTTGAATTATGTTGGGGGAAATCATATTCACTTGAGGAGGCTATTAGTTTTAGTTAAGCCCCAAGATCTTGATGAGGCTTGTTATCAAGCTCATTATCTTGTGATGGATGAGGAAAAGGGTTCATCTCCTTCTTCATATGATGATAAAGGAGGTGATTTGAATTCTCCTTCTATTTATAACAAAGAATGTGTAAAAATATATGGGAATTTTGATATGAATGATCATACAAAGGATAATTGTAAGAAGTTACATCTAGAATTGCATCCTTTTAGAAACAAGAGGAAGAAGATAGTTATGACATAAATTCTATAAAAAGAGGATGGGTGTAGCCAAGATGGAGAAGATATAAAGCTATTTAATTTTTGTCAAGGGAAATTACATTTAGGAAGTTCCAATGGTAAGGATGCTCATTAAAAATGTGATCTTTCTAAGCTTTTACATATCAAAGTTTAGATTAAGAAGACAAAGGTAGTTGATCTATTGTATTCATATTCTAAGGAAAATTTAATTTTTATAGATTTGGTAGGAAGACTTGGGTTAGAAGTGGAAAATCATAATAATCCTTATATATTATGTTCAGTGAAAAAGGGAGAAAAGATTAATGTTTCCTAACAATGTAATGTCAAGTTTTGTATTAATGAACATTTCATTGACAATGTTATTATGGATGTAGTACATATGGATGTTTATGGAATATATTTTGAAGCTCTTACATGTATGTGTGTGATGTAATCTTCATGATGAGGGATAACTAATATCATTTGGTCAAGGATGGTAAGAGCTATATTATCCCTTACTATGAAGGAAAATATCATATCTCCTTGGTAAGTGTAACTCAAGGTAACATTTTAATGAATGCTAGTGGAAATATTGCTTTTATAATTTGAAATATAAGGGGGGTTTATTTGTGTAAATTTCTACATGACATATCTAATAATAAGGGGAAGAAGTTTCTACCTAGATATTTTCTATCTAGTTACATTCTTCATCATTTTTTGATGGAAGGAAATTAAACAAGTAAGATGGAGGAAATGGGTGATTGTTAGAATTCACAATATGCACATCCAAGAGGGAATAGATATTGGGAGAAATTTTTCTCAATAAGTTCTTCAAGCTTCTGGGGACTCAAAAGCCTCAAATTGGGGAGTTATGATCCAAAATTAGATATGAGAATTCCCAACTCATGTAATTTGCATTGTACACTTTTAAAAGAAATTTATTATAAAATAATAAAATATATTATATGTTTTAAAGGTATATTTAGATTTATCTCCCATAAATACACACTTTCAAAGAAATGGCACCCAATTTTGATTTTTTGGTAAAATTTATGGCCTCTATAAGATTGAGGACATTTTTTGTTACAAAACTACCCATAAACATAGAGTGGTAGTTGTAGAACCACCCTAGTAGTTTGATGACATGTTATGGAAGTTTTGTAACTTATATGGTAGTTTTAAAACTAATGTTGTACTTTCACAACCACCATTTTGTGAAAGGTGGTGATTCTATCATGTGATAAAGTAAAACACTTGAAATATAATTGATGAGAATTATTTGACATCCAAAATGTTTTGTTTAGAATTTTATCATGGCATGGACATATTTTTAGGTCCCTTAGGTGTCAATTATCATGAAATAATGTAAGAGGATTTATGGAACTATATTACTATTGTTGTTGATAATAAATTTGGAGTCTTATTTCATGGTTACACAATGATTTCCTATTAGTGAGGGATTTTTCTTGTGGGTTGTTGTTAGAGAATTGTTGGAATGTTGTTAATCATTTTACTGTGCAATATTTGTAGAGAAAGAGTGAAATATCAACTCTATTAAGGCCATTAATGGCAGTATTTTATACATTTGAGTTAATTACATAGTGAAAGTAGAGTGAAGTAACCTCACCCATGGTTTTTTCTCTCATTTTGGGTTTCTCTAGCCTAAACAATGTATTCACATGTGTTTTTACAAACCTTTCATAATACTCATATGTTTTTTTTTTAAATTGTTCACACTCATTTAGAAATCTTTATAACTCTATTTGTTATATAAAGGAGTTATTTTACAATCTCTTTGTGAGCTAGGAAGAATAAGGTCCATGTTGGTGAAGCTTAGTGTGTAATATCCACTTGGATTATAAATCAACATTTTTCTAAATATTTCCTCATATGATGGATTCATGTCACATAAACAAAATATTCCTTTCCCTAACTAGTTATGTCACTCATGCATGCAAGATATTTATGTATTCATTTGAATGTTCTCAATTCAAAGTTACACCATTAAATTATTTATCTACAAGGGAGACTACTTCAAAGAAAACTATGTGTGGCTCATAAAATAAGTTGAATGTTACTTTAAAAAAAGAATAAAATGTACATACTACATATTCTATTTTGTAGTTGTAAAGTGTACCTCTCTACCAAAAATAAATGGCATGCATCCAAGTAACATAATGATTTATGAGTCTCATAGTCCACTTGATAGTAAAATTTAATATATTTTCCAAATTCAATATATTTTTTAGGAAATACAAAACTAACCAAGTTTTTAGATTTACTACGAGTTTTTAAAAAAAGGTATGTTACAGAGATTCGTATAGATTTATTTCCACCTGATTCCTATGAGGGAAAATTTGAGAACAATTCTTCTTATTAGGATACTTTCACATTAAATATTCTTCTAATTTGTCTTACAAAATCTCAATATTATCCTATGTGATTTGAAACATCTTGAAACCTTTTCACAATTTTAGCACAATAATGATGGGTCTTGGTAATGGAGGAAAAATATTATATGTTTTTTTTAACACATTCCAATATTATTACATGCATGATAATACACCAACCTAATGTGTATAGGTTAAGAACATCACCCCGAAATAGCCTATCACTAAGGTATACCTTTAGTGCACTCACTTGAAGCATGAGAGAATTCTAGTCCCCACCATGTTCATCTTGGACATGAAATTTTTCACACAACAAATAGACCATAGGAAAATTATTAGTCTATGTAAACATAACTTTTATTAGTAAAATAAATAATCACTTGCAAGAATAATACATTGATCTTTAATGAACCACCTAGGACAGATTAATCTAAACAATAAAATGCAGTACAAATTAGTTGATGAAATAGAGAACATGAAAACTTTATTAATAGATCACAGATCACTTTGAGGGGGGAAAATCCTTTGAGAAATCTCATTCCAATAATATTCATAGATTAATTTATTTCCCTAAGAGCTCTATAATATACTATTTCTATTCTGGAAACTACTACTACTACCCATACATGTAGGATTATACTTAATAGCTCATAAAATGACTTGTGAAACATACATATTTATATAGTCTATTGCTTTAATAATCCACGTAGAAAGGTAAGATGAAGGGTATTAACATCCCCCTCTTTAATTTTTTTCCCTCAAATCTAAAATTGTGGGAACTATTGCAAATTATGGAGAAGGGGCTCCCAAGCTACATCTTCTGGTTGCATGTCATGACATTGGATCAAGACCTTGGTGATAGAGTGTTTACAGACTTGGTGGGAGCTCCTATCAATAATTTCATAAGGCTCAAGATGGATGTATCTTTCATTGTTAAGATCTAGTAGTACTATTTTTTTCATGATTTTATTGGCCTAGAACTTTCTTCAAACAAGAGACATGAAATAAAGGATTAAATCTTGAGTAGGGTGGAAGCTTGAGATTTTATGCAATGACACCAATCTTTTGGAAAAATTTTAAGGGTCCATAAAAATTATGGGAAATATTTTAACACCTTTTAAGTTTTAAGGAATTATATGTATACCATTGTAACCACTAGAAAACCACATCCCTTAGATGAAATTTTTTCTCCAAGTGGTGTTGATCTACTTGTTTTATATGGTTTTGCACTATGTGGATATCATCCCGAAGAGTGCGGAGAATTAGGTCCCATTTACTAAGGGTGGTGTTGATGGGATAAAATGGAGAAATTTTAGGAGTGCAAGGGATGAGAGATAGTGGCAGTTGGTCATAAACTACTTAATACATAGTCATTTTGGTAGAGTTTTCATATGAGGTGTTATACCATTATTCAACAAGTAGCCACTTGACCCACTTTTGTTAGAGAAAAGATACACAACATCAAAAAAATGTTTCCAAACACTTATTAAAAATTTCAATTTGACCATCTGATTATGGGTGATATCTTGAATGCATCCTCAATTGGGTACCTGTACGAAGGAAAAGTGACAAGTGAGCATGGGAATCTAAAAGTGACTCTTCCTCGCACTCGACCTCTCGAGGTCGTGCCGAGACAACCGGTGGGGATGGAATATGTGTGAGATACAGAAAAACTAGTTAGGCAATCTAATGTCTTCAATGCGCACTAACGGAACTTGTGAATCTAAAGCAAAGAAAGCCCTCCTAACTTGGGCTGGTGTGATAGATCGGTCAGCAAGGATGACTGCTTGAAGGCTCCAATCAATATCGAGATCTGGCGTGATTCGATCTATGGGTTGTGGAATACGTGGAAAATGACCCAGGATAGTTTCATGTATTTCTCCGAACAGGGTCATATGGTGGATGGTAAATGTAGTCAATTCTATGGATGGTTCTCTGGCCTAGTCTAGAACTCTCTAGCTTTATTAGTTGTTGTGTCTAGCAAGGATAATTGTTCGATGATGATAGGTGGAAGTGGAGTAGACTAGAATACTAGTGTGCGTAGGCCAGTGTCTATGTCTAATTCTCCTGTGGATTCGTTGGGCTGCGGGATTTATGGGTCACAACCGTAGACTCTTAGTCGTTGTGGACCTGTTATGGTCATGCATGAAATCAATTCCTAATCCCTAATATTAGTAATCGTATGCTTTCTCAGCTTCTATATTTAGGATCAATAACTGTGTGATTTTCTCAGAATACCCTATAGGTGTTTGTGTAACCTGGATTCTTAGGCTGGTATCTATATCTAGAAGAGTGTCTCCTGCATTTGGCTATGGGACCAAAGGATCACAACCAAATCTTTGTTCTCTTTTGAACCCTTCTATAGTCATATGAATTTTTACCTAGGGTAATCTGTAGTTCGGTTGATTCAACCAAAACGTGTGTGCTTGGTTGTCTTCTATGTTTAGTCCGCTCAACTGAGAATTGATTTGTTGCAAGCTTACCGTTGTTTGGAAGACTTGAATCCTAAGATTTTGATCTATTTGGTTATTTCCATGATGAGATTGGGCTGGGGCACGATTGGCTCGAATATGTATTCCCTGGGCTCCCTAGGTCCCGTGATTGTCATACAAAAGTAACAAAGTAAATTAACCATAACAAAATGAAATTTAACTATGTGAAGTGTATCTATAGCATATATGTTTTCTCTATTTTTTTTTTTCTGATGAACTTTATGAATTTAAGAAAACAACTATTTAAAATATCTAGAAAGAAAACTAAAATAATAATTTAAAACAAACAAAATAACCGAGTGTAGCCATTTGTTTGTGTAATTTGTAGATCTATTCTAAATAATAAAATAGCTCATCTAATATATTTGAAAGATTCTCGATCCTACCTTAGAAGTGAGGAGTGAATCATAGTTTCTCAAAAACTATCAATCCCCACAGCTTCCCTGGTAATATTGAGAATAGAATTTACTGAAATAAAGCAATTAACTACTCTATTTGATATGATTCTAACTAGAACTTTGAAAGCTAGAATCTGGATTCTGTAGAACAGTGGTGAATCCGATGGTGTGTGTGATCTTGTCCCCTCAATGTGATCTCCTCATTCCTTCATGTTCACGTGGATCCAGAAAAGCATGTAATGCTAGCATCAATAGAAGTAGATATTGGGATAAAGGCAGCTCAGAATACACACCAAATACAATGCGAGTAAGAGAGGGATAGCGCAAGAGTACATAGCTTGGCTTATGTAATTCCTAGCGGGATCTATTGCGAGTCATGCAACATAAAGCATCTAGAACCTGAAACTATCTTGTTTGAGGAGAAAAACCTGTAACTTTAATGGCTTCCTAATTTATTCTACTCCAATGGATTGGATGAAATAACAACAATGCTTGCACAAGCTGGATATGTGGCTTACCAACAGTAAAACAATGCTAACTAAGCATGTAACGAACTAAACTATGAATCCTAAGAAAAATAAAAGACTGAATTACTGAAAATGAGAAGATGAGAAGTGAATGAGGGGCCATTTGCTTGAGCACAAGCCATCTATTTATAGCATTTGCATTTACCCAAGGTAAAAGCCAAATAGAACTCTTAAACTATAAAAAATGGTAAAACACTATTCCAGGGAACCATAATCATAAATGCAAGCTTATGGTGGTGAAATAAAGCTGGTAAAATGTTGAATTTATGTGAGTCGTGTTAAAAGAGCTTTCTGGAAAATGCATAAAGGACCGCCGCCCTGAGTAGGGTGGCGGTTACGGACCGCTGCCCTGTTCAGGGCGGCAGTCACAAGACCGCCGCCCAGGCAGGGCAGTGGTTTCGTCACTGAAGAGGAAAACGCTAAGAAAAGAGGGGAAAAGGAAAAATAAAGCACGCGGGGGCTAAGTGGGGCATGTGGGATGTTAACGCACACTTGGAGAGATTTTTCGGATCCAAAAACCTTGCGAGGAGACCTGTATAATCATTGGGGCATGTGTCATGTTGTTCTGGTAGTATAGTACCTTACAATTTTGGGTACGTACATATCGCCCCCCTCGGAGAAGCGTTTTAGCCATGAAGAGACGTAAAATGGTGGGTCTGAGTATGGCGGTCCCGAAATGGGAAGTTAGAAGTTATACCTGATACATCCGTGTGTTGAAATGACACCATCCAAAATTCCCATTACCTGCAAAATGAAAAGAGAACTCAAGTGCAGATAGAAACAATAGTTTGAAAAATAAATGCTAAAATAACAGGGAATGAGAACATACCATTTGTGCGGGGATAGGAACTTACCTCCATCAGTGCTCCAAACCTATGAAAAAGTCATTTTAAAATGAATCAGAGTGCTATATATATGAAAGTGGGCCCATTTTCCTATTCATTTGCGCAAGTCAATTTGATTGATTTTGAGCTCTGGGACCCACGGTGACGGTTTCTTGTGTGAGTAGAGTCAAAACGTCCACGACGAGATAGCGATCATGCCTCCACATGCGGCACATCGACCCATGAGATCACATGTTAGTTTTCTTCAGTTTCTCCTTTTTATCACCTTAAATTTGAAATGCTAAATACTTTGTCATGGGGGGGTAATTTTTGAAAATGTCAGTGTTGAAAGGTCCACCTAGGGGGGGTGCCTACTGGGTAGGCTTTGTTTTTAGGTAAAATGGTCATTTTTTACATTTTTCAGGCTTTTTAAATTTAAAAACCCGCGTGGGTTTTCAGAACACGACCACTGCCCTGCCCATGGCAACGGTTACATGACCGCTGCCCTATTTAGGGAGGCGGTTACATGACCACCGCCCTTAAGGTGGCGGTTACAAAACCGCCCCCCTGCTCAGGGTGGCGATTTTGCAAAGAATGCAAAAGGAACCTCCTTTTGAGATTGTGTTTGTATTTTTAGCATTTCTACGTGCTTTCATGGATTTTCTAGTATTACTTGGATGCTAACTTGCTTTGTTTTGTGTGTTTTTGGGTGTATGCAGGTGAGAGAGGAGTATATCCGATGGAGTCAAGAGAAGGAGTGTGATTGGCTCCTAGGGGTACTAGATGCCCTCTCACAGGATGAGGAGGACAGTCTTCAGCAGGCTGGGATACTACGCATTTCACGTGTGCCCCACGTCACACCATCTAGTCACATCCTTTGTGAATTGTTCTCATACTGGGATGCAGATCGGAACACCTTCTGATTTCCAGGGGTCCACGGTGAGTGGACTATTACACTGGAGGATGTCTATCACATTCTAGGGGTCCCGATCATCGGGAGATGACTCACCCTAGAGACAACAGGCTCACGGGCATAGATTGCACAGTGGGCCACATATATGGGAGATGTAGTCATCTCCATGGGGTCGAAAAAGGGGGTGAGAGTTCGATCTATTCCTTCTTTTCCCATCCCCCTACTTCACCAGGCCATCATGGGGATCCTTGCCTCGAGACTGATCAGGGACAAGGGAGGAGATACATTATTATACTGCTGGTCCCCCATTATTACACAAATAGATGGGCACGGTCAGATATTTACCTAGGGAGCAGACATTCTTAGGACCACCTACCACAACTTATATAGGGTGGTCCGTTTACAGGGGCAGTCATTGAGCCACCCGACTCTAGTCATGAGTTAGGTCTATAAGCATTTCATCCCTTATGGCAGGGGTGTGGAGGTGCAAGATCCTGGAGTTGTGAGGGCAGCTAAATGGACAGACATGTCGGTGCTTAGAGCACCTCATCAGTCAGTTGCCTCCCTGACTACTGCCGACATGGAGGCCACACCATACCAGACTATGGCAGGCATATGGGGTGAGGAGGCTCTTACCTTGATCTCCTGCTCCATGACAGGGCAGCTTATTGATAGAGTGGGGTGAGTGGAGATGCACCCCTTTGGCCGAGTTCCTCAGCAGTTTGGCCTACCATACATGGGTATGCTTCCCCCAGTGGTGCCAGTATATAGATCATTCCAAGAGGCCAGAGGGGGGCCTAGAGGCCAGGGTTGGATAATGGTTACTCCTGGCGTTCCAATTGTAGCCAGGAGGATAGTTCATGCCAGAGGGAGAGCCGGTGCATGTCAAGCACCTTTACTTCAGATTGTCGTGGGTCCTGCCCATAGCAGCGATGACCCCATTGAGGTAGACTCCGAGTTTGAGGAGTTTATGGGGGGGAGATAGAGGAGGAGACCGAGGACAGTGATCCTGAGTGGCATGATATCTAGGATATCATGCAGGCAGAGAGGGCCGAGCAGAGTGCAGAGAGGGTGACTCTTGTTTCAAAGGAGCCACTCTCCCAGGGCTATGGGGAGGATGAGTCTGTTGTGGGGAGTTACGTTGCTCCAGCCACAGGAGCAGCCCCTCAGTCAGTAGCGGCATCCGTGGCAGGTGCTGATCCTATAGACCCATCATGGAGGCCTGGTGATCTGAGTAACTTACCTTCTCCCCTCTCTAGTGTTTGTTTAACTTAAGATCATTTTAGTTTTTATCTTGTATCTTTTAATTTCTTGTTTGGTTTTTAATTTGTTTTCTCCTTGGTTTTCAGAGACTGCCGATGAGTGGCGGGACTTGATTCGCAGGGTATGTACTGATACCCTGATGATCCCCATGGAGAGGACCCGCACAGAGCTTTCCGTGGACGCTGGGGAGCCTTCAGGAGCCGGCAAACATACCGACGTCTTTGCTCCTATCTGGTATGTGGCCAGGATGGTATCGACCCTTCGTAGTGAGCTAGCAAGGTACAGGATGACTGAGTGCTTGATGAGGATTCATTCTCATGGTGAGACTATGGCTGCCCCTTGGGATCCTGAGCCCTCCATGCATTCAGAGTACTGGCGTAGCCAGAGTGCTAGGTGAGGGCATGCACCTTTAGAGGGGTCCTGTAGGGATTGAGAAGCCACTTGGCTCTCATAGATTTTGTACTATATATTCTTTTGTATATCCCGAGCTCTTTGAGCATTTTGACCATGCTTAGTGCATGATGGTATTGTATATAAACATTGATTATTTATATATATGCATTCGTTCTGGATCAAAATCTTGGCATTCATGGCTTTCTTTCTATTTCAAGTTTCCTTATGTATACTATGATGTACGTTTATATGTTTCTTTTAGAATATATGCAATGGTGAAAAAATGATGCAAGTGTTTCACTTTCCTTTTGTGTTTCATGATGCTGATATATGATGATGTAGATATAATGTGATTTTGAATCTTAGTTTCTGTAAGCAATTTGGATACTTCATGTTTGCTTTGGCAAGGTGATGAAAACAAACCGGTATGATGAACAGATAAACCTGCCCCTACCCTCAACTCCACGCAACTAGTAAGATGCGAGGGCTTATCACCAAGAGTTTGGAAGGGCGTAAGTTATGAGGTGTAGTGAAATGATAGTGATGAAAGATAGGAAAATATTTGGTCAAACCAAATTAGGACACCACAAGTCTACTCTACTCGAGTGACTTCATAGTTTTGGATGCAACTTGCTTTGCGGTTTATCCAGACTCAGACCCGTAGATGGCCACATAGTAGAAAAAATCTGGGATTTTAGGATTTTAACTCTCTTGGGACTTTGAACATCTGATTCATTTGTTTTTGACTCAAAGTTTCAAAGTTGGAATTGTTTGTGTATGACTTTTTGCATTTATTTGTCAAGAGGACCCCCTACACTTTTCCCCATGCTACTAGTAAGAAGTGTGGGTTTATCACCGTGGGAAAATTATAGGCGAGTAAGGGCATTCCCATCCTTTCCCAACCCTACGTCACTAGTAAGAGATGCAAGCTCATCACCAAAGGTTGGTGGGGTAAGGAAATGTGTAAAATTAATTTTTTTTGTTTGATCAATGTTTGACTTGTTTATCTGAGTAAAATGTCAGTATGTGTTTATTTCCAAAGAGATATACATATGGGATAGATGTGACACCATGAAGCTTCTAGAACAGACCATAAGAAAGAAACCTACCCTAAGAAGAAATCAAAAGTGAGAATAAACTTACAGATCTTGGTATGGTTACCGTTAAGACTTTGCCATGTCTAGCTTTATTTGATAAAATGATTCTGAGATAATTTGATGATATCATGAAAATGGAGAAGTATTATTAAAGATTTTATGCCAACAACATCATGAGTTGTAATGAACTGCTTTGAGAATAGATTCCTAAATCACAATTTGTGTATGAACAAGCAGACAACATGATCCTAATCTATATGAAGATGTAATGTAGATATATATACAAGTAGTGCTATCTACTTACATGTAAAAACACTTGGGGTGTAGGGAATTGACTGTTTCACCAAATTTCTCACCTTATAGTGTACATAAGAGGTATGCACTATTCCCATAGTCTTTCATGACTTGGTATGGACCTAACCATTTAGGCCAGAATTTCCTTCCTTCGCCGGTCTTCTTGTCGATCTGGCTGTCTAGTCTTAGAATGAGATCACCTTCATATATGTCATGCTCATAGACTTTCTTGTTATATTTCTGGCACATCCAGTCAGCATAGACTCTATGTCATTGTTCAGCATCTAACCTAGTTTCATCTAGGCTTTCTAGTTGGGAAAGATGTAACATTCTCATTTTAGACAATAGAACAAGTCAATTTTTTTTTTTTGATAAATTCTTCCTGGTTCTAAATACATAATTTAGAACTCACAAATCAAATAACCATTCATATAACAGATAACCATATGCAGTTGTAATGACTCAGAGTACCTCCGATCTATTCATTCCATGACTCGACAATCTACCGATCTATTCATGCGTGATAAGAGTTGGCATTTTTATTTAACACCCCACTCTTGCGGTTCTCTTCCCTATTCTGGGATTCAGAATGCTCTGTCCAAGGAACCTAACTGAATAACTGTTACCATTATTTATCGGCATCTCATTCCTTAGACCAGGTGACTCAGGACAACGCAATCAGCAGCTTGCGATACTTTGGCCAAAGATTTGAAACATACTGCTTATGTCTCGTATTCCTTAACGGCATACTCGTCAATTTGGAATACGTCCTTCACCCCATTCTTATGTTATGTAGAATGTCTTATACCGACTTCTGTCAGTCCCTCCTATACCAACTTATTCACTCGAAAACAGATTAGTAAGGTAATAACGTTATATGGATGCCCACGAGGACTAGGGATACGATGACATACTGGTTCAACCCTAGTTAAACCAGTGTGTCAAGATACCCTGAATATCCTACGCAGCCTTATAACGTGACCACATTCCTAATCGGTCCCTGAGTAACTCATTCGAGATCAAGATGTAAATCTTAGCGATCAATGTAAAGGGTGTCGTCATAAGTCACCTGCATTGTTGTAACTTCGAGAAGATCCTAATCTTCTCGGAGGTACAACCCCACAGTTGACTTGTGCCATCAACCTTTAAATCCGCCTCTAAAAGATCTACTTATTGATAAGTGTTACGCACACTAATTTTAAATTACATTAAAGACATTCCCCTAAGGTTAGCCTTTCCGAATCCCTAGATTCCTCATCTTAGGATGACCTTTCTCAATAAAACCCATTACACAAAGGAGTTTTTAAGGTCAAGGTCTCATCAAGGAGTTCATAGAATATACATAATTCTAAAACAATGGAATTGGACAATATCTCATAAACTTCACATGAGATTGCCATCAGAACCCCATTAGGTTTATATCAGTTCTCATAATTGAATTTATATCATACTTATTAGTATCAAGATATAAATGATTAAGAATCCAATTAAATGTTGTCCTGTCATAACCAGGTCTAGGGATTAATAATTTAATTCAGCTTGTTTAGCGTTCTGCTTAGGTAAATTTTAACCCTATCTTCCAAAAAGACAGTGATCTAAATTTCAATTTAGCCTTCGATAGAACATACAAGAACTGCTAAACACTCATAAGAATTCAGTCTCATTTTCTTGCAAAGCTTATATTGATAATCACCAAAGTTTCCAAATATATACAATAATAACAATTCTCTCAAGATATTTGAACCGAAGAAGGTCAAACTATCAAGACAAGAATACAAACACATAATTAACAAATATCACTTTCCATCCCTTTCAGAATTAATCAAATACATTTTATGCATTCAGCATACTTGATACAATACTCAACAGAAGAAGAACATCTTTCCTCAAATAGTACATTTAGAGAATCAAACTGTAATTCATCATAAACCAAGTTAAACAATCTGAACATCCTATTAGATCTACATGCTTTTACCACTTACGGCGACCATCTGCAAAATTTGTCAACATGGGTCAGTTCGATGAACTGAGCATGATAAGCACTAACTCTTAAAACAATTGCAATCCACCAACTGTTTTCATTAAACAACCTGTTTAAATGAGATCATTTCACCAAACTAGTATACATATTTCAGACTATGCTGATGTAATACAAAAGTGACCACAAACGTGTAACTCTATTATCATTACAGAATAGTCCTAAATACTTCCCAAATATTTCATCACAATATTAGAAATCAAGAAGAATGAAAGTATCCATATCATCTATCCATCTGAATTCCAAAAACAGCAAACTTCAGACAGATCATTTCATTCAACAGTAAAAGAAATATCATAATAAATCATGATTCCGTAAATAGGTTCAAAATAGTTCCAACGGTTAGATAAAAATATCATCATATATTTTCATAACGGAAGAGAAAGAAAACAAGTCATTCAAATTTCCCTTCAACAAGCTCATGACTGTACCATCTCCTTAAATGGAAAACATTCACCTTACATGCATACAAAAAAGTCAGACGAGTCACAAGAAGAATTACTGTTTTTTTAACATAAAATATAACAAAACTTCTGTACAGTAGCTATCACACCAATAGTGATGACTATCTACCAAACAGACACCACATGACCTTCCACATGAAACAACAAACAAGAAGATATTCCCCACATCGCCTGTCGAGGTTCAGTCGACAGCTCATAGTTCAGTCAAGCTCAAGGCAGGATAGTCATGCAACAGAATACGTAAACATGACTACAATCCCATACATCAACCTACAGTCCCCTTCTAGTTCATAATAAAAACTACAAGGCTTTCGGATCCAAGGTCGAAATCAAAGAGCTTCAATTATTCGCAGTCAACAATAGACTCCTCAACACTAAGCAACCGATGTTTCCCTAAGACTATGCCGAGATAATCACACAGAATTTCCGCAACACGCACAGCCTTATCTAACTAAAATAATCAGAAAGGAAACATGACATACCGTAATCTCATCAAGACACATTCAGGGTTTGAAGTGTGGTATTCATGACCCATTTTTACAGAGACAAGTTACATGATAACTAACTATACTCATGGAATCCAACAGTGCCAAAAACAACAAGTGAACCAATCAGGTTGACTAGAGGCAAATAATATAGTTACATGTCAAGGGTTAAACTGAACCCGAACAACAGTAACAAGATAAAAATAATAAACGATTCCAACTGTGCCAATCAATATTTTCACACAAGCTTGCACAGAAAGGAAACGTAACATACACTCAAGAGTCCGTACCAAAAATTCATACAAAATAACATAGGTCGTATACCTGTTACTCCTTCAGGACTCCAACAAAATCAAATTACCAATACTCAAATATATAAACCTATAGCTTCAATAGAGGTCCATAAATACATGACTCAATCAATGGATTCTACAAAGTCGTTTCGAGTACAATAAATAAATATATTGCATACTATCAACGGGTTGCATCCCATAACCACAATGCAAGGGAAAAACAACTTCAGAACGGTCTCAAAGAAGTACTGTAACACAGCAAGTTATCCATTCAACAAATCCTAAATATCATAGCTGAACCCGAACAAGATTCAATAACCACTACCTTAATAACCTCAACAAAGTTACAAAAAGTTCAATTAAAATGAACAATCAAAAAAATGTCTAGCAATATCCCTTCTGACAAGTATCAACAACAAGCATCGACGACAAGTATAAATCAACAAGCATCACAGTAGCCTATACCCATCACGAGAACAATTCATGGGTTCTCACAGAGCAGGCCTAGCATACATTCATTTCATATATTTCGCAAACTAAAAGCTGGAATGCAAATCACAAGGAAATATAGCAACAGTTCGAAATACAATAAACACCCATCAAGGGTTAAATTGAAAAAACCAAACCAGCATGAAGATACAGTGCCAAAAATCACACAAGACTACCATAGAAACCAACCAATTCCAAAAATCATCTGAACAAAGTTGTTCTAATGAAATCACTTGAAAGACAGCAAGATTTTTAAAGGTTAGGGCCTAACATGCCTGAATATTTGCTCAAAATTCCAAAGCATACCACTGAAAGAGCTCGATCCTTCTCTTCCTTTTCCAAGTTAGAGCCACCAACAAAAATTTGCTATTTCCATGACTTATATATTTTCCTTGCCAGAGGAAAGAGCTAGTTACGCTCATACTTGCCATGCAACACCAAGAAGACTGGTGCGAAGAACCAGTGAACAGACAGAAGGAAAACCGGAGCGCATGCAAAACCAAACAAACAATTAACTTTCCATTTTGCATGCTTCCCCAAGAAATCTGAGCTCGAAGCCCGAGTTCATTGATTGCATTAATTCCCAGTTTCCCGCTCAAACTCCACTGCCACCGACCTCCATAATTGGCTATGGACAAATGCATATCATAGATCATTTCTAACTTTGGTGACCTGCCACATCGGCTCAAGTTAGCCGTTTTAAAACTTCCACCAATTACCTGTCCCTCATGCTTATCCACGCATTTAATAACATAGAAACTGCTGCCCATGGTTCGCACCCCTCCATAGGTCCCCTTATTCTTTGCTCAATAGTTAGGTTAGTAACTTAGGTTAGGATTTAGGATAACACCTAGTCTAACCACTTAGCACATAGATACTAACTTAGAACATTAGCTCTTAGCCTAGGTCTAGGTTAGATTAACACTAATCTAACCCCTAGGTTAAGTTTAGTTTTAGGTTACTAACATTAATAATTCCAGTTAGGTCTAACATTTCATATACTCAGAAAAAGACCTACAACATGCATTCTCGAACAGGGTTCACTCCTGTACTGCCATTAGGCTACAAAATTATATGTAACAGAATTATTACCTGGTCCACGATCAAGACCTTCTAGATATACTTCGATATCGGGAACCATTCCATTTCACACGATCAACCTGAGTTAGACTCGGGATTGGCTTTATTCAACGAATTCAGACCTTGCAACCTGTGAAAGGTTTATAATTTTTAATTCATCACGAATAACTTAAAGCACCACTTGGATCAATACCACTGATCCAAGGCTAGGTCTTATAGATGAATAACTTCATAATTCATTCCGAGATCAGATTAAACTCAGATGCAAAATGAAATAAATAAAAGAGTCCAATCATAATCCGACTCAGTCAAAGATCTGCAATCTGCAAAGAAGATACAGTACATATCAAGCATGACTTCTCAATCAAGGAACACATCCTTTTACAAAGAAATCACATATCAACACTTGTATGCTTAGGAGGAAGTAACAACAGTTCAGGGTGTTACATGCTTCCCTCCTAAAAGATTCATCGTCCCGATGATTACATATTCAATTAACCTTCAGGTCAACCAATTTATTAGTTCACAAATCAATGCGACTATTTTCCAACTTGAATAGTTCCAGAAATCAATGTCACAACACATTTTATTCAACTTGAATAATGTTTGCCTCCATCCGGCTTTCATAAATACTTAAAAAAAATAAGTTCATAAAAGAATGTTTTGTCAACAGATTTCATTCTGTTGAAAAAGAGAAGGAAAAGCAATTTTCATCTCTTCCAGATTTTCCCAAGTTGCACTTTCTTCGTTAAACTGGTCCCACTGGACCTTACATTGCTGTATTTCATGATTTCTTAAATGCAATTGGCGAGTTTCCAGCACTCGTGTGGGTTTAACCACGATTATTCCTGGGTCTTGGACCTGCAAGGAATTCCAATTTAAAACATGTGACAGATCTGAAACGTATTTCTTAAGCAAAGAAATATGGAAAACATCATGCATGCGAGATAAAGAAGGTGGTAATGCTAAACGATAAGCTACAGGATTGATTATTTCGACAATTTCGAAAGGTCCCACGAATCGAGGTGACAACTTGGCAGCCTTGCCAAAAGTTATAGAACTCTTTCTGGGTTTAACACGAAGAAAAACCTTCTCACCCAGTTCAAACTTCCGATCAACCCGCTTAAGGTCAGCATAGCTCTTCTGTCTATCCGCTGCTTCCTTTAATCGTTCACGAATCAGCTTAACTTGCTGTTCCATTTCTGTGAGAATCTCTGGTCCAATTACCACTCTATCCTCAACACTATCCCAGCTAACAGGAGTTCTACACTTTCTTCCATAAAGTGCTTCAAATGGTGCCATTTTAAGAGATGAGTGATAAGTGTTGTTATATGCGAACTCAACTAATGGAAGATACTCTTCCCATTTATACTGTTGATCCATGCAATACATTCGCAACATGTCCTCCAACACTTGATTTACCCTCTCAGTTTGTCCATCCATTTCCGGATGATATGCAGAACTGAAGTTTAGTTTCGTGCCAAGAGCTGTATTAAGCGTTTGCCAAAACCTTGACGTCATTCTTGGATCCCTGTCTGATATAATCAATTCTGGTACACCATGCAATCTGAAAAATTTCGTGTATGAATCTTTTGGCTAGCACTGGTGAATCATCCTTTAGATTTCCAGCGATGAAATGAGCTACCTTAGTCAGTTTATCTACAACTACCAGGATAACATCATGTTTATTCCTGGACATGGGTAATCCTTGTACAAAATCCATGGTTATTACTTGCCATTTGTACTGCGGTATGCTATGAGGATATAACAGTCCAGCAGGGTGCATATGTTCTGCCTTAACCCGCTGACACTCCAAACAATGGGTCACAAAATTTATGACATCCTTTTTCATACCTTTCCAAAAGTATTGTTGTTTCAGATCAGCAAGCATCTTTGTGATACCCGGGTGTCCAGAGAAAGGTGAATTATGAAATTCCACTAACAACTTCTTCCTCAAGTCGTTCAACATAGGTACATACACCCTGTTTTCATAACGCAAGATTCCTTCATTATCAAAATGAAAACCCTTATACCTTTCATCATTAGGTTCTGCAGCAAGCGCTACTTTTACTTGCTGAAAGTATGCATCTGATTCTGAGGCACTTTTTACCTCATCCTTGAACTGAGTTCTTAATGTTATAAGAGCAGAAATGTGCCTCCTACGACTTAGAGCATCAGCTACTCTATTCTCCTTCCCTTTGATATAGCTAATATCAAAATCATATTGTGATAAAAATTCTAACCACCTTCTCTGTCTGGCATTAAGATTAGGCTGAGTGAAAATATATTTCAGTCCTAAGTGATCAGTTTTCAACTCAAAAGGTTTCCCAAGTAAGTAGTGTCTCCAGACTTGAAGCGCATGAACAATGGCAGCAAGCTCCAAATCATGAGGGGCATAATTCAGCTCATGTAACTTGAGTTTTCTACTTTCATATGCAATGACTTGATCATTTTGTAGCAAAACACCTCCAAGGCCTTCCCCAGAAGCATCCGTTACAACTGTGAAACTCCCATTAGGGTCTGGTACAGCTAAAATAGGTGCAGAAGTCAACTGGTCTTTCAGACTTTTGAAAGCCACTTCGCACTTGTCATTCCATATGAATTTCTTATCCTTCTTCTGCAATGAAGTTATTGGTGCAGCTACCTTAGAAAAATCCTTTACAAATTTTCTATAGTAACCAGCAAGACCCATGAAGCTTCTTACTTCATGCACATTCTTTGGCGCAGGCCACTCAGTTATTGCCACTATTTTTGAAGGATCTACAGCAATTCCTTCTTTACTTATAACATGACCCAAATAGTGAACTTCTGAATCAAAGAAAGAACATTTGGATAACTTTCCATACAACTTTCTTTTTCTCAAAATACCCAAAACTATCTTCAAATGCTCATTGTGCTCCTCAACGCTTTTAGAATAAATGAGAATATCGTCCAAGAATACAAGTACAAACTTGTCCAGATATTCTTAAAAAATATTGTTCATTAAGTTCATAAAGGCTGCGGGTGCATTAGTTAATCCAAAGGGTAGAACCGTGAATTCATAATGTCCGTACCTTGTTCGGAAAGTTGTTTTATGAATATCTTCTTCTCTAATTCTTAACTGATGATAGCCAGATCGAAGATCTATCTTAGAATAAACCGCTGCTCCACGCATCTGATCAAATAGATCGTCGATCCTTGGAAGAGGATATTGGTTCTTGATTGTTGCTTTGTTCAACATCCGATAATCAATACACAGCCTAAGTGTTCCATCCTTCTTTTTCACAAATATCACAGGCGCACCCCAAGGTGAAACACTTGGTCTAATCAAACCTTTTGTCAAAAGTTCTTGCAACTGTGCCTTAAGCTCGACTAACTCTGTAGTAGTCATCCTGTAAGGTGCTTTGGAAATAGGTTCAGTTCCCGGTTTGATTTCGATGGTGAAGTCAAATTATCTCTTGGGTGGTAACCCTGGTAATTCTTCAGGAAAAACATCCCTGAAACTTTGTAACAGAGGAAATTGCTTCATGTAATCACCATCTTCTTCTGAAGATTCAGATATCTTTATTGCATAAAGGGTACATCCTTTATTCTTAGCCTTTTTAAGCTGCATAGCTGACAGTTTTCTAACTGAAATTTCCCATTTCACACCTTGAATCTCTGCTATTTCCAGCTGATCATCCAAACATTTTATGTTCTTTTCATAGAAATCTACCTTTGCTTTATGGTCAGCTAACCAATTGACACCGATGACAATGTCATACGATCCTAAAGGTGTAACATAGAGGTCAAATTCCATGGAAAAGTTAGGTAAGTCAAGGACTGCCCCAAAAAGACACATACTCACTGTATGAACAGAGTTATTACCATACTGTACAGTCCAAGATTTATCCATTTTCCCAGCTTTTATTTTAAGTTTAGAAGCAAGTTTATTAGAAATAAAACATTCAGTAGCTCCTGTATCAAAAATAATAGTGACAGGTATGCCAAATAACTTACCCGGAACTTCTATAGGTGTTACTTGCTTTTCAGCTTGCTTGTCTGCTACTGCAGCATGTATCTTATGCTGCTGATTACGATCATCCTTCTTCAAAGGGCACTGATTTGCGTAGTGATCTTTGCCACAATTGTAGCAGCCTCCTACAGGTCCCTTTTTAGGCTCAGAATTGCCTCCAGCCTTGTAATTGTCACGTTGTCCTCCATAGGGCTTCTGCCCATTGTTATAATTTTTAGCAAAATTATCCCTTACATTTCCAGCAGGCTTATTTACTGCTGCTTTCTTACTGTTATCTCCTGGAAACTTACTCTTGTTTCCAAACTTTTTCCATGGTCCTTTTCTGGGTGCAAGAGAGGTTGAAGAAGGATTTGCAGTCTTCTTCCGCACTTCCTCTTTATGAGCAGAAATAGCCTTTAATTTCTGTTCTTGCCTTATGGCCTTTTCAACAACTCCTTCCATAGTGGTTGGACTGTGAACATCGACCTCTCCCCCTATCACGGGATTCAATCCCATGATGAATTTCCGTATTCTGAACTTCTCGTCAGTTTGATACTGCGGTACATACTTGAGGAGTTTTGTAAACCGCTCCCAGAATTCAGTTACCGTTAGCTTCCCTTGAGCTAAGTTCTGAAATTCTGTCATTTTCTGATCATAGAAAAGTTGTGGCAGCCAACGTTGCCTAAAATAGCCTTTAAATTGATCCCAAGTAATATTGGTCTCATCAATGTTTAGTTCAGCTTTACGGCTATCCCACCACGAAGATGCTTCGTGGGAAAGCTAATAGGCTCCCCAAATAGCTTTGGTTTCCTCTGAGAAGTTCCTTATTGCAAAGTACTTCTCCATTTCGCTGAGCCAGTTCTCAGCTCCATCTCCTAATGTGGTGCCATCGTACTTAGGTGGGCTTATCCTTTTTATATCATTAGTGAGTTCTGCTGCCAACCTGGCCTTTTTGTTTTCTGGTTGGACAGGTGCATTTACATCATTAACATCAACACCCACATTGGGGTTGTCCTCTGGAGGTGGCTGATTGTTATTACCAGCTTCTTCATCCTCCTCATTTCCCATCACCTGCTGCTCAAGTACAGCTAAATGATCTCTTGTGTCCAACAGGGCAGCAAGGATCTCATCAAGTTTCTAGGTTGTTGCCTCCCCTCCCTCAGGTGGAGCATTATTCGCAACGTTCCCCCTTGTTCTAACCATTTTCTGTTACAAGAAAATTCAGGTTTTTATCAGATTATGGACACAATAGGTCCAAGAGCTGCAACCTTCAACTCTGATACCAAGATGTAACATCCTCATTTTAGACAATAGAACAAGTCAATTTTTTTTTTTGATAAATGCTTCCTGGTTCTAAATACATAATTTAGAACTCACAAATCAAATAACCATTCATATAACAGATAACCATATGCAGCTGTAATGACTCAGAGTACCTCCGATCTATTCATTCCATGACTCGGCAATCTACCGATCTATTCATGCGTGATAAGAGTTGGCGTTTTTATTTAACACCCCACTCTTGCGGTTCTCTTCCCTATTCTGGGATTCAGAATGCTCTGTCCAAGGAACCTAACTGAATAACTGTTACCATTATTCATCGGCATCTCATTCCTTAGACCAGGTGACTCAGGACAACGCAATCAGCAGCTTGCGATACTTTGGCCAAAGATTTGAAACATACTGCTTATGTCTCGTATTCCTTAACGGCATACTCGTCAATCTGGAATACGTCCTTCACCCCATTCTTATGTTATGTAGAATGTCTTATACCGACTTCTGTCAGTCCCTCCTATCCCAACTTATTCACTTGGAAACGGATTAGTAAGGTAATAACGTTATATGGATGCCCACGAGGACTAGGGATACGATGACATACTGGTTCAACCCTAGTTAAACCAGTGTGTCAAGATACCCTGAATCTCCTAGGCAGCCTTATAACGTGACCACATTCCTAATCGGTCCCTGAGTAACTCGTTCGAGATCAAGATGTAAATCTTAGCGATCAATGCAAAGGGTGTCGTCATAAGTCACCTGCATTGTTGTAACTTCGAGAAGATCCTAATCTTCTCGGAGGTACAACCCCACAGTTGACTTGTGCCGTCAACCTTTAAATCCACCTCGAAAAGATCTACTTATTGATAAGTGTTACGCACACTAAGTTTAAATTACATTAAAGACGTTCCCCTAAGGTTAGCCTTTCCGAATCCCTGGATTCCTCATCTTAGGATGACCTTTCTCAATAAAACCCATTACACAGAGGAGTTTTTAAGGTCAAGGTCTCATCAAGGAGTTCATAGAATATACATAATTCTAAAACAACGGAATTGGACAATATCTCATAAACTTCACATGAGATTGCCATCAGAACCCCATTAGGTTTATATCAGTTCTCATAACTGAATTTATATCATACTTATTAGTATCAAGATATAAATGATTAAGAATCCAATTAAATGTTGTCCTGTCATAACCAGGTCTAGGGATTAATAATTTAATTCAGTTTGTTTAGCGTTCTGCTTAGGTATATTTTAACCCTATCTTCCAAAAAGACAGTGATCTAAATTTCAATTTAGCCTTTGATAGAACATACAAGAACTGCTAAACACTCATAAGAATTCAGTCTCATTTTCTTGCAAAGCTTACATTGATAATCACCAAAGTTTCCAAATATATACAATAATAACAATCTTTTCAAGATATTTGAACCGAAGAAGGTCAAACTATCAAGATAAGAATACAAACACATAATTAACAAATATCACTTTCCATTCCTTTCAGAATTAATCAAATACATTTTATGCATTCAGCATACTTGATACAATACTCAACGGAAGAAGAACATCTTTCCTCAAATAGTACATTTAGAGAATCAAACTGTAATTCATCATAAACCAAGTTAAACAATCTGAACATCCTATCAGATCTGCATGCTTTTACCACTTACGGCGACCATCTGCAAAATTTGTCAACATGGGTCAGTTCGATGAACTGAGCATGATAAGCACTAACTCTTAAAACAATTGCAATCCACCAACTGTTTTCATTAAACAACCTGTTTAAATGAGATCATTTCACCAAACTAGTATACATATTTCAGACTATGCTGATGTAATACAAAAGTGACCACAAACGTGTAACTCTATTATCATTACAGAATAGTCCTAAATACTTCCCAAATATTTCATCACAATATTAGAAATCAAGAAGAACGAAAGTATCCATATCATCTATCCATCTGAATTCCAAAAACAGCAAACTTCAGACAGATCATTTCATTCAACAGTAAAAGGAATATCATAATAAATCATGATTCCGTAAATAGGTTCAAAACAGTTCCAACGGTTAGATAAAAATATCATCATATATTTTCATAACAGAAGAGAAAGAAAACAAGTCATTCAAATTTCCCTTCAACAAGCTCATGACTGTACCATCTCCTTAAATGGAAAACATTCACCTTACATGCATACGAAAAAGTCAGACGAGTCACAAGAAGAATCACTGTTTTGTTAACATCAAATATAACAAAACTTCTGTACAGTAGCTATCACGCCAACAGTGATGACTATCTACCAAACAGACTCCACATGACCTTCCACATGAAACAGCCAACAAGAAGATATTCCCCACATCGCCTGTCGAGGTGCAGTCGATGGCTCATAGTTCAGTCAAGCTCAAGGCAGGATAGTCATGCAACAGAATACGTAAACACGACTACAATCAAATACATCAACCTATAGTCCCCTTCTAGTTCATAATAAACACTACAAGGCTTTCGGACCTAAGGTCGAAATCAAAGAGCTTCAATTATTCGCAGTCAACAATAGAATCCTCAACACTAAGCAACCGATGTTTTCCTAAGACTATGCCGAGATAATCACATAGAATTTCCGCAACATGCACAGCCTTATCTAACTGAAATAATCAGAAAGGAAACATGACATACCGTAATCTCGTCAAGACGCATTCCGGGTTTGAAGTATGGTATTCATGACCCATTTTTATAGAGACAAGTTACATGATAACTAACTATACTCATGGAATCCAACAGTGCCAAATACAACAAGTGAACCAATCAGGTTGACTAGAGGCAAATACTATAGTTACCTGTCAAGGGTTAAACTGAACCCAAACAACAGTAACAAGATAAAAATAATAAACGATTCCAACTGTGCCAATCAATATTTTCGAACAAGCTTGCACAGAAAGGAAACATAACATACACTCAAGAGTCTGTACCAAAAATTCATACAAAATAACATAGGTCGTATACCTGTTACTCCTTCAGGACTCCAACAAAATCAAATTACCAATACTCAAATATATAAACCTATAGCTTCAACAGAGGTCCATAAAACACGACTCAATCAATGGATTCTATAGAGTTATTTCGAATACAATAAATAAATATATTACATACTATCAACGGGTTGCATCCCATAACCACAATGCAAGGGAAAAACAACTTCAGAACGGTCTCAAAGAAGTACTGTAACACAACAAGTTATCCATTCAACAAATCCTAAATATCATAGCTAAACCCGAACAAGATTAAATAACCACTACCTTAATAACCTCAACAGAGTTACAAAAAGTTCAATTAAACTGAACAATCAAACAAATGTCCAGCAGTATCCCTTCCGACGAGTATCAACAACAAGTATCGACGACAAGTATAAATCAACAAGCATCACAATAGCCTGTACCCATCTCGAGAACAATTCATGGGTTCTCACAGAGCAGGCCTAGCATACATTCATTTCATATATTTCACAAACTACAAGCCGGAATGCAAATCACAAGGAAATATAGCAATAGTTCAAAATACAATAAACACCCATCAAGGGTTAAATTGAAAAACCGAACCAGCATGAAGATACAGTGCCAAAAATCACACAAGACTACCATAGAAACCAACCAATTCCAAAAATCATCTGAACAGAGTTGTTCTAATGAAATCACTTTAAAGACAGCAAGATTTTTAAAGCTTAGGGCCTAACATGCCTGGATATTTGCTCAAAATTCCGAAGCAGACCACTGAAAGAGCTCGATCCTTCTCTTCCTTTTCCAAGTTAGAGCGACCAACAAAAATTTGCTATTTCCATGACTTATATATTTTCCTTGCCAGAGGAAAGAGCTAGTTACACTCATACTTGCCATGCAACACCAAGAAGATTGGTGCGAAGAACCAGTGAACAGACAGAAGGAAAACTAGAGCGCATGCAAAACCAAACAAACAATTAACTTTCCATTTTGCATGCTTCCCCAAGAAATCCGAGCTGGAAGCCCGAGTTCATTGATTGAATTAATTCCCAGTTTCCCACTCAAACTCCACTGCCACCGACCACCATAATTGGCGATGGACAAATGCACATCATAGATCATTTCTAACTTTGGTGACCTACCACATCGGCTCAAGTTAGCCATTTTAAAACTTCCACCAATTACCTGTCCCTCATGCTTATCCACACATTTAATAACATAGAAACTGCTGCCCATGGTTCACACCCCTCCATAGGTCCCCTTATTCTTTGCTCAATAGTTAGGTTAGTAACTTAGGTAAGGATTTAGGATAACACCTAGTCTAACCACTTAGCACATAGATACTAACTTAGAACATTAGCTCTTAGCCTAGGTCTAGGTTAGATTAACACTAATCTAACCCCTAGGTTAAGTTTAGTTTTAGGTTACTAACATTAATAATTCTAGTTAGGTCTAACATTTCATATACTCAGAAAAAGACCTACTTGGGAAAGACGTGCTTCTCTGTAAGCGTCTTCATCCAGAATCTCTTGTAATGAAATGCGGAGACTGGGTATTTCAACCTCGAGTGGGAGAACTGCCTCTACCCCGAACACTAGTGAAAAAAGAGTTGCTCTTGTTAGTGTTTTTATTGAGGTTCGGTGGGCCCATAAGGCTGGATATAACTTCAAGTGCCAATCTCATTTGTTTTCTTTCACCGTTTTAAGGAGAATGGCTTTTAGTGTTTTATTCGTCGCTTCAGCCTGTCCATTGACTTGAGGGTAATACAAGGAAGCCGTATGATGGATTATTTTAAATTTATTGCATAGCTCATGAACCTCTTCATTCTTAAAAGAAGTTCCATTATCAGAGATAATGATTTACGGGATACCGTACCTGCAAATTATTTGGTTTAAGATGAACTTGGTGATTACAGAACCAGGTACAGTAGTAAGAGGCATAGCCTCTACCCATTTGGTAAAATATTCAGTGGCCGTGATTATAAAATTATGGCTGTCTGTGGATGAGGGAGAGAATTTCCCTATTAAATCTAGGCCCCATGTAGAAAAGGGCCGTGGAGTAGCGATTGGTTGCAGAGCTTGTGCCGGCATATGGATCTCATGGGAGAATTCTTGGCACTTATGACACCTGCGTACGAACTCTACTATGTTGTGTTCTAGAGTAGGCCAGAAATAGCCCATTCGATGTATTTTACGAGTGGTGGCATGACCACCAAAGTGGCCTCCACACATTCCACTGTGGGATTCATGGAGAATCTTCTTGGATTCTTCTGTGTCGACACATCTTAGGAGTATTCCATCGAACGCTTTCCGATAGAGTACTTGCTCTATAATGATGTATTTAGCTATGATAATATGTAACCAACTTCTTTGTTGTGGTGTAGCTCCTTCTAGATATGTATGGTCCATGATATAATTAATGATATCAACATACCAGGGACACTCAGAGATAGAGGGTCAGGTTTCGATGTAGTATATGCACTCATCTGGAAAATCTAAATCTACTAGATCACCTCCATCTAATGGGTTATCAGCTAACCAATCTGTGATGATTTGTCCTTTAACCGACTTCTGATTTACAAATGTTAATTCGAATTCCCCCATTAAGGTTATAAAATGTCCAGCCTTTTTAGAAAAGGACCCTTGTGTGAGGAAAGTTTGTAAATGGTCTATTTTTACCATGACCCTTGTTTCTTGATTTAGCATATAATGTCTTAGGTGTTTGGTTGCAAAAACTATGGCGAGGAATTCTCATTCTGCTTGGGTATAACATGTTTCATAGTTGAGCAACATTCGGCTAATGAAATAAATCATGCGTTTTCTCTTGTTATCGTCTTCTTGAGCCAGCATGCAGGCTAGCGAGACATTAGTTGCTCGTGAATATAAAATTAACGGGTGATCTAGCTTAGGTGGCATTAGCATAGGTGGTGATAATAGGAAATGCTTAACTATATCAAAAGCTTCATTGCATTCTTCAGTCCAATCAATGCTATAATCTTTCTTGAGTAAATTGTTGATTGAATGAATGGCAAAGCTTAAGTCCGGGATGAATCTTCGAATTGCACCTAGCTTTATGAGAAATGACCTGATTCCAGACTCATCTGAAGGTGGAACCATTTCAAGGACAACCCAAATTTTGGTTGGGTCAACATCTATCCCTCGTGATGATATGATGTAACCTAGGAGCTTCCCTCTTGTTACACCAAAGACGTATTTTTCTGGATTTAGCTGTTGATGCAAAATCACAGCACCCCTGGATGCACATCAGGCTTCTAGGTTGATGTTCAGGCATCCAGTGTGATTGCACAACATGGAAACATCTCTCCAAGTGTGGGACTTGTGAAACCGAGAGAGGAATCTCTAGAGAAGGCTGGTTCCTACTCCTAAACTACCTGCCACAAGCTATTCCAGTGCAGGCAAGCTAATCTAATCCTAATCTAACCATGCCAAGGAGACAGAGAGAGAGAGAGAAGGGAAAAATAGAAAAAGCCTACACTAAAACGGTGATACACCAGAGAAGGAGGATGTTGAACATCTATCAAAACTGCCATGGGACAAAGAGAGGTGAGCAATGGGAAGGATGGACAGATGCATCACAGGCCCAAGGATAGATTTCACACAGAAAATGTCCCAAAACTCCATGAACATAGCTCCAAACCTGCAATGAACATCTAGACATGCACAGATACCTGCAAATGAAGAGAGGCAAGGAGAGAACAAGCAAAAATGAGAGAGGATGGACAGATGCATCACAGAACACGTTTTGTTACTCCAGAAGTTTGCACAGAACATCATTCCATTAGTAAAAGGCAAAAATGCCATCACAGAGCAAGGGAGGAGGTTCGAGCTCCATTTTCAACCCTAGAGAAGAAAAGAAGGGAGGGTAGAGCAGAAAGAATGAACAACTTTTTATATTTTGCCACTCCTTACAATATATAGGAAGAATGAGAGAAGGAAGAAAGAGGAAAGTCAGATCTACTCCAACCACCTCCAGGTTGTATTTTAAATCATCTCATTATGGTAGAAGCGGCGGATCCTGGCAAAACGGCGGGCTGTCTGCTGCATTAAAGCTGGTTGTTGAAGCGTCACTTCTGCTGTATCATGCGTCAGAGCTGTTTTTTGATTTTATCTCTCCAAACTGCACCAAAACTATAGATTAGCCCCAGGATCATGTAGATAATTTCATGAGCTTTCCGTTGATATAAAGAACATGGAAATCCGAGCTCTGGATCAAAAGATATGGCGATCTAAAGATTTAGGGCACGGAGCAGACCAAAACGGATTTTAAAATGTTTTCCCGCTCTTCACCGTCTGGACGACACGTGGCATGTGCTGATTGGACGAGAAATTCTCTATCCTCCATCTTTCACGGGCTTTCTTTTTGAAATTGCTTGTGGGCCCCTTAAACTTGGACATGTGGCGCCATTTCATTGGTTTGGTTCAGCGCTCGATAACTCGCCCCTTTGACCTTTTGACTTTTTCTCCTGTGAGGACACGTGGCAGTTTCTGATTGGTCCTCGGCTCCTTCGGCTCCTTCGCGTACTTCACCTCCATTTTTCCCTGATGTCCCATTTGATTTTGGGCCCTTTGTGCTCATTTCGGCCGGTTCGGACATTTCGGGCATTTTTGGCCCGCTTGTCCCAATTTGCTTCGGACTGATTTGACTCTTTCCGGCCGGTTTGGCCGGTTCGCGCCTTTTTGGCCCGATTGTCCCATTTGATTTTGGACTGTATGGCCCTTTTTCACCCGGTTCAGCCGGTTCGCGCCTTTTCGGCCCGCTTGTCCTGAAGGCGACCCTCTTCAGCAGTTAGCCAATTTTCTCTTCTCGGCTGGATCGGCTTTTCGCACCCGCCGCGTACTTCTACCCGACTTGTCCCATTTTCTTTTGGACTGCCTGTGCTCATTTCGGCCGAACCGGCCGGTTCGAGCATTTTTGTCGCAAACGTCCCGAGCAACACTTAGGACTAGGACTTAGCCGATTTTCGCGATTTTTCCTGGATTGACCTATTTGCCTTCTGCAACCTTTTCCCGCATTTTCTCAGAGCTTGCTCTTTTCCTCTCAGACAGGGGACTTAGAAAATATTTGAGGGGACTCTAGCAACATGATTTTTGGCCCCGAATCAATCAATTTTCCTGGGACTTGAATATTCTGATGCATGTTATCAAAATTACCCAGGGGGGGTGAAATTTTGACAACAGTTTGGCGACTCAACGGGGTCATCTGCCTGCTAGATGAATGATCAGTAGCTTGAAGCATCCATTGGGCATGGAGTCATGAGTTGCAACCTGCAACTGATCTGAACTTTGAAAATCTCCCTTCTGAGCCACTAAGAAACCCATTGAACCTGGAGTGTTCTCACCAAGATGCCACTGAAATGAACTGTGCAAGAGCAGAACCAGCAACACCAAAACTATGTACAAAACTGAAAATCATACATGCCCCAAATGGAACATGCAGAGTGTGCACAAGCACTTCTTCTACTGAAAGCAAACCTAGCTACTCTACTCTAACTGGAAGCAAAGGCAAGCTAAACAAACCCTGTAACTGGTTGTGAGAAATAGCTTCCTTTCTTCAAAATTGGCAGCCATGTAATTGATTTGGCACTGATCATGGCTGTTTGGATGGATGGAAAATCAGCAAGAAGCTGGTCTTCTATCCAAACCATCAAGGTATTAACTGAAAAATCCAATACCTCTTTTAGTTGCTCTGCATTTGGATTGGAGAGGTATGGCAGCTGATCCTTGGTACTTTGTAGCTCATCCTCATGCTCAGAAGCAATCATGACTGGTTATGGCTTCTCCTTTGGCTCCAATGAAGCCAAATACCTGATTGGGCAAGGTCTGATCCATTTGATATGCCCATAGCTCTGATTGTCAACTCCAAGAATGGAGTCTTCTTGTAGACCCTCTTGAATGGATGGTGTGGAAGAAATGGTGAAATTCTTCTGTCCTTTCTCTTCCTCTAATGAATAACATGGAAGATAAAAATCTTCCAATCTTGATCCCAAAGAGCTGCTGTAAGATGCAGGCTACTGCAAATGAAAGCTCTCCTTCATGGTAGCAGACTCTGGTGTTTGGAATGTGGATGATGAAAGAGAGAAAGGTGAAAGATCAACTGGTTCTCCTCCATCAAAACAGTCCTCCAAATCTGAGAGGTAAACTACCTCATTGCTGTCCTGCTACTAGTTTTCAACTTCCTCCATGGTGTCCTCTTGATCTGCAACTTGACCACCATGGTTTCCTTCACTCTCCAATATTGAGTTTGAGAGATCAAACTCCTTTTTAGTAATAGAACTTGAGAGAGATGAAGTGGAAAGAAGAACTGAAGGTTCTTCTGTAGCCTGCTTTGTGCTCAAAGCCCTTGGATCTGCACTTTTCTCCTCCATGGCTAGATTGTGCTCCTCTTCTTTTGGATTTGGAGCAGCTTCTCCTTCCTCCAATGTTTGAAGGCAATCTTGCTCTTGATTGAACTCTTCCTCCAGCATGAAGTTTGTCAATTCAAACTCTTCAATTTGCTGCTCTAGAGGACAAGTTGGGACTGCAAGATCTTCTTCTCCAACAAAATTAGTCCTCACCACCATTTGTTCTCCAACCCTAGCCTCTTTTGTAGGCTTAACCATCAAGGGGATCTTTGTCATCCAAAATTTGGTAGCCCAAACCTTCAAGTCATCTGTCATTTCTTTTCTGTTGGGCTCCTCTTCTTGCTGTCCTTGATGACTGATTTTTTCAATTCCTTCTTCCCCATATGAAATTGGGAATGCAAGAGGAGGAATGGGTTGAAACTCAACCAATTTTACACTTTTTTGTGGTGGTGGAGGCAGTGAAACCTCTTGTTTCTTTGGAGGAGGGGGTATTTCTGTTAGCTCTTATGGAGGGGATGACTGTTTGGAAGGGAAAAGGAAAGAAGAATCGAGATGAGGTGGAAGACTGGGGGGTGGAGAAATGGATTCAACACTTGGGACAGCAGATGGAGGGTTTGAAACTTGACACTGCTGAAATGAAACAGATTGGGAAAGAGGAAAAGGAAAGGCATGAGATGGTGTGCTTACCCATTGACAAGGTTGCTGAATACTTCTCTCATACACCTCTATTTCTTCAATCCACTTTGCAAGCAAAGGCAGCGTTGCAATCATGAAGTCAAGCTTCTCCTGAGGGCTGTAATGCCTTGGAAAAGGTCCCACCCATGGATAGGGTGCTCCATAACCGATTCCAAAAGCTTTCATCTGTGCCTGAGCCCTGGACTGCACTATGTTTACCTCCATCTTTTGGATTTTCTCCAACAGACCAGAATCTTACATCTGATTGTCTTCATTATATGCATACTCTTGCTCTTGGAAAGCTCCATAGCCAAACTGACTTTGGCACTGCTGTTCATATGAATATGCATGCTGATTTGGAGGATTTGTAAAACCTGTTGGAGGTGGAATATACTGCTGTTGTTGATATGAAATCCATGATGGAAATGAAGTCATGATTTCACAACTTCAAAGAATGAGGAAGAATGAAAGAGATGGAAAGAAGGATGGATGAAAATGTATGGAAACAGGTCTGTAAGCTCAGAGAAATGGGTTGCTGATCAGATGGAGTCACCAGATGTGTTTGCAAGTGCCTCCAAAGGTTGAAATCTTCACAGGAACACACCAACCTGCAAAAGATGAAGTGAAAGACCTCTAAGGTCCCACCGGGCGTGCCAAAACTGTTGATGCAAAATCACAGCACCCCTGGACGTACATCAGGCTTCTAGGTTGATGTTCAGGCATCCAGTGTGATTGCACAACATGGAAACCTCTCTCCAAGCGTGGGACTCGTGAAACCGAGAGAGGAATCCAGAGAAGGCTGGTTCCTACTCCTAAACTACCTGCCACAAGCTCTTCCAGTACAGGCAAGCTAATCTAATCCTAATCTAACCATGCCAAGGAGACAGAGAGAGAGAGAAGGGAAAAACAGCAAAAGCCTACACTAAAACGGTGATACACCAGAGAAGGAGGATGTTGAAAATCTATCAAAACTGCCATGGGACAAAGAGAGGTGAGCAATGGGAAGGTTGGACAGATGCATCACAGGCCCAAGGATAGATTTCACACAGAAAATGTCCCAAAACTCCATGAACACAGCTCCAAACCTGCAATGAACATCTAGACATGCACAGATACCTGAAAATGAAGAGAGGCAAGGAGAGAATAAGTAAAAATGAGAGAGGATCGACAGATGCATCACAAAACATGTTTTGTTGCTCCAGAAGTTTGCACAGAACATCATTCCATTAGTAAAAGGCAAAAACGCCATCACAGAGCAAGGGAGGAGGTTCGAGCTCCATTTTCAACCCTAGAGAAGAAAAGAAGGGAGGGCAAAGTAGAAAGAGTGAACAACTTTTTATATTTTGCCACTCCTTACAATATATAGGAAGAATGAGAGAAGGAAGAAAGAGGAAAGTCAGATCTACTCCAACCACCTCCAGGTCATATTTTAAATCATCTCATTATGGTAGAAGCGGCGGATCCTAGCAAAACGGCGGGCTGTCTGCTGCATTAAAGCTGGTTGTTGAAGCGTCACTTCTGCTGTATCACGCGTCAGAGTTATTTTTTGATTTTATCTCTCCAAACTGCACCAAAACTCGAGATTAACCCTAGAATCATGTATAGAATTTCATGAGCTTTCCGTTGATATAAAGAACGTGGAAATCTGAGCTCTAGATCAAAAGATATGGCGATCTGAAGATTTAGGGCACGGAGCAGACCAAAACGGATTTTAAAATGTTTTCCCGCTCTTCACCGTCTGGACGACACGTGGCATGTGCTGATTGGACGAGAAATTCTCTATCCTCCATCTTTCGCGGGATTTCTTTTTGAAATTGCTTGTGGGCCCCTTAAACTTGGACATGTGGCGCCATTTCATTGGTTCGGTTCAGCGCTCGATAACTCGCCCCTTTGACTTTTTGAATTTTTCTCTTGTGAGGACACGTGGCAGTTTCTGATTGGTCCTCGGCTCCTTTGGCTCCTTCGCGTACTTCACCTCCATTTTTCCCTGATGTCCCATTTGATTTTGGGCCCTTTGTGCTCATTTCGGCGGGTTCGGACATTTCGGGCATTTTTGGCCCGCTTGTCCCACTTTGCTTCGGACTGACTTGACTCTTTTCGGCCGGTTTGGCCGGTTCGCGCCTTTTTGGCCTGATTGTCCCATTTGATTTTGGACTGTATGGCCCTTTTTCACCCAGTTAGGCCGGTTCGCGCCTTTTCGGCCCGCTTGTCCCGAAGGCGACCCTCTTAAGCAGTTAGCCAATTTTCTCTTCTCGGCTGGATCGGCTTTTCGCGCCCGCCGCGTACTTCTACCCGACTTGTCCCATTTTCTTTTGGATTGCCTGTGCTCATTTCAGCCGAACCGGCCGGTTCGGGCATTTTTGTCCCAAACGTCCCGAGCAACACTTAGGACTAGGACTTAGCCGATTTTCACGATTTTTCCTGGATTGACCTATTTGCCTTCTGCAACCTTTTCCCACATTTTCTCAGAGCTTGCTCTTTTCCTCTCAGACAGGGGACTTAGAAAATATTTGAGGGGACTCTAGCAACATGATTTTTGGTCCCGAATCAATCAATTTTCCTGGGACTTGAATATTCTGATGCATGTTATCAAAATTACCCAGGTGGGGTGAAATTTTGACAACATTAGCGTGACTCCGTATTCTATCAGATGCAAGAGAATGACGCGGAGTACTTCCAAATGGTCACAACGCTTCTTGGCCTTAGCCAACAAGTCATCTGCGTAGGATTCCACGATTTTATGAATTAAATCATGAAATATATATGTCATAGCTCACTGGTATGTAGCACCAGCATTCTTGAGACCAAATGGCATGACAACATAGCAATAAGTTCCCTAGGGAGTTATAAACGTGGTTTTAGCTTGATCTTGTTTAGATATTTTAATTTGATTGTATCCCAAGAATCCATCCATGAGAGACAAAAGTTCAAACCCAGTTGTTGCATCAATAATGACATCAATGGATGGCAATGGGAAGTCATCTTTAGGACACGCTTTGTTGATGTCTCGAAAATCTATGTAGATGCGTATCTTTCCATTCTTCTTGAGAATGGGAATGATGTTAGACACCCATTGGGAGTAATCGATTGGCTTGATAAATCCTACTTGGAGGAGTTTTATTACCTCCTCTTTTACCATGAGAGCTACCTTGGGTTTCATGGGTCTTGATTTTTGTTTAACTGGCTTTGCATCAGATTTAGTGACGAGGTTGTGCACAATGATGTGGGGTGCAACCCCTGTCATTTCCTTATAATTAAATGCAAACACCTTCTGATGTTCTTTGAGGATCCGAGTGTGTATTTCTACTTCCTCTGGGGTTAACGAGGACCCTAATTTCAATATCCTTGGTCCGTCTTCTGTTCCGATGTTAATATCAATTGTTTCTTTGATCAAAGAGGCGTTACCCTCTTCAAACTCAGGTGGCGTTGGAGGTAAATCCAAATCATCCCCATTTTCTACTATGTATATGCTAGGTTCCATTTGTGAGGGAAGATCCACCATGGGATTTCTGAAGTAGGAAGACAAATGTGGGATTAAGGGCAAATCTATCATATGATAGGAGAGATGTAGTGCCACATAGGTGTTTAAGTAATCCAAAGTGGCCATATCACTATCAACATGGTCTATGATAGTAGATTCATTTCTGTTTAAAAGAGAATTTGTCATTGTCTTTATCAATGGCTCATCACGAAGGGATACCATGAAACGGGTATCCTGTAACTTATTGCTTGGAGTAAAACATGATGTGGAAGTTGTTATTGAATCAGCGAGAAGATTTTCCTCTTGCGGGATTGCATCAATTGATATGAAGTCAAATTCCTTGCTTAAATCTAATACAACTTTTTTGTAAAGCTGTAAATGCTTGACTTTGGTTTCATATATCTCTGAGACTTGGTTTGCTACCAATTGTGAGTCTCCTAAGACTCTGATGTTATCAACACCAATTATTTTAGCTAAGATGAGGCCAAGGAGGAGGGCTTCGTACTCAGCGCCATTTTTTGTGCACTCAAAATTTAGTTTAAAGGAAAAAGGTAAGACTTTTCCTTTAGGGGAAGTGAAGATTACACCTGCCCCCGCTTCGTATCGGCATCTAGCTCCATCAAAATGGAGTGTCCAATATTTGAATGGGAATATGGATGCTGGGATATCTATTGTGTTTGCATATTCTACTTCAACCATACAGAGATCCTCTGCTGGAAGAGAGCCGATGCCTAGGGGATATCCTATGCCTACTGAATCAAATGGTAAGAATATTGGTAGATCATTTTCTAGCAGTTCAACGATTTTTGCAGTAGTTCTTAATGATACTGCTTCTACAGTGTTAGCCTCATCTTTAGGGGTTGGGGTTACTTTGGCTAGGCTCATAGCTTCAAGATCTGTTGTAGGTACCAACTTTTCATTTGTTTTTGCATCGGTAGGTTTATTAAGTTGATTTGTTGGGAGTTCAAACTCTGAGTGTACACTTGGTATTTTCTTTAAGTTAGCTAGGTGTACATCAAATGGTTTTGGATCACCTTTGGCCATGAATACCTTTCCTAAATGTAAAAACCTTACTTCTTGAAATAGTGTAGAAGGGATTACCTTCATGCAGTGTATCCAAGGTTGGACGAGGATCATATTATAGTTATTTTCCCGATCTATAATATAAAACTTAGTCAAGATGGTTTTGGGTCCTAAGGTGACTGGTAATATTATAGTTCCAACCGAGGTGGCTTTAAGACTATCATAGCCCCTTAGTGTATTTCGAGTTATGGAGTAATTGGTTTCTCCATACCCTAGCTTTTGGAGGAAAGAGAAGGGGACTATGTTAACTGCCACCCCATTGTCAACCATTACATGCTTTACATAGTTTTTATAAACCCATACTTGCAAATGTAAGGCTAGATCACCTTGGCATGCGATCTCAGCATCTGTCGGCATTTTGTTTATCTCGAATATGAATTTGACATCCCTATCTTCCTGCCCTGGAGAATGAACATCAAATTCCACATGATTTACCTTTGTTTCAGGCGGTGGAGTGATATTAATTAGATGACCTAAACCTAATGCTTCTAAAAGAGAAACCCTGTGGGTAGGAGAGTTATTTAGTAAGTCTAAGAATGAAATGTGCGAGAAGGTTTTTGTTAGGTTGTTAATCAAATCATAGGCTCCCACAGTTTTCACTACGATTTGTTGGATGTCATCTGCCTCTGGCAGCTGGCTTGGACTTGGCTGAGAGAAATACTCTCACGTCCTTATTATAGCTTCGATGGGTATCTCAACATCTAACTCTACTAAACCGACTACCTTAGGTCGTGGTTGACTTCCTAGTTGCGGCACAACTAATGGATTTAGAGAGGTCGAGGCTTCATGATCATTGTTTCCTATCATTGCACCCTTGTTCGTCCCAGTCGGATTTAGCCTGTTGTTATCATGATTTGGGAGTGGATCATTAAAGATCTTTAGGGGTGCGTTTTGAGGGGAAACTTCCCTTGAAAAGGTATTTGACGTTGGTGACGTAGGATCTGCTAAGAACATATCCATAAAAAGTTGTTTTTGTTCATCTGGCAAGTGTTGCATGAATTTATTATAGTCACGGCACGTTCTAATGTCATGGCCCTGAATTTTGTGGAAACCACAGTATGAATTAGGATTGTAATTCCTAGTTTGTTGATTTTATGTGTATTGTGGCCCAAAATTTTGATCAAACCATTGTCTATTAAAATTTTGTGTTTGTTGTCTTTGGTTTGAATTCTGGTTTTGGTACCTAGTTGAATTTTGGCTTGGACCCTGTATGGGATTTCACCGTTGTTGTTGTTGTTGTTGTTGTTGTTGTTGTTGTTGTGGATGATTAAAATCCACTACATTGACTGTCGGGGTAAAGTTGTTATTTCGTTAGTTGTTTATTTGTGATGGAGTATTGACAATATTTACCTTTTTAGGTTGGTCGGTTACTCCATCTATTGTTACACCCCAATTTTTGTTAAGGATTTTAGGTCCTTGATTGATGTTCGTGGTAGTGGGATAAGTTGTAGTGTTCTGATTGGGGGTGATTAACCTCCCATTTGCTCCATATGTTTTGTGACCACTATCAATTTTTGCTTGATCTATTCGAAGAGCACTCTCTAGTACTTCATTGTAAGTTCGTAATGGGAAATTCTGGACTTCTTCCTTCACTTCTCTACTAAGCGAATGAAGGAATAAATCACATAGTTCCATTTGATCCATGTTTGGAGCACTTGCTGAGGAATAAACGACTGTACGCCACCTTTGGATGAAATGGGTGACAGATTTGTTGTGTTCTTGTTTGATGTGTAAGAACTCCCTGATTCCTGTTCTTAATAGTTTGTTCATGTCGAAGGCCTTGATGAACTCTGAAATGAGTTGTTTGAATGAATGGAAGGAAGCCTCAGGTATTCTATAATACCAATCGAGAGCGATGCCTTCCAAGGTTTTGGGGAATATTTTAGCAACAACCCCATCCCATGGGAGTAGTTATCGAATGGCTGTAGCGTAAGCTTTGATATGCGCATTTGGATCTCCCTCTCATTTGTATTTGGGAAAATCGGGAAGAGGTCTTGGAAGCATGATGCTTCATATGGTAAAATCCAAGGGTTCTTTCAAATATTCTGAGTAAGTCCCTATCGCATATGTTTTAACCATTGATGGCGCCTGTTGAGGGAGTGGTGGTGGGATGGGTTGTTGATATGGCGCAATGTATGCATTGGTAGGGGCATAAGGAATCCCCTGTGTTTGAGAAAAAATGCTGGGAGAGGAGAACATATCCCCTTGTGGTGATTTGGAGTATATGTTTAAGTATGACGGGGTACTATCCAGGAATGGATTATTCTGTACTAGATTGGGAGGAACAGTGCTAGAGATGGTGGGTCTAGTTGGCATTTGTTGTGAATACTGAGGAGTCATGCCTAACGTTCCTACTCCTGTGAGGAGATCTACTTGGCTAGGATGGTGTGGAGGATTGGAACTCCCTACTTGCATGAATTGCGAATTTTGACTTGCTTGGGCAAGTTCTAACCCTCTAACCTTTTCTATTAGAGTTGAAATGACTTCATTTGATGAAGTCATGATGTTTTTCTGTAGTGGCGTTTGTTGTATATTATGGTGTTGTATAGGCATGTGATATCCTGTGATGAACTGATCACTATCTTTCCAAGTTTCTCCGAGGGTATTTCCTATATGCAGTGGCATAGAGGTATTTTCTTGAAAAGAGACCTCGGGTTGTGTTTGTAAACCTCCTATAGGTGGATACATACTTTGAGAGCGTTGTTCATTCCTGGCGTAATATACCAAATGTTCATCGTCTAAACCTCGGTATGAGTCTGATTGTATACCTATTTGTGGTCTAAGTAGTACCTGAGGAGATGAACCAGATTCTACAGTGAACGTCATATTGTTCGAGCCTGAAGGCTCTGTTTGTTGCGTTTGAGTGAGTTCTTCCAACTCCTTTGTTTGGAAGGGTGAGCTATATTTGATCCTTGGAGTTTGTGTCGACAATCGATTAGTTAAATAGTTGTCGCCCCACACTGAAAGCGAGGGTGATGATTATCTATTCTGTTGGGCATAGTATGCCTCAAGACCCAAGAGGGGTCTGTCATATGCATCGAATCCCGACATATTCGGGGGGTATATGAACACCCGCAGAATAATGGGAAGGAGTGAAGGTGAAATCCAATGAGGTGGAGATGATGAAAAGTATACTAAACTTGGAAGAACACGTGATACTATGACTCCGAACTAAAAAGTAGGAATTTCACGTCAGCTTCACTAATTTTGTTTGTTTCATGTTGGGTTCACCAATTTTGTATGACGGAAAAGTGACAAGCGAGCGTGGGAATCTACAAGTGACTCTTCCTCACACCTGACCTCCCAAGGTCATGCTGAGACAGCCGGTGGGGATGGAATATGTGTGAGATACAGACAAACTAGTTAGGCAATCTAATTTTTTCAATGCACACTAACGGAACTTGCGAATCTAAAGCAAAGAAAGCCCTCCTAACTTGGGTTGTTGTGATAGATCGGTCAGCAAGGATGACTGCTCGAAGGATCCAATCAATATCGAGCTCTAGTGTGATTCGATCTATGGGTTGTGTAATATGTGGAAAATGACCCGGGATAGTTTCATGTATTTCTCCAGATAGGGTCATATGGTGGATGGTAAATGTAGTCAATTCTATGGGCGGTTCTCTGGCCTAGTCTAGAACGCTCTAGCTTTATTAGCTGTTATGTCTAGCGAGGATAATTGTTTGATGATGATAGGTGGAAGTGGAGTAGACTGGAATACTAGTGTGCGTAGGCCAGTGTCTATGTCTAATTCTCTTGCAGATTTGTTGGGCTGTGGGATTTGTGGGTCACAACCGTAGACTCTTAGTCATTGTGGACCTGTTATGGTCATGCGTGAAATCAAGTCCTAATCCCTAATATTAGTAATCATATGCTTTCTCAGCTTCTATATTTAGGATCAATAACTATGTGATTTTCTCATAATACCCTACAGGTGTTCGTGCAACCTGGATTCTTAGGCTAGTATCTATATCTAGAAGAGTGTCTCCTACATCTAGATTTGGGACCAAACGATCACAACCAAAGGTTTGTTCTCTTTCGAACCCTTCTACAGTCATATGAATGTTTGCCTAGGGTAATCTGTAGTTCAGTTGATTCGACCAAAACATGTGTGCTTGGTCGTCTTCTATGTTTAGTCCGCTCAACTAAGAATTGATTTGTTGCAAGATTACCATTGTTCAGAAGACTTGAATCCTAAGATTTTGATCTATATCAGTTATTGCCATGATGAGATTGGGCTGGGGCACGATTGGCTCGAATATGTATTCCCTGGGCTCTCTAGGTCCCATGATTGTCATACAAAAGTAACAAAGTAAATTAACCATAACAAAATGAAATTTAACTATGTAAGTGTATCTATAGCATATATGTTTTCTCTATTTTTTTGTGTTTTTCTGATGAAGTTTACAAATTTAAGAAAAAATCTATTTGAAATATCTAGAAAGATAATTAAAATAATAATTTAAAACAAACAAAATAACTGAGTGTAGCCATTTGTCTGTGTAATTTGTAGATCTATTCTAAACAATAAAATAGCTCATCTAATCTATTTGCAAGATTCTCGATCCTACCTTAGAAGTGAGGAGTGAATCATAGTTTCTTAGAAACTATCAATCCCCACAGCTTCCCTGGCAATATCGAGAATAGAATTTACTGAAATAAAGAAATTAACTACTCTATTTGATATGATTCTAACTAGAACTTTGAAAGCTAGAACCTAGATTCTGCAGAACAGTGGCGAATCTGATGGTGTGTGTGATCTTGTCCCCTCAGTGTGATCTCCTCGTTCCTTTGTGTTCACGTGGATCCAGAAAAGCCTGTAATGCTAGCATCAACAGAAGTAGATATTGGGATAAAGGCAGCTCAGAATACACACCGAATACAATGTGAGTAGGAGAGGGATAGCGCAAGAGTACAGAGCTTGGCTTATGCAATTCCTAGCGGGATCTATTGCGAGTCATGCAACATAAAATATCCAGAACCTGAAACTATCCTATTTGAGGAGAAAAACCTGCAACTTTAATGGCTTCCTAATCTATTCTACTCCAATTGATTGGATGAAATAACAGCACTTCTTGCACAAGATGGATATGTGGCTTACCAATAGTAAAACAATGCTAACTAAGCATGTAAAGAACTAAACTATGAATCCTAAGCAAAATAAAAGACTGAATTACTGAAAATGAGAAGATGAGAAGTGAATGAGGGGCCATTTTCTTGAGCACAAGCCATCTATTTATAGCATTTTCATTTACCCAAGGTAAAAGCCAAATAGAACTCTTAAACTATAAACAATGGGAAAACACTATTCCAGGGAACCAGAATCATAAATGCAAGCTTATGGCGGTGAAAGAAAGCTAGTAAAACATTGAATTTACATGAGTCATGTTAAAAGAGCTTTCTAGAAAACACGTAAAGAACCACCACCCTAAGCAGGGTGGTGGTTACAGGACCGCCGCCCTGTTTAGGGCGGCGGTCACGAGACCGCCACCCAGGCAGGGTGGCGGTTTCGTCACTAAAGAGAAAAAGGCTAAGAAAAGAGGGGAAAAGGAAAAATAAAGCACGTGGGGGCTAAGAAAGGCATGTGGGATGTTAACGCACACTTGGAGAGATTTTCCAGATCCAAACACCTTACGAGGAGACTTATATCATCATTGGGGCACGTGTCACATTGTTCTGGCAGTATAGTACCTTACAATTTTGGGTACGTATAGTACCTATCCTATGGAATAACTTTTTCCAAAAATTACTGGTGAAAGTGACATCATAGTCTAAGACAATGGTGGTTGGGGTACCATGGAGATGAAATATTTGTTCAATAAATATCTGGGAAATGGTTGAGGCCATATATGGGTGGGATAAGGAACAAAAATGGGAATAATTAGAGAGGTGGTCCACTACAACTAGGATCAATGAATTTCTACTAGATTTAGGAATGCCTTTAGTAAAGTTCATGCAAATATTAGTCAAGATCTAGGTTGGAATGTGTAATGGTTGTAAAAAGATGGGGGTTCCACTATTTCACCCTTGTCGTATTGACATGTATCACATTCCACCACAAACTATGTGACTTATTTCTTCATTTCCTTCTAAACTACATTAAATTGAACCCTCCCACAAGTTTTTAAATAACATGAATGACATTTAGATAGATAATCATGGATTTCAAGAAGAATTACAAGGTGGAGATTAGATTTAAATGATAACACTAATCATCGTTTATACCAAAAATAGGTTTCGTCCTAAGATTAGTTTGGGTATGATGTATCATCATATTATAATTATTGGATGAGACATTACATGGTTGGATAATTATACCACTCTTGTTAGAGTGGTGGAATCCATTTTGGTATGGGAAAAAATATTGCGCATAAGGAGACATGATCCGTAAAAGTGTAAGAGAGAGAATCGAAAACCACATTTTTCCCCCTTTCTTATAGGTGATCTCATAGTCATACCCCATAATTTTGGAGACCCACTTTTATTGAGAATAAGATGAGACTTGTTGTTCAAGAAATTACTTCAAACTATGATGATTTTTCTTGATGCAAAAATTCCTTCATAACAAATATGGATGCCACCTTTGTATTGCATGTAAAATTGTCATCATCTCCTTCCAATATGTAGAAAGGAATAAATTCCTTCTCGATAGAGATTTTATAGTGAAGTAAAATAAAATTCCTTCCTAGAGGAGAATAACACCAAGGTAATTGTCACATGCATCACTTTCAATGATGAAATTCTTGGTGAAATACGGCATGAATAAGATAGGTTTACTGTACATAGCTTATTTTAAGATCTCAAATGCCTTTTTAGTCACCTCATTCCATGAAAAATGATCCTTTTTCAAAAAAATTATCAACGAGTTGTGATTTTACCATAATCCTGAAAAAACATTTTGTATTATCCTATGAGACCCAAGAATCCACGAAGGTTTTGAAGTGTTTTATGGAGTGGCCAATTTTGGATGGCACTAATTTTATTTGGGTCCATGCATACACCCTCCATAGAGATAATATGTACCATATATTCAAATTTAGTTTGGCTAAAGGATAACTTAGAGTGTTTGGCACACAATTAATTTTTTGTGAGAAGTTTTACTACCATGTTAGTGTGTTGTAGATTCTCGGCCTAAGTTTTACTATATATAAAGATATCATCATAGAGTGCTAGGATAAAGCGATGGAGGAAGGGCCAAAAAATTTTATTCATCAATCCTTAGAATGTCAATAGGGTATTTGTAAGTCCAAAGGACATGAATAAAAAATATAGCAACCATCATAAGTGTAGAAGGCTATCTTTGAAATATATTCCTCATGAATCTAAATCTTGTGGTACCTCGAGTAAAGATCTAATTTGGAGAAAAACTTAGTACCATATAGTTCATCTAAAATTTCATCGATCACTCGAATAGGGAACTTTTCCTTAATAATGGTCATGTTATTTTCTATGAAATCAATACAAGGATGTCATGAGTCATCCTTTTTGTGGAAAAGTAAAATCAGGGACGAATAGGGGCTGGTTCTAGGGAGAATGACTCCCACATTGAGAAGCTCCTGAACAAGATTTTTAATTTTTGTATTTTGTAAAAAAAGGTTACTAGTAGGGGTGAATGCTAGGAGGAGTTGGATACAATGATTTTTTAGGTGTGAAGGTGGCAATACATTAAGCTCAAAAAATATAGGAGCATGTTTTTTCCAAAATGGCTCATAAATCTACAGGGGTGTTGAAAGAGGTAGGTGGATTCAACTGGGTAGAAAAAAATTGATAAATGAACCCATGTGATCATTTCTTCATAACATTTTCCATATGATGGGAAATCATAATACTAGTGGAGCCTCGATATAAACCTTTTTAATGTTTGTTTTCTCCCATTATCATAGAACTACATCCATAGCTTACATAAATCCCATAGGATGGTTCCAAGTGTCCACAACCATTGAGCTCAAAAAATGACATCACATCCACCCAAGGGTAGGAAAAAAATGTGAGAGTGAAGATTATAATCACCCATCGTAATACAAATATTATGACACTTTCCCTTACAAGGCAATGTACCACCATTAGTAATTATAACTTCAAATCTAAAACAAGGATAAACAAAGTAATATACTTGTTTGGATATCCTTGGATCAATAAAGTTATGTGTTCTACATAAATCAATTAAGATGGTGAGAAGAATATATTTAAATAACATTTTATCCTCATGGTTTGAGGGGTGGTGACGTTTGACAGGGCATGAAGTGAGATCTCCGGTTGAGAATCCTGAGTAGGGTATTAGTCTAATGGTGAAGCTTCTACTTGGAATTCTTGGGAATATTCATAGTTTTCTTATTTGGGATGTGATTAGACATCCAAGAGATACAATATTTTTACATGCATTGATTCCCTTTAGTGATTTTTTCATCACAATTGTATCATAAGACTTTCTCTGTACACTCATGCATTTCTACTTCAATAAGACATTTTATTGAAGTTGAATTTGGGGGAGGTGTTGTGGGAGCATTCTGAGTGACTATATTTTTGAATAAAGTGAAACCTGAATGTTGGTGTTGTGCTATTATTTTTTCCTCCACTAATTTAGTGAAGCCCAATTCTTCCATCATGGAATTGGGTTTAAAATTTTTTACTTCTGAGTGTATTTCCTCATTGATGCCACTAATGAAATAACTCTTGAAAAATCCGTCTAACAATCCTTCCATGTCATTGGCCAATCTCTGAAATTCTCTATGGTAGTAAAAAAATGAGACTGTTAGTTAAATTTTAGTGAATGCGTCTACGAAGTCATCATAAGCACTCAGAAAAAACCACTCTAGAATTAGAGATACAAACTACAATAAGTTGGGTTCATCATGAGATTTTAAATACCAACAATACCATTGTAGAGCCTCTTATTATAAGTGAAAATAAGTGATTGGGAATTTGTTTATATAGTATGTATTATGGAGACTGGAGAATTGTTCTTCCCTATATATCCATTCAATTGTCTCCATCCAATTAAAAGTGAGGAAATTCTTTCTTGGGGCCACATGGCATATTTGGCATAGAGAAACTGTGTTATAAATTAGATTTATTATTGGACTTCTTAGTGAGCATGTCATTTTTATAATTTATTCCTCGCATCATTTATGTGAGCTCAAATATTTGTGCCTTCAAGATGGTGATTTCTTCCTCTAGTTGTTATTCTCCTACATAGGTAACAACCATAACCAAGAGGGGTTTTGGGGTCCATAAAAGGTTTTTTGTAGTTATATGTTAAATTTATTGGCTTGAAAAGATGATTGCAATGGTATAGTTTCTCTAAATAGCTAGAAAAAAAATTGGAGGCTAAGTCTGGGAAGGGCTAAAAATCATAATTTGTATGGATTTTTTTTTTCAAAAAGCATTGGTGTTAAAATGATCACTATATTTTGAAAATCAGAATGGTGGGCGTACAAGACAAGTGGGAAAAAACTAATTTTGTAATTTTTTCTAAATTATGGTTTTCAAGTTGGGGATGCAAATTGGGTTTTCAATTCGGGAAAACAAGTTCGGCTAAGGCAAGTTGGGAAAATAAGTTAGTTTTTGAGGTTTTCAATTCAAGTTTACTATTTGGGAACACAAGTCATGTTTACAAGTCAGGAAAACAAGTCAGGGTAATAGGTTGAGGAAGTAAGTCTGGGAGACAAGTTGGAGAAATAGGACATGAAAATAAGTCTGGGAAACAAGTTGGAAAAATGAGTTAGGAAAATAATTTGTCAAAAAATTTGTATGAAACATGTCAAGGAAATGAGTCAGAGAAATAGGTTGGGGAAATAGGTCAGGGAAAACATATTGAAAAATAAGATATGAACTCTATCAAACATGTCATCGTCATTCCTAGAGGTATGGAAAAAATCATTATAGTTGAAGCGTTCTTGGAAACTTTCTCTATTACCAAATGTAATAGACCTCCTATGATAGATTAAGTGTAACAACATAATGTGATATATATTAGTTGACTAAAAAAAAACTATGAAAATCACATTATCATATCAGAGGCCACTTCAAGGGGGAAACCTCATTTGAAAAAGATCAATCTAATAATATTTATAGATGCAATTTCTAGAATTATAACTCCTTAAACCACAATTTCGTTAAATTTGGACATTTTACAATCTAGATTAAAAATTGAAATTAGCTATATTTTTTTTCTTATAACAAATATTGGAATTTGATTTGGTTATTATTGGAATCCAAAAAGGGGTTTTTTGTAATTATATATCATGTACGAGGGATTTCCATTTTAGGGGTTTACAATTTTTTAGTACGAATAGGAAACCCTTATTGGAATAATTAATACATTTATAGCTTTAAAAAGCATAGAAAATATGTATATTGCCCATTCTCATACAAAGAAAAAAAAATTATCTTCTATTTGGTCATATGCCAATTCCCATATAAGAATCATAGAAGAAAAATAGAGGTAATATTTAATTTGTTTTATAATGGACACTTGCCTGTTCCCCCATCCTTTGTAGTGATATTAAAATGATTAAGTTCATTATTGCTTCATTGAGGTGGAATGGTTAGAATAGGCATATGCCCATTATCATACAAATAAAGAGTTTTATTATTATGATGAGAGTTTTTATCATTGTGATGAGTGTTAGAGTAGGTATTTACCTTAGCTCATGTTCACCTAGGTACTTTATTTACCTTTATTGTATTTATCTTCACCCACTTATGTGTGTGGATATTTCCTTTTATTTATTTTTATATTAGGGGGATATTATCTAGTTGTTAGGTATAGTTATTTCTTTGATCTATGGTATTGACTAGATCATTGATGTCTAGTTCTCTCATAAATCTATGGACTTAACTAGTTCTTTGATGACTAGTTTTTTCCATGATCTATGGCTTGATCTACGACTTTGACTAGTTCTTAGATTAGTATTCCTTATATATGTAAGTAAGGAATATTCTCATTGTATTTCATTGAGTTCCATAATAATATATGATATTGCTGCTCATTTGTTTGCAAAGGTTTTATGTAAATTTATTCTAGTGAATTGCTTTCATCTTATAGATCATGGTGTTTGATTAGCATCTGTGTTCTTGGCTTAGTATGATCTGGTCATCATTCATTTTATGGTATTAGAGAAGGAGATTGCTATTGACATCCATCTGTACGTTTTCTTTTGTAAATCAATTATTTATATATTCATATATTTGGGATTTTCTCGTATTTTGTTGTTGCGTGCATTTTTATGGAAATAGATGCTTCCAATGGATCCAGAAGGTGGAAAATCCTAATATTGACTATAAACTTGACCATTTCTAGAGGCAATGGTTTTTTTTTGTGTAGAGAAACTTGATGGTTTGTCTCAGGATTCGTGTCATCTGGAAAGAAAAACTAGAAAATCATTTTATGGGTTTCTTTAGCCCTTGGTCATGTGGTATGGTCATATGATTTATTTTGAGAATCGCACTATAATTATAAAGTTTCATATTATAACACACACTCATTGAAAAGTGCCAAAAATTTGGGGGGGTCTTATTGTATTACTTGTGGGTCTTATTGCATTGCTTGGTTCTTGCATTTCTTTTGGTGATTTTTTTAGGATGGCATCTACTTCTACATTAGATCATGTTGAGACATTAACAACACATAATTACCACACATGGAAACCAAGAATGGAAACAATAAGTAATTAGAAAGGATTATGGGCTTTAACTTCTTTATAACAACCAATGTTCATTAGAGAATATGAGAAATTCCAGTACCAATGAAAATTTGATGAGTGTATGGGTTTGATAGGAACTTATCTAAGTGATAGTATTTTGTTTCATTTGGAAAAATGTGACTCTCCTTTCAAAATATGGGAGAAATTGGAGGCCTTATTGTGGTAATGTGGATCACATGAGATCCATGCAACTTGAAATTTATATCACCTCTCTTATTCTTGAAGATTTTCCATCAATTATAGAATTTCTTACTAAGTTCAAGAATTTGTTGACATGCAATTGAAGGGGAGTGGAAGTGATTAGAAAGATGAAGAGTGTGTTTACCTAATTCTATCCAAGTTGAGAGGTCCATTCCAAATATTTGCTACTACCTTTTTCTCTAGCATGGATGCCTTATGTGACACATTCGAAATTCCTACCTTAGAAATATTTTGTGAAAAACTTACTAGGGAAGAATCAAAATTTTCTAACCTTGGGTCTTCCACTTCTCAAAAGGCATTAGTAGCATCTAATACTAAGGGCAATGGAAAACCAAAACAGTAAATCTAAAGTTCGCACACCTTCTCCATCTCAAAATTCTCCTAAACCCAAAGAAAAGAACTCAAAACCCAAGGAGTCTTCTAAATCTAAGAATAAGTCTAACCTTTCATGATATTTGTGTGGGGGTAGTGGTCATGAAGAACATAAGTGTTACAAGTGAATGCAAGCCTTAGAGGATGCATTCAAGAAACACAAAATATTATATCTCCACTCCACGTCACCTTCTAATCAGCATGGACAAAACACTTAAATGTTGTTGGGAGATCTCAATGAACTGCTTGCAGATAGTTGGGTTATATATTTTGGTGCTTCTCATCGCATGACTTCTTCCCATGAGTCTTTTAGTATCTCTAGGTTTGAGTTCTACTGTCCAACATTGAGGTTGGAGAATCTATCCTTGGTTTTTGGTAAAGCATGAGGTGATATACAACTTGACTGGTGGAATTAGTCCAATATGCAGTATATGTTCCTAACATCACTAACATATTTTCTATATCTATTTTATATAAAAATATGTACATTATTGGTATATGCAAAATCATAGTAGACTTATACATCAAATAGATGCATATATTACGATCCTATAAGTATACGAGAGAAACTACATTTGTTGCTCATGGTATGTGCGATGTTGATCATTGTTCTATACCATAACACTTCTGAGGGTTATCATTATTACATGTTAATTATTGTAATTGACTTCATTATTGGTTAACATCATGCATAATGTCAAAGAGTAATATTTGGCATGAAAGATTTGGACATCTAAATTACAGATATTTGAAGGATTTTGAGCAGTCATGGTATGGTAGATGGTCTTCCTAGAATTTCTTGTCTTGATGGAGTTTTCTTTGGCTGTGCATTAGGGAAACAACACGAAGATCAATTTCCTAAGAATTTGTCTAAGAGATCTTCTTCACCACTTAAGCTTGTGCATAGTGACTTTGATGGTTTTTCCAACCCCCTATTTCAATGGAGCTAAGTATGCACTTACCTTTATTAATAATTTCTCGAGGTGTACTTGGGTTTATTTTCTTAATTAAAAAAGTGATGTTTTTTCACAATTCAAAGTCTTCAAGGCTTTGGTCGAGAAACAATCTTCTAGTTGCATAAAGAACCTTCGTATTGATAATGGGGGGAGTAATTCAGCAATGAGTTTTCTAAATTTTTGGCAACTGAAGGTATTATTCACCAGCATTCTATTCCTCATACTCCACAATAGAATGGCTTAGTAGAATAGAAGAATAGAACTTTAAAGGAAATGGCTAACTGTATGATGAATTTTATAGATTTACCTCTTATCTACTGGGAAGAAGCAGTTAATCGTGTTAACTACATTCAGAATCACACACCACATAGAGCACTTGAGCATTTGACTCCAAAGGAAGCTTGGTCTAACATTAAGCCAGATGTATCATTTTTTTAGTCTTTGGGAGCCATGCTTGGACCTTTGTGCCAAATAAGAAAAGGAAAGCTTTGGATAAGAAGAGTAAACCCTTGATCTTTGTAGGGTATTATGAGGACATGAGAGCTTATCATCTTTTAGATCCTAATACACATGACATTATTTTTCGAACACATGTTTAGTTTGATGATCACTTCATCTCATCTTGAGGATCCTTTCTTTGAGTATATTGATGAGGAGGTTATAGATACCATTGAGGATCCTATTCCCACTGATCTTGTCACTATGCCTAAGTGGGCTCATACTATAGTTTCTGAGGCAACACCTTTCATACATGATCTTCCACCCACTAGGAATCATCACACACATTAAACAGGTTATGGAATTTTGTGTTAGGTAGTTTCTAGCATCCACAGTATTTTTCAAAGGCTCATGAGATACAAGAGTGGGATGATGCGATGGTATCTAAGTATTATTCTTTGATGAAGAATCATACTTGGGATTTTGTATCTCTTACTAAAAGAAGAAACATGGTTAGGTGTAAGTGTGTATACTGAACCAAATACGTAGTTGATGGGTCCATTGACAAGTATAAGGATCATCTTGTTGTAAAGGGTTTTTCACATGTTAAAGGTATTGATTACTCTAAGATTTTTACACCCATTGCTAAGATGGATTCTGTATGCCTTGTATTACTACATTACAGGGGTGGCCCGTATACTAGATGGACGTGAAGAGTGCCTTCTTATATGGAGATCTATAAGAGGAAATATACATGGAGCAGCTGACTGGATTTGTTCAGGATTCTTCTCTTGTTTGTAGGCTCTGAAGGTCTCTCTACAGTCTCAAACAAGCCCCTTGGGCTTGGTATGAGAAGATGGATTCTTTTCTTCTATCTACTAGTTTTGTTTGTTGTCACTCCGATCATACAATCTATTTCCAGCATGTTGGTGAGGATATTGTGATACTTGTCTTATATGTTGATGATTTGTTACTTACTGACAGCTCTTCTTCCCACATTTAGACTATTCATAGGGATATTTCTACACAGTTTGACATGATAGATCTTGGGCTATTGCATTATTTCCTTGGTTTGTACATTTCTTAGAAAGATTCATGGATTCATTTGAGTCAACAAAAGTACACCCATGATCTTCTTAGGTGCTTTGATATGGTTGATTGTAATCCAATTCCATCTCCTTTTCAGTCTAGAGTTACTCTTACTTCCACATGGACCACACCACTTTGTGATCCTACATTATATAGGCAGTTGGTTGGAAGTCTCATGTAATTGAACCATACTGACCCTAATATTTCATTTGTCGTAGGGATTTTATCTCAGTTTACACATTCTCCTCATAATAGTCACTGACAGGATGCTACAAGGATTTTGCGCTATTTACAAGGAACTTCCCACTTTGGCCTACACTATACTAGAGGTTATACTCAGTTGGTTGGGTATATAGATTCAGATTGGGCAGGTTTTATTGATGATAGACATTCCGCTTTTGGTTATCTTTTCTATCTTGGTTCTTCTCTAGTTGCTTGGGCATGTAAAAAATAACAGGTTATTGCACTTTCATCTTCAGAGGCAGAGTACAGGGTAGAAGTTACAACGAGTCAGCAGATTGTTTTTCTTTTCCACTTATTACTAGAGTTTGGATTCCCACAAGATTCACTGACTGTACTTTGGTGTGACAACCAAAGTGTAATTCACATTTCTTGCAACCAAGTTGAGCACTAACGGACCAAGCATATTGAGATACACATCCACTTCATTCGTCAGCACATTGAGGATGGAGTTCTTTCCTTGGAGTACATTCTAACTCAATGGTAGGTTGCAGAAATCTTTACGAAGCATTTTTCATCACCTCACTACTTTGATTTGCATGGAATACTTGGGGTTTTGGAAGTTGTTTCTTGGGGGGTGTTCATGATAAAAAAAATCTTCTTCTTCTTCTTTCTCTTTCCTTCTGGCAGGATTCTTTCCTTCTTTTGGTTTGAGATTTCTTCATGGATATATTATACATGGGCACCTCATCAGGCCTAGTTTTCGGGACTCATATTGTGGACATTCCACTTCTATTTTTGCCCCTATCTTCACTTGAGGGGGGTGTTAGAGTAGGTATTTACCTTATCTCATGTTCACTTAGGTACTTTATTTACCTTTATTGTATTTATCCTCACCCACTTATGCGTGTGGATATTTACTTTTATTTATTTAAATATTAGGGGGATATTATCTATTTTTTAGGTATAGTTCTCTCCTTGATCTATGGTATTGACTAGATCCTTGATGACTATTTCTCTCATAAATCTATGGACTTAACTAGTTCTTTGATGACTAGTTATTTTTATGATTTATGGCTTGATCTACGACCTTGACTAGTTCTTAGATTATTATTCCTTTCCTATATAAGCAAGGCCCTTTCTCATTGTATTTCATTGAGTTCCATAATAATATATGATATTGCTAATCATTTGTTTGCAAAGGTTTTATGTAAATTTATTCTGGAGAATTTCTTTCATCTTATAGATCATGGTGTTTGGTACGATCTGGTTATCATTCCTTTTAATGAGAATGGGAATATTTCCATTCTCATAAGATTAATATAGAAAGAAATAATTTTTTGATGTGATTTAATTTAACTATGGGGTCATGCACATTTGCATGTTGTATATTTACATATCTTGATCATATAGATTCGTATCTATTATTTCTTCTAATTTATGATATTAATAAAAAATTGACAAATGTTTAACTATAACATGGATTTATTTACATAGAATGAAGGTTGGAAATGTGTTGTTATGAAATACATACAACATAAAATGATGGTAATAAATGAATTATTAGGAGATAGTCTATAAAAATAAACCAATATTTATATATTTTTATGAGATAGACTAAAAAATTTGGGGAAATGTGTTGTTATTAATCAACACAATAGTAACAAGTAAACTCAATCAAGATCAGTATTCATGGAAATGTGTTGTTATGATGAAAATACAAGTCACAATTCTTTTGTTATAAAATGACGGTAATAAATTCATTGTTATGAAATAGACTAAAAAAACCAATATGATCGCATTTTTATGAGAAAAACTACAAAAATAAACTAACTTTATCTAAATGTATTAATCAACTTAATAGTATCAAATACACTCAATAAAGCTAAGTAATTATTTTTTTAAATATTTCCTAAGAATGATGCAAATTTGGGTGTGGACCCAAATGATTTAACCATGTACATAAGTATGTGAAAAAGTTTCTTTAAGAATTCATTGTGCCATCAAATTTACATCTAGAAGGAAATCCAAATAAAAGCGCCTCAATTCTCTCATGAAAAAAACATTTTGTTTCACCTACGAACAATATGTTTTCTACTCCATATATTTTGTTGTACTTATCGAGAACCTTTTGTATTTTTTTTCTGTAAATTGGCATAGTATTTTTTGGGCCCCTAAAATATTGACTAAGTAAAAAAAGGCACATGAGCGCAGAAGGGCTAAGTTGAGGGGTGGGCATGCAAGAAGAAGGAATGCAAGGTAGGGTTCCAAGAGGGTTTTAGAAGGAATTGTGATACATGTTGGTAGAACAAGGTCTCAGGACTTAGCTGTATTTGGCATAACGGGAAGGACACGAGAAAAGTGTGGCCCGCTTGCACATGATGAATGGATAAGGTGCCATCCTAGTGACATGTTGGCCTAGGGAGGAATATACTCTTTGTTGGAAGCTTCTAGAAGACCATCATGGCAAGGAGTGGAGAGCTAAGGCCTTAAAGAGCATGCTCCCATGGAGGACCACATTGGGAAATTTAGTAATGGATCTAAAGCCTCAGAAAGGTGAGTTGGCAGTTTAAGAGGCCTATAAATACAAGCGCCCATAGAAGGAAAAGGATATAGATCAATAAAGAGTGGATTTCTGTAGAAATGCCACGAGCAGTTGTATTGGGTTAGGTATATAAAAATATAGGAGAAGGATGCATCAAGGGGATTGTGATTGTAAATTTTCTTTTTGAGAGCTAATGGATGTAAATCTAGTTATAATGTATGACTTCGTTCTACCATACTATTATGTTCTATAATGGATCTAATGGATGTAATGAGGTTACCAAATTATTTTAATATGATCATTAATGATTATGGTCCATACACATATCTTCATATTTATAATTCATGTATGTTTATGAAATGAGTATGAATCCTTATGCATTTTTCTTTCTATTTTGGTTCAGTCCTATAATCTGTTAAGTATATTTCTGTTTGGAATGACTGCATTGGTCTAGAAGTCGTTTCGAGTTCTATGATGATTACATGTCTCATTTCCACTCACTCTCCTTAATTTCCTATCATAGATGATGTTTCCCACTAAACTCACATAAAGGAGATACTCGGCACCCGCGAGTGGCTCAAGTGAGCGCCTAGTTCCTACTGGGTGATAGGCCGACGCGCATGGGATTCCCTTGTTCTTTAGTGGGTGTAAAAATGACTACATCTTGGTTCTGTTTCTAGGACCCTTTTTTCCAAGTTATAGTGGGGAATAGCATACATTGTGATCTATGTAATGAGTGATGACAGAGCATTTAACCTTGGAAGGTGTTAAAACATGGTTTAAGAGCATGGAGGAAAATTTTTCTCAGAGATTCAACACTTGACCTAAGTTTGATGCACGTAGATGGGTAGAAGAGAACCTCTACCATGAGTTGTATGAATTTTTTTTCTATTTCTTCCCAGTAGAGCTATATGAATGGATCTCGACATATATGTCTAGATCAAGATGGTATTATAGATTGCGCACGTGGACCCAAGAAAAGTACCAGAGTCTGTAAGATGTAGATATGATGTGGACTCATACTGTGAATCATTGGTGGAAAGGAGTACTAGCTAGCTATACTTTGGAGTACGCTATTTCTACATGTTCTTGTCCAGAAGTCACTGAATTTGAATTTCAGAGGGAGTCCAGAGGGTCATTTATAGGTGTTATTCCTCTGGCAATAAAGATATTGATTGTTACCTTGAGTTTAGAGGCATTTCTGATGGCTAGTTAAACCTTCCTAAGCGTTGGGCGAGGAAGCTAGGGTGGAGGAAGATGAAAGACATTGTGGCTGAGAAAGAAAGGGAGGAGAGACGACTCAAGTATAGTGAAGCACGTGAAAGGGAGATTGCTAGAAAACGTGAGGTTGCAAGTGTGATGGATATATGGAGGAAGACATTACAGGAAGGATTTGAGGTTCACACAGAGGATTTAGAACCTAATAATTCTATGCTACCCCATCTTGGAAAGCATGTAAAGGAGACCCCTTCAGCTTCTGATGAAAGTTCGTCACATGGAGAGAGAATATTTGTTGGGGCGCATCTGAACCCAGTGACTAAGCCATAACACTTAGTTTTCTAGATCAAGGGAGAAGTATCATTAACCCAGTTGGTATTGGTGGAAGTGATAGATCTGCACCAAGAAGATATAATTTCTTGTTTGGGACTTCTATGGCTGCACATACCATTCTAATGTTTGGAGGAGTTTTTGGGAAAAGTGTGGATACACAAGCCTTTGGTATTGCGTCTGGGAGTGGCGCGGGGTATACTATTGGTAGTGGGATGATCTCCTAGACCATTGGCATGTAGTTCAATGGAACATTGGGAATGTTAGGCATGACCACTGCAAGCCCACTACTAGCTGCAGGAGGATCTGGAGGTGGAACTGGTGCGACTGGGGGCACAGGACCTAGTGGATCTAGTAGATCTGGCAGAGGAAGAAACACCAAAGGAAGTCAAGGAACTAGATTAGAAGGACAAGGGCCCCAACCACCTCCTCAAGTATTCTTTGATATGTATTTACATTTTCTAGATTATAGAGGTATTGAAGATGCTGCGGATCATGTTCATAAAGTTTGAGTTGCTATGGCGTGTGAAGGGGATCACAACCTCGGAGCAGAAGGCCAATCAGTTTGCAATGGTGTTGCAAGGGTGCGCACATAGCTAGTATAGGAAGTATGACCCCCATCAGATGGTGGTAGATTAAACCGCTTCGAAAAATGTCTTCCTAATAGAATTCCACATCCCTGACTTTGAGTAGAAGAGCATCAGTGCTCTCAAGGAGATCTAACAGGGAGTGGCAGAGAGTGTGTGGGAGTATGATGCATGATTCAAAACCCTTCTGTCAAAGTTTTCCTATGACATTCACCCTTCACAACATGCTCAATTATTTGTTAGAGGGTTGATAACACCATTTATAAGGGCATTATCTCATAATACTTTTATAGACCCGCGTGAGGTTTTGGAAGCTACTTTACACGTTGAAGCTGTTAGGAGTGTTAACACTGGTGTTAGCCTATTTTTGGAAGCTCAAATCACTTCTATGGCTAAACAGCTGGAGAAGTTTTCTATGAACTCATCCCATGAGACTCGCAGTGGTATAAGGTGTATAGATTGTGAAGTAGAGGGGCATGTTAAGGATACCTTCCCTAGGAAGTTGGTACATGTTATAGCAGTGGATTATGAAATTTGTCACAGGGACCATGATGTAAGTAGGTTCCCTCTACTACAATGCGCAATCCATAAAAAAATATCTTGTTATTGCAATATTTGTACATCCACATCGCATGACACAAAAGACTATAGGACAATTGACCAGACTCATGACACTATTGATCTTGGTGTGCACCATTGCAAGCGGTTCTAAGGGTGATGATCACCATTATGAGGAGCATGCAGATGGAGGCACGTGCGGAAGGGAATTTTGAAGAGGATTTTGTGGTCGTTATAACTACTAAGAAGGAAGGAGTGAGTTCCCATGAGGAACATGTTATAATTTTGGATCCACATAACATTATAAATGAGAGTTTCTAGACTTATTGTGGTGCTCATGGTGCGGGAAGAATCACAAGTATAAGGAGTTCCCTGAGTTGTTTGAGCACATGAGTCAGCAACACCGAAAAGAAAAGGGTGTTGCAATGGTAAGCATTAAGAAGGCTGATACAAAATGGATTCCATGGGTGACATGTGATGTAGGCTTGGAACATGTTATGGTAACAACAGGAGCAGAGTCCGCGCACACAAAGGAAATACCAAGGAAGAAGAACCTGGCTTTAAGGGAAGAAGTTATACATGGGAAGTACCTAGACCCTACACATCAAAAGGAGGTATACCAAGAAACCATAGACATCATTCATATTTTACAAGGATAAATCTAGTGTCTAAAGTAGCATTCCAGGAGGGAGGAGAAAATAATGAAGGTCGAGGCGCTAAAGGATGATTTGGATGAGATCAAGGAAGTATGTAAAATGGTAAGGTAAGAGAATATTATTCCCTTGTTAGGAGTATGGTTCAAAGAGAAGGTACCATGCACTGAAGAAGAGCACGAGAGGTATGTCTTGCATGCAAACCTTCCCCCTCATAGCCTTGACTTAGATAAGGAGATCATATTAAATGTAGTCATGGATGGATGGCTCCTTTATAATATCCTCATTGACACAGGCATGAAGGTCAATGTTCTCACCTTAGATGCATGGCATCAGATGGGAAGACCTGCATTTTAGCCATCTTCGAATGTGATGTATATGGAAAAAAAACAAAGGAAATGCCCATCAGTGTCTTAAATGATGTAGTTATCACCATTTAGGGGGCTAATTTTACTGGATACTTTGAAGTCTTGGTGCTCGCCGAGGCAAACAATTTCCCAATAGTACTTGGCCGCCCATGGTGCTATAAGAAAAATGTGGATCTTTGGTTCAACAAGGGATACATAAGATTAGAAAATGAGGAGGAACATGTCATCATACCCCTGGCTGATGGAAAATCAACACCTTATACTGAACCCATAGGAGAAGAGGTCCTAGATCGAATATATGTGCACTCAATTAGGGATCCAGAGATAATTCATCCCATAGAGGGAGTTATCCAGTTTGAGGGTGCTCAGTCCTTAAGTGACACCACCATTATAACATGTGATAATTGGGCACATGGGACCTATGATATGATCAAATGACATTTAAGATGATCGGTAACCAAGGTGACAAAGGCATGTATAGTCTAGCGCTTGGGAGGAAGAAAACTACCAAGTTACTTGGGAGGGGATAACCCAGAAGATTTCTTGTGAGAAATGGAGGTCCATCGGAGAAATGAAAAGGAAAGAAGAGAAATTATCAATTACAACCTACTCAAAAATACTACGTGCTAGTGGGAAACACATTGGGATAACCTCTTGGAATGGTGCGAGGTGATAATTTCCTTCTCTGTAAGGTTTTGCAGGAGCAACGCGCCCAGGACTATAAAAGACTACCATGGTAAAGAGGCCACTTCCTTCCATATCCAATCATGTGAGATAGCCTGTATGGGAAGCGCAGAAGCATTGCCACCTTCATTATGGGTTCACAAGTTATACTCCACCCTACAAGATTGTGCAAGTACATGGTACATTCACGCCAAGACATGTCACCAGAAAGGGAATTGGTAAGAGTTAGCAGCTGACCTCATTCAAACATTTGAGTATGGGAGTATAAAACCCTTGGTGGATAAGGCATTGGAGGTTGTCAAGCACATTACCATTGGGGATTGTGTCATGGTAGAAGATAGGCTACTGGAATTGCTAAGTGGACCTAGCTTAGAGGCACACTTTAAGGAGATAGAACCAAAAGAGGTCTAACTTGAGTAAAAGGAAAGATGGTTTATATAATTGATGGGGAAGAAGTGGAAAAATTGGATGTTGACCATTTTTATAGGGACACGCAAGGTGTTAGAAAATTTTGATGAATGGATGCACACCTATCATGAACCTTTAAAGATAAAGAAGGTTAACATCGGCTCGAAAGAAGGTCCTAAAGAGGCTATCATTAGAGGCTATTGTTAAGAGAGGGAATTCTCCAAGATCATTGATATTTTACCTGAGTTTGATGATTTATTCCCGCACAGGTATCATGAACTCAAATGCGTTCACCATTCCTTGGGGAAAATAAGAATTAATTTGAAGGAGGGTATGCACCTAGTTCGGAAGAGACCATACCGACTGAATCCTAACCTACGCATGAAGGTCAAGGAAGAAATAGATAAGATGATAGCATCAGGCAACATTGAAGTTGTTAAAGAGTCAGAGAGGATAAGTCCAATGGTGATTAGTATAAAAAAGGAAGGAAGGATAAGGATTTGTGATTACAGGGACTTGAATGCAATGTGTATCATTGATCCTTTTCTAACCCCATTTACTGAATAAATCTTAGAGAGAGTGGCAAGACGCGAGGTCTACTCTTTCACAGATGGATTCTCGGGCTATCACTAGGTAAAGATCGTGAAGGAGGACTAGAGGAAGATGAGTTTCACCACTAAGTGGGGAATTTTTTCCTATACAGTCATGCCTTTTGGGTTGAAGAATGTACCTATTGTTTTCTTATGCATTGTTGTGCAAGCTTTCATGGATTTCATCCATAAATTTATTTAAGTCTACCTTGATGATTGGAAAATATATGGGTTAGTGAAGGTCCATTGTGACAACTTAAGGTTGATGTTTAAAAGGTGTTGGTAGTTGAGGATATCCCTTAACATTAAGAAATTTGTTATTATTACCCCATTTGGAACATTATTGGGGCACATCATATATAGGGAGGGCTTACTAGTAGATCCCACAAAATTTACAGTAATTATGGGATTGGGGGAGCCTACTAGTCAAAGCACAGTGTATGGATTCCTCAGACACATAGGTTACTACAAGAAGTTCATCAAGGGATACGCCAAGATCGTTGCATCTTTAGAAAAGTTACTTAGACACAAGAGTGCTTTCCATTTGGGAGAGGCACAATAGAAGGCATTTGACACTTTAAAGGATAGGCTTGTCACTGCGCCCATACTATGATTCCCCTCTTGGGATAAGCCTTTCCATGTTTATGTTGATGCCTCAAGAACTTCCATTGGAACATTACTTACATAGCCTGGTGAAGGGATTGTTGGTCATCCTTTGTGCTTTGCAAGCAGGAATTTGATACCAGCGGAGTAGAATTATACTAAAAATGAGCCTGAGGCATTGTCAATGATGTACGTTCTTTACAAGTTCAGATATTATTTGCTGGAAACCCCTTTTATATTCTACAATGACTATATGACATTGAAATATTTAGTGAACAAGACCGTTTTGCAAGGGCACATATGTCGATGGTTATTATTGTTCCAAGAATTTGAGTTCACGGTAGTTGTCAAACCACGTAAAAGTAATTCTAGACCTGATCATTTATCTAGGATTGATTCAGGAGGGGATTTGTAGAGCATTGAAGAGACTATGCCAGACACGCAACTATTTAGGTTGCAGCATGCCCCTCGGATTTAGAATATATTGCAGTATTTCTCAAGACAGGTGAAGCACTAGAAGGGATGAAGGCATTGGATAAAAAGTGGTTAGCTATATGCTCTATGTCCTACATGTTGATTAGTGGGTATTTATAAAAATTAGGATGTGATGATATTTTGTGCTGGTGTGTGTTAGAACATAAGCACCTAACCATGATAGAAAAGGCACACGGAGGTAGTGCAGGTGGACACTATGCAGGTGATGCCACTACATGCAAGATATTAATGATTGGATTATGGTGGGAGACCCTAGATCAAGATTGCAAGGAATATTTCAAGGCATGTGACCATTATCAGTGCATTGGAAAGCTAGAGAAAAGAGATGAAACGCCTTTGCACCCTTCTCCCAGTGTCAAGCCATTTGAAAGGTTTTCTATAGACTTCATAGGTCCTATTACACCAGCCTTGCATAGGACTAGATCACGCTATATAATCACTTGCACAGATTACTTGACAAGGTGGGCAGAAGCAACACCTACTAAGAATTATATAGTAGCTACTATAGCAAGGTTCCTATGGGAAAACATTATTACAAGGTATGGATTCCCTTTGAGTTTAACTAGTGACAGGGGTACACATTTCTTGAATGAGACAATAAGGATTCTGTTAGCATAATTCATGGTGGCTCATCACAAGACTACCCCTTACCATCCACAAGCAAATGGAACTGTGTGGGCATTTAACAAAATACTAATTCATACCCTAACAAATTTTTTTGATGTTGGTAGACAAGATTGGGATGAAAAAGTATCATTTGTTCTTTAGGCATATAGGAAAACCTACAAGTGGTTAAATAAGGCCACACAATTTTAATTAGTGTTTGGCACGGAAGCTGTCCTACAAGTTGAATTGATGTTACCTTCTCTGTTTATAGCGCATGTAGGAGGATTGGTATATGAGCAAATGCTGAAAGAAAGAATTGAAAAGTTAATGCAAATGGATGAAAGATGATCACTCACCAGGTGGAGCTAGAAGACTGGAAAATAAAAATAAAAGGAATGGCATGATCATCACATTAAGAACAAAAATTTTGAGATTGGGAAGATGGTGTTACTATATGATTCCAAGATTTTGTGCCATCTTGGGAAATTAAAATTCCATTGGTTGGGTACCTACATCATCTCGTACATCCTTGATTCATGTGCATGCTAGTTACAAGCACTGGATGGAATGAGATTACCAAAACACTTCAATGGGAGTAGGTTGAATCCCTACTATAAATAAGTCTTCTTGGTGTTTGTAAATAAGGCAGTGTTGTCAGATAGTTTAGGATTTTCTTTAATGCATTTTTCTTTTCCTTTTTTCCCTTTCTCAGTGCTTTTTTGTGTTATGCCTTGGACACGAGTAACCTCATTAATTTTTTAAGTTTGTGAATGCGTAAAGGACCGTGCATCATTTTAGTGTAAGGTGGAGAAAGGTGGAAGAAACTGCAAAGTGTGAAGCGCCAGGAAGGATTGCATTTGAAATCCCAGTTGGATGGCCTTGGGGAAGGAAGTGCATGGAAGGAAAGGTGAAAAAGGATGGTTGGTGTCATGGTAATGCTACATTGTGGATCCATGTACAAGAGAGGAAGAAGCACAAAAGCAACACAGGGTAGGCAAGAGAAAAAATCATGATGGAAGTACCTTTGATGTTGGTGATGTGTGCACAAGATTTTCCTATCAAGATGGATTGGTTGCATACTAGAAGGTTGGGGGATTGTCCACGCAAGGTTGGGCACATGAGTTAAGGTGCTAAAGTTGGGTTTTGTTGACAAGGCCACATTAAGTGTTGAAGTATGGGCGTAGGTGAGGTAGCATTTAATGTTAAAAAGTGGAAAAAAGTATAAATAAAAGGGTGGACATTTCATTATTCACATTGCAAATACGAAGAAGGAAGATATTTTACGAACTAGGTTTTCCAGAATTGATCCATGTGAAGAAAAATAGAAAAAATTTAACCGTGAGTGACTATTTTGGATATGCAAACCTGGAGGGAAGTAGTTCATGGGCATAGAGAGAGTTTTGGAGAAGCACCGTCTTGTGAAAGGGATATTCCAGTGAGGGTTTGAAATCTAGGGCACGGGTTGAAAATTATTTTCTTCACAAGTTTGAGATTTAATCTTGGAAAGGGTAGAGAATCAGAGCAATAGAAGTTGAAGTGTAAAGATAACCTACATAATGGCACCCAAGAAACCAGATGTAACACCTACGAAGGGAAAATACAAGGGTACGTGAGGTATACAAGAAGGAAAAATCCATCACAGATTCCATTGTCTTGAAGCATACAGACCTAGCACTACCCACGCAAAAGTATGGATATTCCCTTAAGTTTCTTAAATACTTAACATGCATCCTCACCATGGAGAGGCAACCTCTAGCCTTATAATATGTGGAAGAAGTAGTAGCGTGCCTGGAAAAGGAGGAAAAATTGAATGTTGTAGTAATCATTACCAAGTACAACAAAGTTATTTCTGATGTGAAAATTGAAACCCATACTACTGAGGCTATGTATGATAATTACACATATAGAGATGGGGTAGTGATTATTCTAGTTGCGACCCACGAGGTAGAGCTCAAGGAATTCCAAGAGAATAACAAAGGAAACAGAGCGGAGTGGGAGAGGATCCTAGTCGAGGTTAAGAAGAATTTACAAGCTATTGAAACATTACAATGTTCAATTAAAAACCGGCTGAAGGAGTTATACCCACAGATTACAAGAAGGATGGATGTGCTTGAAGACATGGGCAAGGAATTGGAAGGAATGGTTGAAACAATGAACACTTGAGGAGATGGATTGGGTTTTGAGGAGGTAAGTTCCCTAGTCAGTGACCTCTACTAGAGAGATCAAAATGAAGTCAATGCCTAGAATAAGTTGGAGGCCGACTTACAAAGATATTTTCTGATCTTGTTGGAGTAACAACAACACTTCCCCATTCTTTTATATCTCCCAAATTCTTCATTCCCTTATTCTTTTCCCAAGATGTTAATTCTATTGTAATTCCTTCTTTTCTTCTCTTTGAATAAGTGTTCCCATGGGTGGAGAATAGGTAAAGTGTGGGGTGATGTTAGGCCCCTAAAATATTAACTGAGTACAAAAAGTCACATGAGTGCGCAAGGGCTAAGTTGAGGGGTTGGCGTATAAGAAAAATGCACACAAGGTAGGTTTCTAGGAGGGTTTTAGAAGGACCCATGATATGTGCTAGCAGAACAAGATCTTCGGACTTAGCCATATTTGGAATATCAGGAAGGCACAAGAAAAGCGTTACTTGCCTACACATGATGAATGGATAAGATGTCCTAGTGATAGGTTGGCCTAGGGAGGAATATCCCCTACATTGGAAGATTCTAGAAGATCATCATGGAAAGGAGTGGAGATCTCAGACCTGGAGGAGCATGCTCCTATGGAGGACCACATTGGGACATTTGGCAATGGATTTGAAGCCTCAAAAAGGTAATTTGGTAGTTTAAGAGGCCTATAAATATAAGTGCCCATAGAATGTGAAGGATATAGATCAATAAAGATCAGAGATTTGCAGAAATGCTGCGAGGATTTGAATTGGGCTAGGTAGATAAAATATAGGAGAAGGATGCATTAAGGGGCTTGGGATTGTAAATTTTCTTTTTGAGATCTAAGGGTTGTAAATCTAGTTATAATGTATGACTTTGGTCTGCCATACTGTGATGTTCTGTAATGGATCTAATGGATGTAATGAGGTTACCAACTTATTTGAATATAATCATTAATGATTCTAGTCCATACACATATCTTCATAGTTTTTTTGTGTATGTTTATGAAATGAGTATGAATCCTTATGCATTTTCCTTTCTGTTTTGGTTCAATCCTATAATTTGTTAAGTATATTTCTATCTAGAATGAATGCACTAGTCTAGAATCCATTCTAAACTCTATAATGATTGCGTGCCTTGTTTCTTCTCACTCTCCTTAAGCTCATATCATAGATGATGTTTCCCACTAAAATCACATAAAGGAGAGACTCGGCACCCGTGCGTGCCTTCGATGAGCACCCAATTCCCACTGGGTGATAGGCCGATGCACATGGGATTCCCTTGTTCTTTGGTGGGTATAAAAATGAATACATTATTCCTCTTCTTCGATCTTAAAAATTTGTTACTAATTTCACAATTCAAAATGGCCCAGCAAAAAATGAATTCACTATTTCTTAGCCAATCAAAGTTTTCAATGAAGGCATGTTGTTCTCTTGAATGTAGGTATGTAAACCAAAATCCAATATCAAAATTTTTTCAATTTAAATTTTTGTTATATGGTCAGCGATCTAAACCCAGAAAGCCTGGGAACTCCAAAGAGAAATTCCTCTACCCCCAAAACCAATAACTTCTTTCCATTGAAAACGAAATCTAAAAAACCAACCAATAACAAAACTTTTTTTCAATAAATTAAATCATAGATTGTATTATCTGATTTTATTGATAATTACTTTATTTTTGTATAATCCTATCAAATCTAGTTTTGAGCATTAAAAGTTAAACTATAAATAACATCCTAATTTATCATTATCTACTAATCATATCATTTAGATGAAATGTGAAAAAATAAATTAAAAAAATTGTAATAAACACGTTTTGAGTATTACATACTAATAACCATCAATAGCATCTTATTAAAGATTTTATAATAATCACTTCAAATGGAAAATGGGAAAAGGAACAAAAAATGTAATAAACACAATTTTATATATTCATTTGTTCCACTATTTTTTGAAGAAAAGCACATCCCTTTAAGATGACTCTTACATCATCTACAACCCATACTGCAGATAGTTGAGAAAAAATTTTAGACATAAGCCACCTATTCTTTTTAAAGTCTTTCTCAGAAACCTTTGGAGACACCAAAAAAAATTCTTCAGGAACCCCTTTGTTGTCTACATTAACTGCAACCGTAGTTTTACAGTTGTATGAAATTTTTTTTGTCTTCCAAATTATTTTCAGATTTTTAATATATTTGTATCCCTCTTTTTTGCAATTCTCCATACCCCAACAAAAAAAGGTTGCAATTCCACTTTAGCTGAGAGTAATTATTTTGTTGCTAGTTTTTCTACACTATAATCTGCATCCATCGTAGACGACTAGAATGTTATTCGATGAAACTCTTTAAACACAAAATTTAGAAATTGGGTAGTAGACATTTGTGGTAGGATGTGCTCATTATTCAATTGAAATATATTTTCATTTTTAGATGTATGCTTTTAAACTAAAAATTCTTATAATTCAAGAATAAGCAAATGTTTCTTTGGAGGCACTGCAAAAAATATTAAACTTGATTATTAACATGTATGTATTTCAAATACGGTAATAATATTTCACAAAATATTTTTACCTATTTCTTTACATCTATTTTTTTTTTGTAGATTTTTTAGATTTTCTCTAGCTGTATCTTCACATAAAAATTGAAATTAGGATATATTTATCAAATTGATTCCAACTAATATTGACAAATAAAAAATATTAATATTTTTACCTATTTCTTTACATATATTTGTTGAACTCTCTCCAGATGTATCTACACATAAAAATTACAATTAGGATATATTTATAAAATTGACTCAAACTAATATAGACAAGTAAAAAATATTATTCAATTTTAAATAATACTTGATACCTATTCATGAACAACCTATCATAATTGATGGTAAAGGGATTAATGTAGCTTCAGTATCAATCACCATCACCAGTTATGTGTTTTGTGTCTTTTTTTGGGTAACTTTTTCTTCACTAGCCAACATTGTGATATTATTAGGAATAATATATTCCTATAATGGATTACCCTGATGGCTTGCACTTTGTTCTCCACTCATAATCATGCAATTAATAGGAATATTATCTTTATGTAATGGATTAATCTCATGGATTGTATTTTGTTATCTACTCATTATCATTTGCAAGGACTAAATAGTTGCGTACAATGAACATAAATACTTAGAACATAAGGTAACAATTGTAAACAATGAACTGTTTTCCATTCTCACTTAATTACTATAATACTTGATCTATCTTGTATTTATCAAGCATATAAGTAAATATGAATTTTCAGTTTAATTAATTTTCTAAAGGTAATAGCCACAAAACCGTACACATTCATGAAATTCCACAAACTAAAGAAATGTTGTGTTTAGAGTGTAGAATACATCTATATTTTTTTAAAAAAAATTTGGGAAAAAATATGGTCTTTTTCTTAATTTTATTCATATGTTGTTTCTTATGTTATTAAAGAGGAATGGCTGTCCCCCAGTGGTTTTTTTAAATGAAAAATTATCTTTTCACTATGAAATTTTAGATATATGTTTAAGATTATAATTTTGACGTGCTGTCAAATTTTCATAATTTTTTGACTTATATTTTTTTCAAATTAATTATTTAGTAACTATATTTTAAAATTAATGGCATCCATATTTCTATGCCAATAACTTTTAATATTTATATTGAAATTAATTATTTTTTTTCATAGGTAAGAAGAAGAATTCAACAAATACTAAGTATATTTTTTTCAATTTTTTTTGATATATTCTACTATTTTTAAAATTTGGTTGATTGTGTACTATTGATTGTCCTAAAATACCGTATGTTAGTAAAAATTAAAAAATAAATAGAAAAACTGATTTTAAAAAAATGAAAATTACATTTTTAGAAATCCAATAAAAATATGAATTTTTTGTCAAAATTTTGTAATTTAACTAGTTCCTTTACCCTAATTATGTGGCACCCGAGTGGCATATTTTGGCTCACAATTGTCCCCCAAAAGGATTTGGAGCCAAAATGTGCCACTCAGGCACCACGTCACTGCCACTCAGAGGGGTTCGTGCGAACACAGTTTGTGTGAATGTGGTTCGCGTGAACCCCCTCTACACCACCAAAGCGCCGCTAAAACATCTCCTTCTAAATTTAATGTTTCGCAATTGCGTCTCCCCATCTAAATTTAATGTTTTACAAGTTACTTATTTAATATTGTTCACTTTTTCTGTTTTAAATTTAATTTTTTACATATTTTTTGTGTTTTAAACTAAGTTTGTTTTTTTAATTTTTTTAACCAAAAATATGTAATATTAAATTAGAAAATTTGTTTTACATATTAAATATAAATTCTATTAAAATTAGAAAAGTTGTTTTAAAGTTATAGAAAACTAAAATTAAAAATAACATAATTTCTATTGAGATTTGTATATAAATAGAGTTGCATGCACATATAATTTTGTATCGAGCTTACTCTTAGACATTCAGATCTATCAAAATTTATGTGTGCAGGTGAAAATTATTGAGGTGGATGAATCATGGGAAATGCAAAGAATGAGAAACAAAAATATATCGAGGAAGAGAATGCTAGAAGATCTGTTCGTAGGAGGGCACAAAGAGAGAGAGAGAAGACACAACAAGTGAAAGACAACACTGCAAAAATTGGTACATATGTATAGAAACCCTTGATAGATCCTAAAATTTTTTTAGTTCTAAGGTTTAAATATGATAATTTATGTTGTTTAGATTGGGTAAAGGCAAGGGTTTTGATAGGATCCCATGTGTATGTTTATGGATACAGATCATGATGTGCAACATTATGTTGAAGTGATAAAAAAAGTTATGGAATTACTTCCCAAGAAAAATGTGAAACACTTGGTGAAGATGGATTTACAAAAATTAAACTAATTTTCCCAACAAGAACCACTATCACGAAAGAAAACAACGAAAAGTGTAGAGATAGTATATGGTGAATTTGTTAATTTGACTACAGTTGCTAGATCACATTTGTTGGTTACATTCTTGAATCATGTTGATATGAGGGAAACATTAGAATTGTTGGGTGTTGATTTTGGACAGAAAAATTCAAAACATGTAGCAGAATAATTTGTTGGGAATGTTTTTAAAGGAATAAGTTCTTTGGGTACAAAATCTACGTCTGCTAATAAGAGTATTTCTTGTAGAGAAATATTAACTTCAGTTGTAAGTGAAGATACAACAAAGAATCGTCATGTTACCCCCTTTTCCAAGGCATTGGGTTTATCTAGAAAGACGGTTAGCAAGTATGCAAAGAGGAGGAAGACATTGGATGAATCTACTATGGAAGGAAATTGGGCACTAATGTGTAGAAATCCACGTTCTGATAAAATAGAGGATAATATTGTGAAGATAGTTTCTAATTTTTGGATTGAGAGGACTCATCCTTCTCCGAATGTGAGGGATGTTTTAAAACATAGGATAACTTGCAATAACTATGATGAACATATAAAACATTGTCTTGAAATAATTCAACATGAGATGTACATAAAGTTTACAGAAGAAAACCTAGATGTTAAGATTGGACAACGAATATTTGAAAATTTGAAGCCTTGGTATGTGTGAGCTGATAAATTCCTTGACACATGTTGTTTTCGCTATCACGTTGAGTTTGATTATCACTATCAGGTACAAAAATATTTATAGATTCAATGTATATATATTTTGAGGTGTGCTTTTATTTATACCTATATATTTGAAATTTGTTTAAATATCATTTTTTGAGATGTGATTTAAAATTAATGTATTTCAAAATCTATGTTTTTTTCAGGTGTATAGAAAGTTACGAGAAGAAATTGCCCCACCTACATGTGTCAGTGAATTCATAACTTCAACTCTTTGAAACGTATCCAATGATCATGTCGATGATCGTATGACTTGCATAAAAGGTGTTTGTGAAAAGTGTGGGGACTTAAAATTATTGCCAAAAACAAATGAAGATTTGGACATAGTTAACCTCGTTGCTTGGAAGAGGTGATATATATAAATTTATGTTTTTAAATTTGGATGTTAGATTTTATTTTGATTTTGATTTTAATGCAAATTAATACATGACAATTTTTCCATGCTATGAATTAATTTTGTAGGTTCAAATACATAAAATATTCAACAAGGCTTGGAAAAGATGCAACTAGTTTGGATTTGGTAGAAGAGGAAATCCCCATTGCTACATTCATACAAAGTTTCTAAAGTTTAATTAGTCTGTACATCAAACATTCTCACTATTCAAAGTGGCAAGCTACACAATTCAAGACTAATAGGGACACATTCCCTATTGGTTCCATATTGTCCATGGTTGATTTTGCTGAGAATTACTCATTTTATCATCAAAAAGAAATTCAAACATAGTATTATCATACTGACCAGGTTACTATCATGGTTCAAGTATTTTATAGGCATGCACAATTGGATTTGGATGGGGTTGAAAGTACATATGTGAAGCGAATGATCAAGAAGGAGTATCACTTCTATATAAGTTATGACAAGGAACATGACACCCACTTTGTGTAACATTTTTTTGGTTTTTTCTTTCAATATCTTCATCAACAAGGAATACAAATAGATCAACATTTTGTTTGGTCAGATGGTTGCGCATCACAATTCAAATCCTCTCGCCCTTTCTTTGCACTCATTCGTTATCATCATCATCACAAAATTCCTCATTTATAGAGTTTTTTTTAGAGTGGTCATGGGAAGGGAGAACACGATGGTGTGGGTGCATGCATCAAACATGATCTAAAGAAACAAAGCTTTGATTATAAGGGAGATTGATTGATTGATGCCCACACCGTTGTTGAATGGTGTGAGAAACATGTTACAGTTCAGGTTTCAACCTCATAGGATTCAACCTCACATGCTTTAACCCCACAGGCTTCAACCCCACACAAAATTTTTTGGGAGATAATAGGTACATGCACATTTAAAACATAGATATGTATATCTTAATTTGATTTATTAAATGAACTACAAGTTACTAACTTTAAATTTTTTTATTCGGATTTGTGTTGTTTGTTTTAAACTTTATTGATCTTTTGAGCATGATTAAATGAAGGTATTGATCGAAGGAAAAAGTATGGATGTGAAAGGATTCCCAATTCTAGGTCTTTGCACTCTTTGATGACTATGGATAGTAATAACTGGACAATCTGTATGGATGAACAAATCATATTCAGAGTGCAATAGTCAAAAACATGAGTATGTAGGTGAGTGGAAGAAAGTTCCTTTATTTTTGGATGACACATATGGATCAAATCATGATGATAGTTTTGAAGATGTGCCATTAATTTCAACTGATTATGACCACATATCTGGACTGGTTAAACAAGGTATGTTTTATTTGAAAGGATCAAGTATAATTTGATAATTAAATATATATGTATATAATTTATACTATACATCTGATCATTGAATGTTTCTTTTTATTTTTTTGTAGGATATGTATTTGCAATCATTGCTGAAGAAGCCAATATTGAGAAAGTGGAGTACTACTTGTTGCGTTGCATAGAAGAGAGAACAAAGCTAACATGTGAAATAACAAGTGAAGTGACAACATTTTTTACTGGCTCGATTGTAGTGCAGGGAACATACTTACAACAAGTGAAAGCCCTCCAAAGTGGGATTCAATTTTTTGATTACAAACCAGACAAAAAGGTGTATCATTACACCCATCACATAATTGCTACAAGGTTACAATTGTAGCAGGTGAAGACTACAAATAGTAAACGCAAAAAATGGAGACTAGATGTAGAAGACCATGAAAAAATTTTACAAGTCATTGAACAACGAGCAGAGCCACTTGGTATTATATAGAAGGACATGGAATAAATTACTAAACCTTGTTGGTAATAAACTATTAAGCTAGATAGCATTGTATTTTCTACTTGAAGGGACTATGTAGACCACTATACAATAAAGTTGTTTAATACTTGTGATTCTTACTTGTTGTGAGATGGTTTATGGTTTACAAGTATTGTGATATGGTTGTTACATGGAAGTATGTATGTTATAAACATGATTTATGATGTGGATGTATGTTGTATTATTATTTTTAATGTGGAAATGTTAGTTGGGAATTCAGATGTACATAGTTTTTGATATATGTTATTTGTTTAGTTGTGAACCAAAAGGTTGTATATGGAGTACCCTTATCACTGTACAAGTTTATCATATTTCAATATGCTTGGAATTGTGTTGATTCATTATGTCATAGAGAATGAGATAGGAGGGAAATAGATTGTAGAATATGTAATGGAACATAGATTGTGAGTAACTATAAATACAAGGAGAGAAATCTCCTACAATCAGGTAGGGGGAATGTATCCTACAAAAATCCTAAACAAGGAAGTTACCATTTTTATGGTATATATGTAGAGCATGCTAACATGTGGGAGGCATGGTTAAATAATATAAGAAATGTGAAACAAGATAGTATTATTCTTTCTGGGTATAGTTGATTAAGAAAGGGGAAATAAAATCTCTTAACTCCTTTATTTTCTCTCAAATTCCTTATAATATTTATAGTTAGAAAAATTTAGCTATAAAAGATTGACTATAAAGAATAATTGTTAGAATTTATTTCATCTACCAAGCCGAGCGATCATTGAAATTCCTCTATATGGACATGGTGCTAATAGTTAGACCAAGATATTCATACCATGTGATGTGGAACTAGGAAGATTTCACTTTGAAAGATGCATAGAAACCGAGAGTCTCCACATGTATTTTGAATCACATGTCTAGAAAATGTGTGGCATGTTTCAAGGTGTTTGGGAAGCATACAAGAGTGTTATGATTATGTGTGCTTAGCATGATGTATTTTGGAGGAGTTAAGTGATTCACATTTTTACAATGGTGCATCTTGGCACTAAAGAATAACAATGGTGAACAAAAAAAAAAATTCATAAGGGTGCACAATATGTCAATGGTGGTGTGAGGCTTTAAAGGCTATGGGTAGAACAAATTGTTTTTCTAGTTTTATGATAAAACAAAAGAAGGTCCATAAAATTTTCAAGTGTAAGTCTTGCATGAGATTGCAAGAAGGCGTAATTTGACCAAGAGACATGCTTGTATGGACTAAGGATGTGTGAGTGTTGTAAAGAAAGTGGATGAATGTATAGTATAGGTTATAGATGTAATGAGCAGAGATTAATGGTGTTTTTAAAATATGTGAGAACTATGGATTAGTATGCACAAGATTGCAAAAAGTGTGAAGATTATTTGAGAATGATTTCAAATTTTACCCATCTTATTTCATAAGAATGTATATTATTAGCAATGCCTACCATGTTGGTTGAAGTTCAAAAATATATATCATCTTAGGTATAAAATTTGAGGCACGACACCTTTTATGTGTAAGAAGATTTGCAAGAAGACATAGATTTAGCTACCTTAGAAAGAGAGGAGGAGAAAGAGAGAATGTAATTAATATTGAAGGTTTTGATACAAGGATAAATTACGAAGAAAATTTAAATGGAAATCTCTAAGGAGAAAATGGATGAAATTCTCTTTTCTAAGTTTCTAAGAAACAAAATCCTTCCAATTGCAAAGATATTATATGATTTGGAATATATTTTAATGTAAAATGCAATTCATGATGTCGTATTATTTGTTTGCAAGAATCTAAGTGGTTCACATGACCTATATGACATTTTATTCCTACATAAACAAAAATATATGTAAATTTATTCATAATTGCATGTGTCCAAAATGGGTTTGAGAAGACTTTAAAATAGAAAGGATGTGTAAAAAATGATTTGTTGCCCAAAATAACCTCCAAAAATGATCTATTACAATCTATGGTCATTATGAGTCTTATTTCAAGTTGTTAATTGAATGATCTATTGAACTTAAACTTTCATCACATATGATTCAAATAGTAACATAAGCCATTATACCATGGAATGTTTAATGTAACATAAAGTATTACTAAATTAGGTCTAAGCATTGAAAATAATTCAATATAGAATTTTAACGAAGTTTACAATGTTATATCACAAAAATGAAGGGCATTTAATATCTAATCTATCATTATATACCTATTATGATATCATCAAGAGACAAAAATGAAAGATAAGGGGGTGTCTTATATTCACATCCATAATTGTAAATACACATGTCTAAGACATATATCAAAATATATTAATAATACACGTGTCTAAGACATATATCAAAATATAATAATAATGTCTAGAATGAGTATGAATATATATACATGTCTAAAATCTCTAAAAGTATGTCTAAAATGTTTGAAATCTATAAAATATCACTGAAGTCTGCGCCGTGCACTAGGGTGAGTGTCAGACCCCTCACTACGCTCTACTACACCCTGCATGTTAAAAAAAGGAATATACACGTCATAAACTATATATAACATGTACCATATATTAAAATATATAAGAAAAATTCTACAACAATTTCTTGATTAATTCAATACATCATATAATAGATATGTACAATTGATTACCTCAGTATCTGTCCCTGGGCAGATGTTGGGAGTATCTACGCTATGTGTAGATCTCTGTCCCATAGATCCCTATGAAAAAAAAAAAAAATGTAAGTTGATAAACAAGTTTTTTAAATCTTGATTAATTCAAAACATCATATAACAGATATGTACAATTGATTACCTCAGTATTTGTCCCTGGGCGGATGTTGGGAGTATCTTTGCTATGTGTATATCTCTATCCCGTAGATCCCTATGAAACAAAATAAATAAAATGTAAGAAGTTGATAAATAATTTTTTTGAATAAAGTTCATTAATTTCTAACATTTCAATTTAGATTAAATATTAATTCTATTAAAACACATGTATTTATACCTTTGCAGAACACGTCTCCAAATGTATGGGATTGTCATCCATGACCTCAACACCAGCAAATATGTCGCCAACTAAGCCAAGTTGACTCAGACCCAGAACATCGAGATTCATGTTGTGCTCAGTCAAGAGATGTGTGTATGTGACACGGGTAGATGGTGTGGGCTGTGAAGCTCCACACACTGGACTAGAAGCCTAAACACAGAAGTACATGTTTAATTTTAATATTAATAAATTGTAAAGTAATGATCAATTAAAATAAATTTTAATTATATTAAAGGTTTAATTTTCACACACCAGAACAAAAATGTGTTGAACATCAGGTGTGACGATCCTAGCAACATGAAGTCTATCTGTAGCAGTGGCAGTAATACCCTGACTAGAAGATACACTCCCACTCTGATCTATAAAATCTAAAACCCCCGATAGTGTAATGCTACAATGCCAAGCAATCACCTCATACACACGCAACAAGTCAGCAACTATGATGTGTCCTAGCTGACGTGCCTGAGTGGGATCTGTAACTAGCTCAAAGTCATCTGGGGAAATCAAAGATGCATGAGCGTATACCTCACTACGTGCATCACTGGTGCTACTAGCACCTCCACTGCTAGTATCGCATCTCTGAAGGTACTAACCCACACATTCAAAAGATATCAATTGGGTCTCGCAAGTAATTCTAGCAAGACCCTCGATAGCAGCCTCATGTGCAGTCATAATGATAGGTGCGGCGACATCCTGAAAGCCTGATAAGAATGGTTGTGGCCTTGGTACAAGCTTCCATGCGTCAACAATTGTAGGATCTCCCTCCTTTCTATATTCCTTCTTGTGGATAATACGTCCATGCCCTTTCCCCAAATAACTAGGGATGTCTAAATAGTTCACCTTTAGGTTTAAGTGAACCTCAGTATGTAGCATCATTATGAAGTATAACGATAATTGGTCATTATTTGGAAATTGGCCTTGAGAGGCCACAAATCTAGGATAAATCAAAGGGGCACATAGGGGACATGAACATTTGTTTACATAATATGCCCTTATTTTCTGTTTGTCTACATAAAAACTCCAACAATACCTCTTAATGACTTCCTTATCGGAAAGTCGTGATGTATTCTCATTATAACCTACATCTCCTGAGACACTTGATTTTAGTGAATCCATAATTTTTTGTATTGATTCAGAATCAAATGGATTATATGTTTTCAAACTTGTCTCTATTCTATGAAGATCAACCAATATTTTTTCACAATGGGCTTTATATTGCCCAACTATAGTTCGATTTTCGAGAATAGATTGCAATTTTGCAATCTCTAAATCGGTCCTCTCAAAAAAATTAGGAGTTCCAGAAGAAGCCATGACTGTAAAAAAAATGAAAGTAAAATTTTAATTAATAGTACTTTTAATTAAAAAAAATCCTAAGATATTCTCCTATATTAATGAAAATAGAAATATAAAATTTTCAAGCTTCATTGCAACTAATATAGAAAATAAATTACAAAATCAAATAAATTACATAAATTACAAATCACATAAATTACAAAATTTCCCATCTAATCAAATGCAAGAAACATATTGCACATATCATTATGAATGGGAGTGGCACCTTTGGGAGGATCCTATTGACCTTGAAGAGTCATAATTGGATCCCACTAGCATGAGGTGGATGTTGTGTTTACATGTTCAATGTAGCTATAACACGAGGAGTCCACAATTTTATGACCAGTTATGGAGATAACATAATACAGTTGATTGAGCATCAAGGTCACATCGACAAAATAAGCTATGAGAACTTAGTCATGCGAGTGAAAGATATGAAAAAGAACCAGAAATCCATGTTTGGAACCGAAGTCAGCCAAAGCTAGGAGTTGTGAACCTGAATGAAGAGGAAAGAAGGGGCAAAGCCAAAAAGTTCAAATTATTTGCTGACAATTTTGAAGCTAAATTTGGATAGCACTTGCAGGAGATCCTGTAAGACACAAAGATTCAGCATTGGATCGATAACATAACAGAGAAAGGAAAAACACTTAGAATTGGAAGCAAGACAAAAGGGTTCATGGGAAGGGTGCCTCTAAGAGAAGTCTATTGACTTGGAAGAGTTGTACTTGAATCCCACTATCACAAGAGATAGAAGTCATGTTTACTAGGCCACCAGTTGGTTATGGGTACAACACATAAAAGTTGAATGAACATCAATATCATGTCAATGAAATATGCAATAACATGGCTTAACATATGAATATATGTAGCAATAGGAATTCATGCTTAAATATTTGAGGCCAATTGGATGAAAACTAAGAGTGATGATCCTAGATGACGAGGTAGTCAATAATTGGACTCCTTCAAACTCTGCCACAAAGAATACCAAGAAACAAATTGTACCTTTCCTAACCTGCCCTATTTTCCTATCTATTACAAAAGCTGTTGTGGTGCCATCAGGGGAGAACTAGGGATAAATAATACGAGACCATAATATTATTGGTAGTATCAACTGAAGTTCAGAACTAGGAGCATCTTTGAAATATATCTGCTAATACAAAACATATCTTGTCAACCTGATGCACCTGTGTATATTTTTGAAAAATTTATAAGCCAGTTAACACTGTCATGAAGATAAAAATTACACCATTTAGAACAATTTTCTATGGTTTACTTATACAAAAAATAAATAGCAGGTAGACAGCATTTCAAAATACTGTCATTGATCACATAAGATGATTTGGCCACTAAAGATTGATAACAACACTCAGATCCATCTTCAATTATTGTTAGCATTTTTACTGGTCAAAATTAAACCCAATCAAGTTATATTCTAGCAAAATTCAAAATACCAACTTGCTCTTACTCGATTAGAATGTAATTACACCACTCAAAACCATATTAATCTTTTTAGTAATGTTCTCAAATAGAAGTTTGAATCACTAAATCCAAGCATTGATAAACATTTCAAAAAAAACTCATTGAGCCTATAGTTGATTTGGTATCAGAAATGGATAACCATGTGGGCTTAATCGGTTCAAGGCCACATCTTGGAATGACTATGCTTGGTAGATAAGAAAATAGTCTAATCCAAAGGTCATTAAGTTCTCTGAGGATGTTTAAAGAGAACATAAGGCCCGTTGACTACGCTGATTGGAAAAACTATGTGAATGGAGAATGGACTGTTTGAAAACTGATGATGTATCTCAAAGAAGACTCACAAAAACGTTGATTTCTGTTCTCTTTCAAAAAAAATAAAAAAATGAGACTCAATGTAGTTGTAATGAAAAATTGAAGCCCAGTTGTAAAGGTAAAACAATACCTTTTGATGCCCCAAAACATTTGGATTTAAGCTTTAGCTCACGCTCTGGCAATGCAAGGAACAATGATTGGATTCTCTCAAGATAATGCACAAATAGAAGTCGTTTCAATGGAAAGAAGCTACTAGATAACCTATGATTTCCAACACATAGAAATTAAAATTGTTCTTCAAGATAGTATGCCGTTATTTATTAAAAATTAAGTATGAGGTTGTGAAGCATACTTTAACGTAAGAATAGGAAATCTCATCATAGGTTTTTCCTCATTCAACCTTCCTTTTCTTGTTCAGTCATTCTGTACTCTCAGCTACTGAGATATGAAAAGGTTCATAATGGCCTAAAACTCTTAAAATTGATATCCTCGGATCTTTTTCAATCTTCAGATCTAAATGGTAGTCTTTATCATTGTGGTTGGCGTATCCTCTCAACCTATTTAATCAGGAAGTATCACTATGTCAAGTTCAAACATTATAAAAGAAGCTAAAGTTCACCTTGGAACATGGAGGAAATTGGAAATTAAAAGGGAGTACTGAAAATGGAAGATAAGTTCTACTCACCCAAGAATAGTCTACGAAGTCACCAACTGCACTTAGAATTTAAAACATCAGGTCATAAAGTGTCTTGCAAAGTTTATGTGGTCACACACATGCTTTGACAGCATGGAATTGCAAGCCCTTAGTAAATTCAAGTGAAATGTTACTGCAGATCCAGTCATACACTCCCATGTTCTCCATAAATGATCTTTCAGATTGCAAGATAGAATAAAAACTGTGATAACTACTCTACACAAATCAATTGAAAAGGAAGACTCAATGACCTTGCTCGTGATAATTTAATATGACTCTGCTTGTTCATCCAGCACATTAGTCAGAAATTTCTTAACAATTAAAAATGTACATGTAATATTTACACCATAGCTTCTCGGCCACAAGTATGCTCATAGCTACAGTAGATGTTGTCAAAAGAATCAAATGATAAATTTTATCAATAATACAAAATTTCTCAATTTTTAGCTTAACAAATGAAGGTAAAATTTATAGTGCAAATTATCGACACCTTACGTGAGGTTTGCAACTAAAAAATCTATATGTTACTATAAATGCTCATCGCCAAGAGGATGATCAAGGACAAAATATAAAATAATTTGGCTACATTACTTTCAAAAAAGTGAAGCTTGACTAATAACCATCGAATATGCAACTTTAGTGATTAAATTAGAGAAATTTGGAACAATGAGGTTCCACCCAAGAATTGCCTTTATAAGTGAAAATGCAGTTGTATTTGAACTACTCTCCAAATCAATAAATATTTAGAAATGTAGAAGCATCTTTAATTGATCACCTGATATGATGGTATTTGCATGTCTCAGAAGCACAATAATTAAATTGATGGAAGAATGGATCAAAGGGTTATCAATCTTCCTTGATCTCTGAAGTTTGAATCATATCAAAATCCAAGGAGGTAATATTCCCACAAAAATAACAATGGCTTGCAGGTGAAATCTCAATGGATAATCCAAACATTTCATAGAATATGATATAACTCCATACTTATAATTCACATAGAGTTGTTGGAGTTCCAAAAAAGAATCTAACATGGATATTTATTATTATGTGGTGACCTTTGTTGCCAAGAAACGCCCTCGTATCCACCCTGAAATGTTTTCGGTATGGAAATGGGTATGAAACACCTTGGAAATGTCCCAAAAATGTCTGGGAAGTTTCTGGAATTGTCTAGGATGTTTTCGACATTTTCGGGAAGTTTCCGGCATTTCCAAGAAGTTTTCAGGACATTTTGCGTCTTACATATTATAAGGAGTTTATTCTAGTTTGTTGTTGTGTCACTCCACTTAATCTTTTCAAATATAGCCTATATTTATGCTCAGAAATTTTTCCAAACCCAGGTTTAAGTTACAGTGTGCTCAGCTGTAGAGTCTTATAACATTAAAACTATACTAACAAGGAGGCACATTAAAAAATCCTAAAGATAGTTTGGGTCAGAATAGTAATCCAAAGAAAGTAGGAAGAATCTAGTAGAAACCAAGAAATTCCAAGATAGAAAGCAATTTTTGACTCAGTGTATTACTACTCCTTTTAAAATGGGCATTTCCACATTTTGAACCCGTTTCCATTTCCTAGCAACATAGGTGGTGACCAATCCTATCTACTTTTAGTTATTTCATATGGTTTTCAAGATACCTTAGCAGGTATGCTTGTACAGGCCACTTTATCTGCAAGTTCATAGTTGTCCCTAAGCCCCTCACAAAAATGTCATACCTACATACCATATATGCTACCTAGTTTTCAAGAAGTCTCAATGTGAAAATTGTAATTATGTACCTATTGGATCCATCTGTATTATCATCAACTTGAACCTTCATTCAATTTTTATAAGAGACAGATGATCTTAAGGATTATAGCACTTAGTATTAAAATCAGTCTTCCTACCAATATTTTCTCCATCCAAACCATCCTCAAACAAACCTTAAAAAAAAGCAATCAAATCTTGTGGACCTAAAGATCTTAGACTGAAGACCAGAAGATAAATAGCATGACACAACTTCAACTTCAATTTTTGTTTTGGATCATGAATTCTTTGAAGATTGTGCCAAACAGATCTACACAATGCATCATCATGTCTATGGAATGTAATATTTTGAGAAATTAGTTGTAAACTCTCATAAGAGTTGTTATTATTTGTCTCTTTCATATTGGAAGCAATTTGCTGATTTCATTCTATTCTTAAGAAAAAGTTTCAACAAACTTACTACAGCAAGGATGACTGAAATATTTACCAGATCTGAGTTAGAATCGATGATATTATTCATCTCTGGAAGCACACACTTTATGGACATCCTTTTATTCCAGGGAATCAACAATTTTTTTATCACAACTCTTGCTTCAATCCATCTCTCCTCCATCCCTTACTATTTCTTCATGCTCTATTTGAAGGTCATGCTCTTCTAATTCTCACTAAGAGATGAATTTCAATCAACAAAGAAAAATTTGTTCAATAAAGAGTGAATTAGCCGTTTAAGGATTTTGTTAGTGTCATGCTTGGAAATCATGTATCGAAAGGATCTCATCAATAGGATGAAGTAAGCCTCCCATATTATCCACCCAGAAGTGCTAAAAATTGTTTCTATGCAAGAAATAACTAATGACATGCCCCTTCCTGTCACCTCTGGTTCCAAACAACAAACTAAAAAAGGGTGGAAAAAGTATTTTCTTGAGAGCTTCCTGTAATGTTTTTGATATATTCATCAGAAAAGGCAATGACATGTTGCAAGAATAATAATAATAAAAAGATGTGGTAAAGAATGGAAAATTGTAACATTAATATCTCTCTTACACAGGACTCAAGAGTCATCCTAAAGAAAGCACTTCACCTCAGATAGATTTCCAGCATCCACTGTTGAATATTTATACTAATAATCAACAGTTAAACAGTTGGGAACTGTCTCTAACTGTATGAAAATTGAAAACTGTTTGTAACCACCTCTTCATAAAAAAATTCTCTGTCATGTCCATTCTAGAAGTGTGCATATTTTCTCTTCTTATTTCTTTCTTAGTTTTCTTCTACTAACTTTGGTATCAGAGCTCGAGGAATCCCTTGAAGGGTACGGGGGAGTGAAAGAGTTTGAGGAAGCCCTGATAGGGCACAAACTGAACTTTGTATTCATGTTTACAATTGTGTAAGGAAGAACAACTATTACAAAGCTTTCTGGTGTAGACACGTCTACTTTATTCACATTTTCAAGGGAAAATACTATGAATACTCATCCACAAAAGACAAATATATATACAACTCACAATGGATTTTCAAAGTGAAGTCATTGAAATTGTATATATATCTAGTCGCAAGGAGAAATGATGAGGGGAGAGACCTAAGAGTTGCAGATTTGATATATACAATCATACTAGTTGAGAGGGGAGAGCCCCAAGAGTTTTAGATTTGATAGATATGTTAAGAGAAATCTCGGTCTGGTTGGAGGGTATGGAGACTACACAATGTGTCATGGAATTGTTGCAGATGTAAGTGAATATGGAGATGTAGCACCTGAGTTTCAGGTAGAATAATTTTGATATGGACTAGAAGATAGATTTTTAAAGGGCCATTACTAGAATGGAAAGTAAGTTTAGATTGGACACTCCAAGTTACTCATGGAGTTTGTGTCTTGAAGAGTTCATTGAATGGATCGGTCAGTTAGAATTTGTTTTTGATATTGAGAAAATGGAGGAATTCAAGAAATGTTTGCATGCATCAAACCTAAAAGGAAATTCATACTTGTGGTGAGAGCATGTGGAGATCAAGAAGAAACAAATATAAGATCAAATCTTACTACATAATGATTAAGAAGTTGAAAGGTAGGTTCTTACCTACAAATTATCAAATGGGTTTATTCGAGAAAGTGCAGAACTAATGAATGTGAAATATTGCATCAACGAGTTATATACAAGGTCACCATTATAAGTATCCATGTTGAAGATGGTGAAGAGAAGAAATAAAACTAGGTGAAAGGTTTGCATATTTCCATTCAAGACAAGTTTGGATTATAAGTTTGCATTTGATAGATGAAGCTTATTAATGGGCTTTGAAGGTGAAAGAAAAGTGAACTAGAAGTTAATGTAATAACATCAAAGAAGAGGAAGATTCTTCTGAAGGAGAGGACAAACTAATGTTGGTAGAGAAAAACATATCCATCACGAAGAAGCCAACAATTCTCAGATTGAGAATACTGCACTTAGGGGTAGGGTATATTCTTATAGAGGTAGAGGATTTATGGGTATGTGCATTCATATTGCCCAAGCTACTGAGAAAAGTGTTGTACAAGAAAATTACATAGAAGGAACTAAAGTAAAGGGGTAGCTCATATCTGCAGGTGAGTTATTTCATTAAGGTTGCCTTAATTTTTCTACCAATTTATAGTGGTCCATAGTATACACAAAGGCTACACCTTGTCAGAATCGGTGCATTGCATATCATGAACAAAGTACACAAAGTTGAATAGACCAACTTGTTTAAGTTTGGACAAGAAAACCAAAGTGCAGTTGCGTTATTGGATTTTAGCCTAGTGAACTTTTTGAGACAAAGATGGTATCTGGTTAGAGATGTCTGCATGAGATCTATAGAATCTAGAATGAAATTGCAACTCATTTGTAATAAATCCAACAGGAATCTCAGATCCCAAGGCTTCATCCCTTGGACTGGCTAGAGTAGAGGTAGTTGTTGATTCCTAAACTTGAATCATGTCTGCTAATTTCCTAATAAATGGTTTGTAAATACACTGTCATTATTTTCAATACATCTAGTAGTCTTGATCTCATGTCATGATGTTATATAGGTTCTGATGACTGGATTCATTGCATGGCTAATGGACAAAGCTGGTAGGCATATTTTCCTCATGGTAAGTAAATAAGCTAGTTCTATGGATACTCAACTACCACATTGGAAGATCACAATGGAATCAATTCAATCCTTATAAGAGAATTACATGTTATTACTTTCATTTTGACAGATCTCATTTGTAGGAATAGCTACGAGTATTTTTCTCATAGGGCTTGCATTCTACTTAAAGGTAGTCCTCTCAACATCTGTAGAAATCCTATTTTAGCAGGTGCATGATATTCACATAAATTACTTGGTTCATTTGTTTTTGGATGGACAGGACAAAAACCAAGTTCTTATTGCTAAGTATATAAGTGTGTTATCATTGCTTCATGGCATCTTGTAGAACTATATGACAAAAGCTTATCATTTTGCTCATATTTTGGCTTTAATTGGTTTATTGGTAAGCTTGGGATCTAAGTTACCTACCAAGTTTTATGCTTTCACTACAATCGTTCACTTATGTCATAGTGACACTTATTGATCATTCAACTAAATGGTTATCTTTCACAACAGACTTACATTATCTCCTGCTCTCTGGGAATGGGGGTCATCCCATGGATTATTATGTCCGAGGTAATGTGACTTATCCAACTTCATTTGCGAAAGATTTGGAAAGGATTGGGGACTGTGGGGGTAATTTTTTGTAGTTTTTGAGGAAAAAAACCATGGCCTGGTGGTAAAGTGAGGGTATTTGGCAATCAGTGAGCATGACTTCTTTTGCACAAGGAATCACACTACGTGGAATCTAATGGCTTTGGTGTACCTGGTAACTTAAAAGATTGAGCTGAACTGTAATATTGTGAAACTTTGATCTTAATATCATGTTGACTACCTAGGTCTAATTTCCCTCCATATTAGACATATAATCATGAGAAATGCCCTTCATTTTGATGTGATTTGTGGTCTTATATACCCTCAACCATTAAATACCTACTCTACTATAGATACTTCCTATTAATGGCAAGGGCATTGCTGGTAGTCTAGCAACTTTGGCTAGTTGGTTGCTTTCCTGGGTAGTGACAATGACAATGAATTTATTCTTATAGTGGAGCTCTACAGGTATGTTTCTATCCAGGTCATAAACTCTATTTGGGAACCTAGGATGGATTTCATTTACGATGTTTTTTTTGCATAAAATGTGTATAGGATTCCAAACTAAAATTTAAGCTTTGTCCCCTGCAAGAACATTTATGATGTATGTTCTATTTAGTGCTCTTACCTTAACATTTGTAGTACTTTGTGTGCTTAAAACTAAGGGGAAAACACTTGAAGAAATTGAGGCATCACATAGATGTATTTGAGCCGGCTGGAAAACATTGATTGCATTCATGAAATGATATAATAATATGTAACACGTCTCTAAGTATGTACGGGTGGTTTATACAGTTAAATTGGTTGGCCAAGAAATTGAAATGGGATACTCCATCCTTTGGAAATTGTGTCTCATCCTGTAAAAATGGGTTTGCAATTTCTCAAGAGATAAAATCAGGTCACAAACATCTACACAGTGACCCATTTGGGGAACCCTTGGCCTATTTCAAAGAATATACATTGACACAGGGGTCTTCTATTGAAGTTCAAGCATGTTTAAATAATAGAAAACATTTGAATGTAAGCCACTATTCTTTATGCTTTTTGGTTACTTGAAAAATATTGAACAATTGGCATGTAAGCATTGCAGTTGATTGTTTCTATGTCTGAAATGTATTTAAAAAAAGTTATTAGATCCCTTTGGTGCAAGAATGACGATCTAGAACTTGGTATCAGAATTTGAAATTTCATTCTCTTTGAAATCTGACTATTGAAACTCTGTAGAGATCTTTTGAATCAAGAGAATGGTAAACATCTTGTATTTTTATTTATTCATCACATCACACAACTAAACATTGTAAAGAACAACTATGCATTGAAAAAAACCATAGTAACTCAAGCCATACATGTAGCCACATATCCTAATAACTATATTTAAATGTCATCTCATCTCAATGATCTCATATCATATTTTATAGGCATTGTATCTAAATCTTCCTTTATGTGAATTTTGTCACTTAACATCATTCCTCGATAATTTTATCGATAGAGACTCCGGTTAGGCTTAAGGTCCCCTCCAACTTCTTAGTCACTTCTTGAGAAACATCTTAGAACAATTTGTAGCATTATGTGTAATTCTCTAATGATATTTAAATGAATTTATGTCTTAATAATATAATTAGATCCATCTTCCATTCATTGCAAAAACAATTAATATCCATTGCACTGTGAGCATGGCACAATATTCAGAAGCAAGAATCTTTATTATTTTTGTCCTACCCCTTGACCAGGGATAGTCTAGCATAGTCAACTCTTCTCATTCCTCTTAGTTCAATATCTATAGCAAGAAGCATTACAATTTGTGTATCAACTGTTACTAATCATTTGCATCTCTACACTAATGTGCAATGCATTAATTAAATATGAAATCATGCTTATTTTATGTTTTTCTACATCTAAATTTTAATTTTATTTTTTCTGATGTTGCTGGTATTTCACTGTTGCTTGCAGCCCCTAGGTTTTTGACAAGAAGCCTCAACATTTTTAGTTCATTTCAGGTGGTCTATTTGTGCTCATCGAGACAAGATTTTCCTATAAAAAGTACACATTCAAGCCTATTTCTAGAACATACCTTAAACGTAGTGCTCTGCACACCATCAGTATCAGAGACCCTTACTCAGAAAAAAGTATCTGAGTAGGTAGGAGGATTTTATAGCACATTCAACAAGTTCACTAGATGCTTCCATGCCAACAACATAAATAAAATGAGTAGCATTAGCGACCTCTCATGACTTACTGATTGGTGAGAAGGTCTAGCTCTACGTCTAGATTAAGTAGCCGATATGTTTTGGATGGGTACATATATGAAGAATTCACTACGTGGATACTATAATTTTTAATTATCCACACTTCAAAACAATGACTTAAATCCCCCCACAAATGCAAATGAATCATTTCTCTGGGTCCTCCTCATGTTATCAAAAAGAATAATCACAATCAACTCTCAAAGTAAGCTTTGTAATCACACTATACAAGTATTCATGAAGATACATAGACTGAGACAAACTCCACAGTATTGGATCAATGACTAAAAGGAAAAAACAGAGTACATTAAAAATATATCCATTTTTAATACAAGTAGTAATTACAGTCTTCAGAGCATCATTATTCTACATAAGGTATATTTTAAATTTAATATATCATTAGAGTAGAAATTACAGTCTTTAGAGCACTATTATTCTACAGAAGGTATATTTTATATTTAATAAAACATTACACCAGCAAATCAAACAAGCTAGGGTTCTTCAAACGAGCTAGGGTTTTGGTAAGATTTTAAATGGGGTTTTGCCAGAAAAATGAGCCAGGGTTTTACAAAAAATGGTATTCTAATGGCTACAATTTTGCTAAAAAATGGGTTTCAATTTTTTTCACCGACTGTAATATCGAAATGGCTAACATTCCTAGGCTTGTCATTGGTGGACGTCGTTGCTGGGCTTCGACACTGGTGTGGTGGGCTCTTAGCTGGTGTGGTGGGCTTGCTGGTGTGGTGGGTTTGGTGTGGTGGGCTCTCGGCTCTAGTCAGTCATAGGCACAAACTTCACGCGAAGGAGGCAGGGTGGAGGAAAATGATTTCCTCCGCAACGCCTCCACTATATAAACAGGGGGGTTCATGTGAACAACCTTCGTGTGAAAGGGGTTTATGCGAATGACGTGGCAAGATAATGGCCTGCGTGTCTCTTCACCTGAAATGTGTTCACATGAATGGGGTGTTCACGTGAACCCACCTTGGATAAAGCCCATTTACCATCCCTACTCGCATTTTCGGGACAACAAGTGGGACACAACATCATGCGTTGACCCACCTGTTCACTATAATACCTGTTCAATCTTGTATTCACTTGGCGAATACATGTTCTCAATTAGGAATCATAGAAGAAGAATAAAATATTGCATAAATTTGTTTGTTTATATGAAATAGATGTTACATAATCTAGTTGTCTGATGCAGATCCTAAATCACTTGCAATCTATCACCAAGGTTAGAATGACCCAAGACTTTGAAGAATACCTTTTACTTGGCCAGTAAATAATTTGTTTTAGGTTTCCACTCTTCAAAACTTGTAATTTTTTCCTTATGATAATTATTTATAATTGTCTTATATTGGCTAGACTATCCTTGGCAGAGTCTGGGTGCTACTCTACATACCATCGACAAGAGGGATCAAGCCTTATGTAGTTTTCCTCTTTTATAAGGTAGAGGGGCCATTTCCCATGATTTCTAATATAATTTATAGACATATTAAAAATTATTAAGTTCAATAATTGTATTGAATGTGTGTATTCCTATTCCTCTATAGGAATCATTGAGGAATAATTTATATGATTGACATATGAGAATGGGAATATACCCATTCAATACATGTTATATTGAACTTGATCATTATAAAACCTCTATAAAGGAGGTGGTTAAAAAATACATAATATCTTATTACTCTAATATAAAAATTTCATAGGAATGATTGTTTATAACTCAACCCATGATTCAGATTATCATCTGGTTTCCTTTCCCGTTCAGGACGTACAATTTCCCATTGTAAAAGATATATACTTTTAACTCTGCCGAGTGTTGCACTACATACCATCGACAAGAGGGATCAAGCCTTATGTAGTTTTCCTCTTTTATAAGGTAGAGGGGCCATTCGTCATGAATTTCAGGCTAGAAAATTTCCCATCGTAAAAAAAATTACAGTTTTAAATCCTCATTAAATCTCCTTTTTTAATAAGGTATAAGGGCCATACGCCATGATTTATAACATACTTTATAGAGGTATTAAAATGATTAAGTTAAATCATCGTATTGAATGTGTGGGTGCATGTTCTTCTCTAGGAATCATTGAGGAAGAATATATGATTGATATATGAAAATGGACATATGCCCAATCAATACATGCAATATTGAACTTAATCATTATAAAACCTCTACAAAGGAAGTGACTAAAAAATTCTGAATATTTCTAATTCTAATAGAATGGACATGTTCCCATTTAATACATGCATTATTTACCTTAATCATTCTAAAAAATCTATAAAGAAATTGGTTAAAAAATTAAGAATATTTTTAAGTCTAATATAAAAAGTTCAAAGAAATGATTGTTTCTACCTTTAAGGAAATGGTTATAAAATGTTCACATAAATGATTGTTTCTAACTCCACCCATGATTTAGATTATCATCTAGAGAGATCCAGTAAGAATATATAATTCACATTATAGAATTTGTGTAAGGGTTTCCAATGTACATGGGTATTAAAATGAGAAAGGTGAACTATATAACATGAATACTATATTCTTGCTCTACTTCCCATATTGAAAAAAGTTTAATTCTCTCTGAGTATGTCGATAATCAGATATTATTAGCTACTTACCATTATAAAACAAAGTGAATTTTTTTCCATTCTTTTGTTATACATATTTTATGTACTTTCAATTCAATACAAAGAAAAAAATGTATGTTTTTTCTAAGAATGGGCATATGCCCATTGTAAACATTCAACTACAAACAATATTGAACTTAATCATTTTAATACCTCTATTTATTCCATTCTTCTGTGATACATATTTTATGAACTGCCAATTCAATACAAAGAAAAAAATGTATGTTTGTCCGAGAATGGGCATATTCCCATTGTAAACATTTAACTACAAGAAATACTAACTTAATCATTTTAATACCTCTAAATATTCTAAAACAAATTTAATTTTCTTATAATTAAACTTCTAACTTTTGTTTACATATATTCTATAATATGAAAAGAACTTAGGAGAAAACTATATGAAGGATGTACATCTTAATATTAGAATAAAGTAAACATTCTTAAGAATTAATGTATACAAAGGAATGACTATAATGAAAAGAACACAAAAAAATCATAGAGGCTATTTACCTGGAGGCGTAGTTAGAACATTTATAATAGTGTTGGATCATGATCTCTTGCTTGTGATTCTCCACAATAAAGATAAGTGAGGACCTATTTGTATTATGTGTTTCCTTTAATGCATTTTTCCCACTGTATAATATTAATACAGGGGACACATTAGTGTTACATATCTCAATCATGTGCTCCCAAAAATGCACTAATCTCTCACGTTTGAAAGGATGTTCAGGGATGACAACTCCAATTTCATTCGGGTTGATAATATCCAAGGGCTCTGAATGTTGCCAATTTAGTTCCATTGTAACATCTTCCACCTCCATAGTGGTTGAATTATCAACACCATATATGGTAAAAATCACCGACATCCCTTGAAATGCATGTTCTGCATTCAAAATTCGGTAACATCCTTATGAAATTATAGGTGATTTTTTTACTTTTTTCATGTATATTTTTATAGCAGTATCAAATAAGCTAGCTTGTACTGCTGGAAGTATAAATATGCAGACACAAATCATTGTACTACACCCAATGACACAAAGGAGCTCAATAATATCATTTTTTGAGACAATACTCACAAGATTACATAAATCAACAATTACGACTTCTACAGTGAGTGGGAGTAAATGGAATTTCAAACCTCTCAATGTTCTACTAAGAAAAAAAGGATAAGAACATTGACAAGTGAATTCATATGTATCTGGAATCCTTGGTTGAGAATTTGTATTATCCGCAGTCACATACAATTCAAGTAGTTCAATAGTAGGTTTTGAATAATTTGGCAAATTTATTTCCCCTAATGGTGTTTTTTTCCTTTTTCATTTTTTTCTTCTCTTCTCTAAGATCTTGACATAGTTGAGAAAAATGTGACTCATGGATGGAAAATTTTTCAATCAAATTTAATACATTGCATCCTATATGTGCAACATATTCTGGAACTCTTGCCAACATATAAGACATAACTTTGGCCCTTGTTTCTCTACCCTACTTTACTCTTTTGCAACAATCTTTTAGAAACATTGCATTAACACCATACTCATCTCTGAACCAAACTTCACCACTCATGCATTTATCTACAAGGACATCTAATTCTTCATCTTTCATACCTTTCGTGCATCTTGAATAGTCATGTTGTAAGCAGATCTAATGAATTTGGCTTGAAATCAAGGTTTGTAGTTTTTTTTGGGCTACAAGGAAACCCACCATTGGTATACAAATAAAAAAATAAAACCCACTTATCCCAAATTTCATCTGGGAGTACAAGAAATGCAAGTTTATCATTCAAAATTTCCAATTTTCCCTTCTCAAAAAGATGTAAAATTTTCCTTTCGAATGACTGCATGTGAACATTAAAATAAATTTTATTAGTTTAACATTCTATGAGAAATAATGTAAGTTAATTTCTATGTGCAAAAAAACTTAATACAATTTATAAATACCTTCCAGCCCTCTAAATTTTTGTGACCAGAACTAGAACATTGTGGCCTCTTTTCTAAGATCCACCTTGACCTGGCTTTGTACAGCGAGTCAATAAATATTGTTTTCACCCATGTTTTGTTTTCCATATTTTGTTGCTTGCAAATACTGATTATTTTTTCTATTGTTGCTTTGGAAGACAGAATACGGGAAAACCTTTGTTTGATTCTATCATGAACAAATGAAAACTCAAGATTTGCAAGGATTTGTTTTTGGGCTTCAATTGTATGTTTCCCATCAATAATATAGAAATGAGTTTCTATGTCAAGAATTTCATGCTCATACTCCATGTCAAAAATATCACCAGTAGATTTTTTGAAAGGAAGCAAAATTACATCCCGCTGAAGAGGTACATGGTTACACAACATAGAGTGCACAAGGAGACTGACACTTGATTTATCAAGTGATCTGTATTGGTATTTTGCAGGAGCTACATGGAAATGAACCAATATCAAATTTGAATGAATTTTCTTCAAATAAAAAAATATGAAGCTCTTTAAATAATGTAGATTGACTTCTTCTAAATTCAGTTTGAGCTTGTTTTAATAATGTTTTCTCTTTTACAGATCGCTTCACCTCTTGAAAGTGTGATTATGAAATGTGTTTTTCCATCTTAGATAATTTTTGTCTTTTGAGCATGGTAAACATTTTTTAATGTAATTTTCGTTGGCCCACTTCCTTATCCATATTCAGGTGGTGGGAAATAGATGAAGTGACTACATATTGATATAGCATTTTGAATATGGTGACAATTACTGCACAAATAGCTTTCACTATTATGCACACCACTCTTGTCCCCTTCAGTGTATGGCTCGATTTTCCAACCATAACTATAACATGAATCTTTGTATTTTTTTGCTGACCTTTCCATGCCCTCTTTTTTGTAAAGAGAAACTTGTAATTCCATTTTATGTAGTGAGCATGTTCTTGATTTGTTGTCTAATTTTTCCACTTAAAGAGATACAAGTGTATCTGTTATACACTTTATGCTCACAAGAATGCCAACTGGTGTGCATTGGTCTCCCAAGGAATAAAACAACCACAGATCATTGTAATAATTATCAGGGGTGTGAACTTTAACGAACCATGCTTCATCCCTTCTTCCACAGTCGTTTACACCATCAATAAATGGAATTTCCTTGTATGGGGTCATGGTAATAAGAGCCATTTTTTTATTTTGTTAGTGTAATATATATCAAAATATTCGTAGACTTAACATCTTTTATAAAAGTAACAAGTTGCGATAACGTTCAACTTTCCATTTTAAAATCTATTCTTTTTCAATGATTGCATCTACCCATGATAATTTTATTTGTTTGTATTGAATGGGAAGACGCCTATTCTCATGCGATATAAGTTTTTGTTCATATTAGTTTAATACATATCAAAATATTTGAAAAATTTACATTTTATATAAAAGTAACAAGCTACGATAATGTTCAACTTCCCATTTTAAACTTTATTCTTTTCCATGTAGGATAAGAATTAGTTCACATTGAATAGGGATATCGCCCATTGATGAATTCAAATAATTTTTTTTGTATTGAATGGGATAGATGCCCATTCTCATGTGATATAATTGTTTGTTTATATTGAATGGTTCACGCGATGCCCATTCTCATGTAACATAACTATTAGAAGAAGAAAAGTTATCTTCAATTTGTAATTTTTTAGAGTTATTAGAATGGGCAAGTGGAGTGAGAATTTTAACTTTGTTTTAGAATGGGAAGATGCCAATTAGAATAGAGATTGGAGATATTAAAACAATCTTCCCATTTCCATATAGGTTTTATGGAAGAAGAAGAATATAGTCTAGAGGTATTAAAATTAATGTGATTAATTTATTATAGAAGGAAAGATGGCCATTTATATTACTTTTACTCTGTCTAATTTTCACATTTTAGAGTTTTAAAAAATATTTGAAACTTTCAATGTTTATGCTAATTTTACTCTCTCCACCTTATTTTTTCATTCTTTCCTCTTTAAAAGGGAAGAGGCCTATTCTCACATATAACTGCTCGAAAAAGAATAGAGATAAATTTGTACTCATTCTATTTGTATAACTAATAGAAATATCTTATATATATAATTTAATACAAATAGAATAGATATAATTTTAATCTCAACATATTATAAAATTTACATGGTGAAAAAATAAATTTCATTAACCATGGGGACAGTCATTCCTCTTTTATAACATAAGAAACAACGTATGAATAAAATTAAGAAAAAGACCATTTTTTTGCAATTTTATAAAAAAAAAAAAATGGGACATGTATTCTACAAAAAACATTTGTTAGTTTTATAATTTTTGTGTAAGCTTTACCTTTGAAAATTTATATGAACCCTGATTTATTCATGTTTATAATGGTACATCAAACATTGGGGACATTTTATCCCTGGCCAAGCCAAGTGTTGCAACATTCCTCTATTTTAAACTCTATTATGTAGTTTCTATGATTGCATCTACATGATACAGTTAGTTTGTTTAAATGGGAACATGTCCATTCTCAGGGGATATAATTTTGTTTACATTGAATGGCCAAAGTTCTCATGTAACATAACTAGGGAGAAGAAGAAAAGTTAGACTGTAATTCATAATTTTTTAAAGTTATTAGTAATGGGCAAGTGAAGTGACAAATATTAATAGAATTGCATGATTCCAATTAGAGAGATTAGAGGCATTAAAATGATCTTGCATTATAGGAACATCAAGAAGAAGAATATAGTTTAGGTATTAAAATGAATATTAATTTATTTAAAAGGAAATATGGTTTATGATGTGACTATCTAACTTGCACGTTTTGGAGGTTCAAAAATATGTTAAATGCTCCAAATGTTTATGATTAGGTGCACCTCATCATTTTCGCTTTAAAAGGGCACATGCATCATTCTCACATATAACTTAGAAAAAGAATGACATAAAATCATTCTCGTGCACTAATCTCAAGTTCTTGTATATCTAATTTAATACAAGAAGAATAGAATAATTTTAATCTCAGACATATTATATTTACATTCTTTTAACATGGAAAGGTTATTCTCATTATAAACATTGTTTGTCTCTTATATATCTAATTTAATACAAGAAGAATAGATATAATTTTAAGCTCAACATATTATATTTACATTCTTTTAACATGGGAAGGTTATTCTCATACAAACAAACATTGTTTGTTTTATATATCTAATTTGGGAAATACTTTTGTGAAGAATAGATATCTATTTAAGCTTAACATAATATATTAAAATTATAGGAAAAGGACCCCAAGAGTTAAACATACTATAACTTGAAAACATTTGTCCTATAATAGCGATTTGAAGAAGTAAGCCATTAAACAAGAAAAAAAAGAGAACAATCATATTAAATATTGTTATCTCTACTCTATTTAAGTTTTTATAACTATATCATATTGGTTGGACTATCCTTGGCCGAGCCAAGTGCTACACTACAATACCTTCTAGAGGGATCAAGCCTTATGTAGTTCTCATCATATTAAAGACGATAGTAATATAAGTGAAGCATTTCATTCTGAAGACAAATTAAAGCATTAATATATTAATAAAAGTGATGCATTTATTCCTGAAGATGTGATTCAAGCACATAATGGTCTTGCATTACCAAACATCAGCATGAATCACATATTCAGGATTAAATGATAAACTTCCGTTGTGACTGTTGGTTGAAAATTCCTTGTTGAATAAATGATTAGGTGCTCCTATTTTCCTGCACCCCATCTTGAAACTTGCACAAAATAGGAAATCATTCACTGCATAGCTCAATTTCTTGTTTATAATTATATCGTTTTGGTTGGGGTAATATATTCAGATATATTAGATGTTTAGAAATGCTCTACATACCCTCGAGAAGGATCAAGCCAGTTATGTAGTTCTCATCTTACAATACACACACACACACACACACACACACACACACACACACACACACACACACATTTGGGAAGCATAGAATAAGAATGGATATTTTGAATGGGCGTACGCCCATTCTCATATAAGAATTATAGAAGAGAATTGGAAGATGTACCTTGTGACAGTTTCAACACGATTTGAAGAAAATGTTTATGCTACTTTTATTCTCTCTACTTTATTTGTTCATATTTTTAGCTTTAAAAGGGAAGATGCCCATTCACATACATAACTAATAGAAGAAGAATAGAGACAAGTTTTCTCATTCTCATGTATAACTAATAGAGGGATCTTATTTATCTAATTGAAGAAGATTATAGATAACTTTAAGTTCAACATATTATATTTACTTTATTTTAACATGGGAAGGAATGGGAAGCACTTCATTGTGACAGCCTTTATAGAAGATGTGCACGTTTATAATGATAGCCTTTATAAAAGTGCACATTTATAATGGGCACAATCCCATTCTGATACAAACAAACATTATTTATTTTGAAGTAATTAGTATTATTGTATTACACTAGCTGGACTATCCCTGACAGTGCCAAGTGTTGCACTACATACCCACGAGAGGGATAAAACCTTATGTAGTCCCATTATTTTTTGTATAATTGTATCATTTTGGTTGGAATAACCTTTGTGGAGCTAAGTACAGGCACTGCCAAGTGCTACACTACATACCTGTGAGAGGGATCAAGCCTTATGTAGTTCTATTTTTTTTTTATAATTGTATCATTTTGGATGGACTAACCTTAGTGGAGCCAAGTACAGGCACCACCAAGTGCTGCACTACATACCCACGAGAGGGATCAAGCCTTATGTAGTTCTATTTTTTTTATAATTGTATCATTTTGGCTAGACTAACCTTGGTGGAGCCAAGTACAGGCACCGCCAAGTGTTACACTACATACCCTCAAGAGGGATCAAGCCTTATGTAGTTTCTATTATTATTTTTATAATTGTATCATTTTGGCTGGACTAACCTTGGTGGAGCCAAGTACAGGCACCGCCAAGTGCTGCACTACATACCCTTGAGAGGGATCAAGCCTTATGTAGTTCTATTATTTTTTTTATAATTATATCATTTTGGTTGGACTAACCTTGGTGGAGCCAAGTACAGGCACCACCAAGTATTGCACTACATACCCACCAAAGGGATCAAGCCTTATGTAGTTATATTATTAATTTTATAGTTGTATCATTTTGGTTGGACTAACCTTGGTGAAGCCAAGAACAAGCACCGCCAAGTATTGCACTACATGCCCTCGAGAGGGATCAAGCCTTGTGTAGTTCTCATATATATATATATATATATATATATATCCATTCACATTTAACAAACATTGAATGAGCATATGACGATTATCATATAATAATTACAATAGATAGAATGGGAAGTTGGGCATTGTGACAGTAACATATATATGACGGGAAGTTGTGTTGCACTAGATACACTCGTAAGGGATCAAGCCTTATATAGTTATCATTTTACTATATATATATATATATATATATGCATGCATTACTATGTATGTATGTATATATGTATATATGATTATACAATTTATAAAATGGCTTTTGAGAATGGGTTAATATGCTAATGTTTAAATTTATATTTATTCTAGACCATGTTATAGTGAGCGAGACCACCATGCAAATATATTGTTTATCACCATTTACCTATAAACAAAAATAACCTAAAACATGGTTATGCTAATAAAAATGTTGATGATTTATACATGTGATTGGAATATAAGTACAAACCATAAAATGTATATTTAATTTACTGTAAAACACCAAACTAATAGTCAAAATTAGTCTTCATCAGCATTGTATTAGTCCAAATTAGTCGATTGGCTCTACTTTGACATTAGCCAACGAGAAGGAAGAAACCAAGGAGCTACCCCAAGTAGCCATTCTACGATGACCACCACTAGCAGTGACAATATTTAACATGAATCTGTAGGTGGGGCACTGAATCTTTCACAACATGGAAACACTAGTATACTTAGGGTGGATAGGAACATGAATCTGTGTTAAATCAATAGTTATAGGAAGATAGAGAGGAATTCGGTCTGGGTCCTCAAATGTACAATAGTTTATGACAACCTACACAAAGTGGGTGAGGTGTTGGTTAACCTCCACTAAGGGTTCCACCAATGAATGGTGGATCCAACCATCTTCTGCATTAGGACCGTGGAACAGGGACAGAGTGTTTAGATTACAATGCTTGAGTTCTTCATCTAAACCAACCCTAAGAGAGGGCTTGATAAAAAAAGTTAGCAATATTAGCAACATTTAATTTGTTATGGCTAACTAGTAGCATATTGGAAACAAACACTGAGGCAATTTTTGAGTTTACCCGAGCTCTTTTGGAGTCACTGAGATAGGCGTTACCCATAATATGTTCAATTGCTTCACAGATAGATGGCGAATCAATTATGAAAACCCGCTTGAGACGCGACCGAGAAATGGAATTGAAGAATGTCATTTCTTTTTTGTCGCTTCACAGAAAAATGATAGGAAGAGAGGGAAGCACCATGATGAAAGAAATAATAGGGAGAAAGGCTACTTAAAAATAAAACCACACAAGCCAAGGCTGAAAGTAATAATCCCTTCCCAATTCTCAAAGATAACAGATGAAGGATCTTCTAAAGCTGGTGTTCTTTGACTCCAACTATTTTCCATGTACAATTCTAAAGACAACGCACAGTAGCCAATGTCATTGAGAATTTAATATACGTCAACCCAAAGCCAATTTAACATGATGGGGTATAATTGCTCCCAGGTTTTCACAAGTTAATATTAAATTTCCATGTATTTTTGTTAACTAAAACATGGTTATGATAATGTTTGAAATTTAAAATGTTTTACTAAGACATAGAGAGATCATCATTCAATTATAAATTTTAATTTGTTTTAGAATGGGAAGTTTCCCTTTATCAAATAGGTATCATATAAGAAAAGATCAAATTTATTTTGTTTTTGAATGGGAAATTCCCTTAATAACAACCTTCATAGGTATTAAAATTATTATGTTCAATATTGTATTGAATGAAAACTACCCAGTCCTATAAAATAAGATAAGATAAAATCATGTAATCGAATGCAAGTTGCCCATTCTCATTCATATAGTTTTTAAATTGATAAAGTTAAATATTTCTTTTTATTAGATTGACCATTCCTTTTCACTCTTATATTCTCATAGCCTTCATTATATAGAATAAATAGAAGTATTTATTATATTACAATGATAATAATGGGCATATGCCCATTCTCATACGAATGAACATTTGTATCTTGAATGGGAAGATGCCTAGTCTCTTATAGGAATCATTGAAGAAGAATTTAGGTTGAATTTATAAAGTTGAGAAACAAGTATTGCACAATAGATAATAACATACACACACACACACACAAATGAACATTTGTATGTTGAATGGGAAGATTCCCAGTCTCTTATAGGAATCATTGAAGAAGAATTTAGGTTGAATTTATAAGTTGAGAAACAAATATATAGAGGATAAATAGAAGTATTTCTTGTTTTGCAATGATAATAATGGGCATATGCCCATTCTCATACAAAAAAAATTTGTATCTTGAATGGGAAGATGTCCAGTCTCTTATAAGAATCATTGAAGAAGAATTTAGGTTGAATTTATAAGTTGAGAAACAAATATATAGAGGTTAAATAGAATTTAATTAAAAACTTCATCCAAATATGTTCATCATATTAACATAGAATATATTACTTTTCCAAGAATTCCTCATACTTCCCATATTTCCTGACTATTAGAATGAGCATCTGTCCATTTTAAATATTCTCATAAAAGGATGTAATTGCATATATTACTTTTACAATAATTTCTCATACTTTCCATATTCCCTTACTATGAGAATGGGCATAAATAGAAGTATTTCTAGTATTGTAATTATAATTATGGGAATATGCCAATTCTCATACAAATGAACATTTGTATCTTGAATGGGAAGATTCCCATTCTCTTATAAGAATCATTGAAGAAGAATTTAGGTTGAATTTATAAGTTGAGAAACAAATATATAGAGGTTAAATAGAAGTTAATAATAAACTTGATTGTTAACAACTTCATCCAAATATCTTCATCATATTAACATAACATATATTAATTTTCCAAGAATTCCTCATACTTCCCATATTGCCTGACTATTAGAATGAGCATCTGTCCATTTTAAATATTCTCATAAAAGGATGTAATTGCATATATTAATTTTACAAGAATTTCTCATACTTCCCATATTCCCTGACTATGAGAATGGGCATCTGTCCATTTTAAACATTCTCATAAAAGGATGTTGGATATTTTTTCTTGAGTTTATGAGAATATATATAGAGGTTAAATTCAAATTCCATATATTTAAGTGTTTATTAAGTTCTACACCTTCTCCATATATTTAAAGTTTTATCTTGTATTGAATGGGCATGTGCCCATTCTCATATAAGAATCGTAGGAGAAAAATAGAGGTAATATTTAATTTATTTTAGAAGTGATTGTTTCCCATTCCCCCATCCTTTGTAGTGATATTAAAATGATTAAGTTAAACATTGCTTTAATGATGCAGAATGGTTAGAATAGGTATATGCCCATTCTCATACAAACAAAAAGTTATATTGTATTGATGATAATGGGAATATGCAACTTCTCATATAAACAAATATTTTTATCATTGTGATGAGAATGGGTATATGACTATTCTCACAAAATCAATGTAGAAAGAAATAAAAATCATCCTATGTGAAACATAAAGAATGGATGACAATTTCATCCTTTTACGGGAATGTTTAAAATTGACAAATGTGCATTCTAATAGTCAGGGAATATCAGAAGTACGAGGAATTCTTATAACAGTAATATATGATATGTCAATATGATGAAGATATTTTGATGACGTGGTTAGCAATCAAGTCTCTAATTAATTTCTATTTATTAATTTCTCATCTTATAAATTCAACTTAAATTCTTCTTCTATGATTCCTATAAAAGATAAGGCATATGCCCATTCAAGATTAAAAAAAAATGTTTGTATGAGAAAGGATGTATGCCCATTATTATCATTGCAATACAAGAAATACTGAACTTGATCATTACTATGGGAAAAGTAATAGGATATAAGAGTGAAAAGGAATTGCCAATATAATACAAGAAATATTTAACTTAATCAATTTAATAACTATATGAAGGTTATGAGAGTGGGCAGCCTACCTTTATAAAATGAATTAGATTTTATCTATTTTCTTATTTTATGATTCATATATTGTATTGGGAAGTTTTCATTCAATATAAGATTGAACATAATTGTTTTAATACCTATGAAGGTTGAGATTATGGAGAATTGCCCATTCAAAAACAAAATAAATTTGATCTACTTTTCTTATATGATTCCTATTTCATAAAGGGAAATTTCCCATTCTGAAACAATTTAAATTTTATCTATATTCTTTATAAATGATTCCCATATGTCAATAGGCATCTTCCCATTCAATACAAGAAATAAATGCTTGAGTGTATGAAAATGGGAAAAGGCTCCTTCTAAACATTCTAATACAAGCAATATTAAACTTAAACATTTTAATACCTCTATAGGAATGAATACCTAACCATTAAATGGAAGATTAAATAGTTTGTTTGTATCAGAATGGGTGTATGCCAATTCTAATTACTGTAATACAAGTAATATTGAACTTTTTTTTCAATAACTCTATGAAGGTTGTGAGAATGGGTAGTTGTGAATTATAACACAAGCTAGATTTTATCTCTTTTCTTATTTCATGATTCCAATTATTAGACCATGAATTTTCTCATTAGATACAACATTTAACTTAATCACTTTAATTCATATATGAAAAAAATTAGGTTCAATATTACTTAGCTCAGCAGGTGAGATTTCTCACCCAACTCGACAGGTCAACTCACCTACCCAGGTCAGTAGGTCATCCACCCAGCCCAGCTTAGGAAGTAAGCTCTCCCACCTAGCTTGTCTAGTCAACCTCTCCCACTCAGCTCGGTAGGTCAGCTTTCTAGTCCATCTCAACTGGCAAGCTAGACTGGCCATCTCGAATGGCCAACTTGATAGGACACCTCATCCACCCAGCTCAGAATGTCAACTCACCCACCCATCTCAGAATTTCAACTCACCTGCCAACCTCATAATGTCATCTCACCCATTGAGCTCGGTCATCGCAACTCACCCACCCATCTAGGCCTACGCAATTATGCCACGCAACTTGGAAAATAACCAACACTTCTTAGGTGGTAACCCCACTTTATACTTTGGTAATAACAAAAGTGTTAACTCACTATCTTAACAAGAAGGATTGGAAGTGGATTTCTTATAATCATATATATTTTTTACAAGGGAATGTGATCATGTTGAGACTCTGAAACATGCATGAGACGATCATTTTTTAGATGCATCCTTTTATAACTATGGAGGATAAAAACTACGCAAGTCTTACAATAAAAATATTAAAGTGATATTCTTAAAACCCATATCAAAAATACAAAAATCTAAAATATGACATTGTTTTATACCAAGAAATTATAAATAAAACAGAGAGAAGTTTGAAACATGCATGAAATGGTCATTTTTAGATGCATCCTTTTATAACTATGGAGGATAACAAATATGCAAGTCTTATAATGAAAATATTTAAGTGATATTCTTGAAACCCATATCAAAAATACAAAAAATATAAAATACAACATTATTTTATACCCAAAAATTCGGAATACAATAGAGATAAGTATGAAACATGCATGAAATGGTCATTTTTAGATGCATCCTTTTATAACTATGGAGGATAACAACTATGTAAGTCTTACAATGAAAATATTGAAGTGATATTCTTAAAACCCATATCAGAAATACAAAAAATCTAAAATATGACATTATTTTATACCCAGAAATTCACAATACAACAAACTGCACAACTCAGAAAATAAGAAATGCTTGTTATGACACCCATGTGGTAAGACCACTATGTACTTTGGTAAAATCATAACATATAACTCCCAGTATTATCAACTACACTTAGGTTGGCAACTACGCATGTCTTTCAAAACATTTAAGTGATATTCTTGATACCCAGATCAAAAAATATAGAAGATCAAAAATAGGGCATTATCATTAAACCCAGAACAAAATAGAAGAAAAAGAAAACCAAATCGTATTCTTCATCTCATAATAATTCAACAGAGAAGACTTAGAATAATTCATGTTTGAATTTTTCTTCAAATATTGTGCTTCGAAATCTGAAACGGTCTCATGAAATAGAGGGAGCCCAAAGCAGAAAGCGTAAAACAAAATTTCGCAGAGAGAACAAACAATATCTCTGAAATAATCATAAAATATTCTTCAAAGGATGAAATGGTATAACCGAAATAAAGGTAGCCCAAAGTGAAAGCAAAAAAAAGCTGAAACTGGATGAAAAATAAAGCGGAAAGGATAAACAAGAAAGAGATAGCTTTTTTGACTGCGATTAACCTTGCAATTCCCAAGATCTATACCATCATCAAAAATAGTAACCGTCGTCATTCTCTCTACCATGCTAGAAAAGAATTAATTTCCATTAATTTCTCCAATTTCCCTCCAGCAGGTGCTCGAAGACATGTTTGACGATGAAGTAGCTTCATTTAATAAAAGGTGGTAAATAATTAATGGTCTTGTTATGCCAAATTCATAGTAATAACATTAATTAGTAATATTAATAAATTAATATTATAATATTAATTAATAGACTAATATTAATACATTAATAAATTAAAATTAACATTAATTAATAATATTATAATTAATTAGTATTAGTGCCAATTTAAATAATTAATCAATAATATTGTAATTAATTTCAAAAATATATCCTATCAATTTTTTTATTATTATTGGCAAATAGTTTTTTGAAATGGACTATACCCTTAATATTAACTACAAGAATTAATATTAATAATAAAATTAAATTATTATATTAAAAATGACATCTATATATATTATCAAATGAATAAAAAATAATTTTACAATATTTAAATAATATTATAAAAAATATTATTAGACTTTATAAATGTAATTAACAACTTAATCACCATTATTTTTAATGCTTAAATAATTATTGTGCATTTTAAAAATAATATTAAAACTTTCTAAAACTAATTAACCACATAAACTCCATAAATATTTATAATGCTTCATTAATTAAAATGCTTAGAATGGGCCGGTAAAAATATTTAAACTTTAATCATCAAAAAATTAGAAATCAAAGAATATGTATTTAACATATCATATTAGGAATAATCAAAGTTAATTAATAAACAACATTTATTAATAATACTAATAATTAAATACAAGAAATAATATTGTATCATTTAATAATACCTATAAATTTCAATCAACATTTTACATTACGAAAAAAATAAAATGATTGTTGCAATACACATGGAAAGAATGGGCATGTCCATTCTCATACAAGCAATCATTTTTATCTTGTATTGAAAGGGCATATGTCCATTCTCATATAAACAAAGATTTGTATCATTATAATGAGAATGGGCGTATGCCCATTTTCATAACTCTATATAGAAAGCAAGAAAGATTCTCCTACATGAAACATAAAGAATGAATGACAATTACATCCTCTTATGAGAATGTTTAAAATGAACTGGTGCTCATTCTCATATTCATGGAATATGGGAAGTATGAGGAATTATTGCAAAAGTAATGCATGCTATGTTAAAATGATGAAGATATTTGGATGAAGCAGTTAGCAATCAAGTTTCTAATTAACTTATATTTATTTATCATCATTTATATTCAACATCATCTATTTAACCTCTATTTTGATGAAGTGGTTAGAAAATGGAAATGTAACCTCTATTTATTTCTCATCATTTAAATTCAATTGAGTCAAGTTCAATTATAGTTTAGAAATAATGTTATAAATATTTCCAAATTATATGCATAATTTTGAATTATTTCCAAACCTTACCAAATTATAGAAGTTTGAAGCTCATGTGCTATGTGTATTCAATATACTTATGATTGTACATACATGATAATTTTTAATTTATTTTATGCAATGCTTTAAGATATTTTCCATCATCTCACAAACTTTGTATTTTATATTGTTACAACAGCGGAGTAATTTGCATTTATAGAGGATGATCATGTGGACTTGTTTTGAAAGGGAACCAAAGTTATAGAGGGAAGAGTATATCCAAGTAGGAAGACACTAAATTACAAAGATGTGTGAAGAGGATTTTTTGTTTTCAGTGTTAACATAGTATTGGATGGAAGAGTAAAAATTCTTTTCTCATTTGATGAAATTGAAACCTTGACATATGTTAGGAATAAAGGATACTACATTACTTGTGAAGAGAGTGAATTGTCAAAGCATGCAGATTCATTTAATCCCCCCAATTTGAGAAGTGAAAAAAATGTAGTGGTTTAGAGAATTACAATGCAGAGAGTGATGGAGATTCTAGTGATGATAGTGAAAGCACCATCCATACAGGCCCTAAATATAGAAAATATTTTTTCACAGATAATGTCATTCTCAAACACAAATCTTATAGTAAAGATGATGATATAACCATGGGTTATATAACTCATGTGCTAAAAGCTCATGAAATTTATAAAGATAGGTTGGGTCCTTTGAATTTTGGTGTATGCATAGAGATTGTGGAAAATATGTGTTCATAATTCTCTAACTCACTAGAACCTAATAAAACAATTGTTTGGCCGATAAAATATTTGATTGTAAATGAAACAAGAAGTTCCATTATGATTAATCAATGGGGTACTCACATTTTTGGTCTGTACCTTGTACATAGTGAGCAAGTACATATTTACAATGGGCCTGTTTGTGTAAGATATAACCAAGAATTCAATCCATTAAAGGATGTGTTCAAGGGAAACATGCTACTTATACAACCAGGAAATGATAATGAAAATATATGGATGGGGAGAGAAGATAGGGATATTTTCCTTCAACAAGAAGGCAATGATGTAAATAAAAAGCTAAGAGTTCAATATTGGAAACCTGCAGGGAGAGGATAAGGTACAACATTGTATCAGGATTGTTTAAATCCAACTAAAACATGGACCATCTCAGAAGAACCTAAAGAAGATAAAGATGTGGATAGAATCATTTGGGCATGGACACCAAACAAAAAGGAAAAGTGGATACATAAAGACACCCAATAAAGGAAAAATGGCCATTAAATCATACCTTGAACTACTTGAACATGATATGAAATGTTAAGTTTGAGAAACTATTGAAGTTTATATATTTATATGTGAAATTGTCTTGTCCTGGGATGTGGGTTTTTTTTTAAAAAAATATTCTAAACCTTGGTCCTATAAAATTTACAGTTGTACTATTATCTGATAATTAAATGAAAGATTGAGTATTATATTACTTTGGAAGATTTTTCCATAATATAATACTATGAAACATTGTATTGCTTATGAAACTCTAGATATTATTAATGTATTATTAATAATATGATTTTGACAATGAAATTAATTTAATTTGAAAAAAAAATCCTTAATTATGCTTTAAGGTTACAAGGAGTTGGATCTTGTGATTTAAAGGTACATGGATGTGATTTACAAGGAACACATTTTAAAAATTCATGTTATGTAATGAATCGATGTCCACATTCATTACAACCATAAAATTATATGGTCTCGTCCTAAGGCTATGTGCATATGTCTAGATAACTTATTTTTTAATTATTCTAATAACTTTATAAAATGTAAACCTTTTGGCAATCTAGATACTAAATTATATGCCTAGAATCCCCTAATTCTTGAACGAAAAACTATAATATTTAGAGTGCCAAGATATATTATTTAATAATCTCAATAAGAGTGTCTAGCAATGCTCCATGACTTAACCTACCATCTGCCAAGATATAAATTTTCAAAAGAGGTAAAAATCCCTCATATATGAATTATAGAAGAAAAATAAATATAAAGTTTATATACATAAAAATAATTAGGAACATACTTGTACCATGAGTGTGATGAGAATGGCAACATTCCCATTATCATAGACTCAATAGTTGCTTCTTATTTCATAAAACATGTACCCATATCACATTGGTTGAATTTTCAAAAGGGATCAAAATGCCTCATATCAGAATCATAGAAAAAGAATTGAGATAAAGCAGATACACATAAAAAGAATTAGGAACATAGTTGTACTATAACTGTGTTGAGAATGGGCATATTCCAATTCTCATAAACTCAATATAGAATTAGGAACATACTTCTATGGCATAGTGTAAATATTGGAATCTGATATTACACTAATTAAATTCCACTAATAAACATATTGGAATCTGATATCACACTAGATAAAAACCAATAATGGAAATTTAGGAATCTAATTTCAAAAATTATAAAACCAAAAATGATAATACTATAAATATATATTCTTAGTAAAATGTCCATATTTAACGAAATCATGGTTATTAATATACTAGTTCTATTTTAGAAACTACTACTACCCATGCGTATGGGATTATACTTAATAGCTCACGAGACAAATTACAAAGCATACGTGTCTATAACATATATTATGTTAATAATTAAAGGATAAATTTAATACTAAGGGTCTTAGCACAAATCCATATTTACTTTTCTCCTCATTCATACATCAAAGCTTAATATATCACTACATGTAGATCTCTCACATAAAATATCTAGCAATATTTTGTTGGCATGTTGTTTTTTAGGTGTTTTCATTGATAAAAACCCCATTAATGAAAAATTGGATGATGGATTAGGTTCATATGATGCTCAAAGTGATGATGACATGGATATTTAGGTATGATCTTGTTTGTATATATTGATTCACTAAGGATTTCTTGTTCTTGCAAGCCTATTCATGTGACCTAGCTAATCTAGGTGGTGTTGCATGGGGGTTGGAGATATTTGGTGGCTTGAGAATAATTTTTTCATGATGGAGAGCATTATTAGAGATTTTTTGGGCACTCACATGATTCTCAGTGTGTAGATACATGTTAGAGATTGTGTTTTAGGTGCTCATTTGGAGTGGGTGTGGTTGTTAGAATGCATGAGGATGATTTGTGGATATATATGAGCTCATGGATACATGTAGGAAGTTTATTCATGATGTACCAGGTATGTTAGGACATTGTAGAGTGCCTCTATGACATATTATGATGTTATGTTAGTTGACTCTAGTCTTTACTTTGTAAAACCCTAAGGGATATCGATACAAGTCTCAGTGGATAGAGATATGGACTTTTTTTGTGATATGGTGATTATTGGAGATGTATGTAGGGTGTGTCATGGTGATGTGGGAAAACTTTTAGGTTTCCATGATGAGTATTTTTCATGTTATAATAGTTTTGTTGAAATAGGGTGAAGAACAAGGTCATTTCCAGCTCGAATTGGGTCTTCTGATGCTCACCCTAGATTGTTTTCTTTGCATGGGACCTTTTGGATTTAATGGATGTTTATACATTAATTATATCGGGTTTAACAAAAATAACGAGTTCATTTAATCGTTAAATTTTTATGAATAAATGATAAGAAGGTAAATAACTCTTTATGTGTTTGAAACCGTAGATCAAAAGAGGTTTGAGATATTTTCTTCCTTAGTGGCCAGATTTAATTTCTATTTTATGGATGATGTATACTACTCCTCCAAGTTTCTAGAAATGAATGATAGAGGTTGTGGTGTTGAGTGGACCTAACTCAAACAAGTCAATTTATGAAGAATTTTAGTTTGGGACAAGGTTGTCCTAAGGATTTGAAAATTAAATGATAATAATGGGATGTATGTGAGTTTTTTTTATGTCCATGATTTTTTTAGGTCATCTGGATGTAGTTTATTTTTATTATTGGTAAATAGTTTTGAAGGGACTATACCCTAATTACAATGAAGGCCTGAAAACCAGATAATATACTAAGAAGTTCCACAAAACAAAAGGATCAGAATCCAGAAAATACATTGAATCCATAGGTAACCAAAAAAGAGTTACAACAAAACAGCTAAATAGAGCTAATGCTACAAAAATGAAGCCAAAAATAGCAACAAAACAACAAAAACAACAAAAAACCCGATGAAAATCAACATCTACAATGAAGAACATCCATACTTCTTGGTATCTCTGTTGATTTTGGATTTGATAGTTTGTAAAGAGGTAAACAGAGACAACACCATCATGTGAGTGGGATCCTTAGCATCCAGATTTTTGATGGTCTGAATTCTTTCTTTATCCGTACCCCACACAGTTTCCTGAATCTCACTAAGGACAGAGACACTGCGAACATGTTGTTCACGGAAGTCACCAATTGCATTAAATATTGCCATGTTATGATCATGTCGATCCTTAGATTTCCCCAGATGGTTGTCCAGGGAGTTAAATTTTTTATAGATATCCTCAATTTGTGTATTGTCAAGATCAAAATCCTCATCCCTCTTTCTTTTACCTTTTTTCTTAGTCAAATTCTGAACTTCTTCTTTCAGGCTGAACATATATTTTTCTAAGGCTTCCAGCATTTGGGTAGTACTCTCTATGTGTGAAGCCTCTTGATGACCTTCTCTACTAATATGAAGGAGGTTTTCCACATCCTCCAATTCCTAAGTGATGCAAAGAGTTCTCCCCAAAACAGGGATATCCAGCTTGGGCGTTTTTTGAGACCTAGTTTTAGGCTTGGTTGTGGTAGAGGTGATGGGGGTGGGAGCCATGATGGAAGGAATGGGAGTGGGGGTAGGAGCCGTGATGTAAGGGATGGGGGTGTGAGCGGGAGTATTGGTGGTGAGATACAAAGCAGGAGAGCTAGGGGAAGAAGGGAGGCTGTGAAACTTCAATACATAAAGATTGTGCAACAAGAAAATTAAACCTTGATGTAGGGGGACCACACGGGTATGTTTCTGGAACTCCAGAATGGAGCGTTCAAGAGAGAAAAGAAGGTAATGTGGGAAATAAACCATGATATTCCTGTGGAAATGGTTGAGAAACACCACATGTTTTGTGGGCACTGTGACATATCTCCCCTCCAAAGAGATGTAATGAACCATCATGCGGGTTATTTCATCAAATGGCGAGGGTATGGAGCTTACCTTAAAACCCATAGTAACGAAGATCAACTCCTCATTATCAGAAAAAAACTTATTTTCCTCTTCCACTTTATTGATCTTCTTGTTGAAAAAATGGAATCCATCCATCCCAAAGCCTATAGCTTTAGCGATGAGTTCCTCATTAACAAAGATTTTTTACCCACCATATTCAACTTTTCGATCCTTCCACTGCGTCAAAAACTGAATAGATATGTTTTGATCATGTCCCTGGATCCTATCAATAAATACTGTAATTCCTCCCTACTTAAGTAGATTCTAAAGCACCTTGTTATTCTTCCAATCAAGGTCTCTGCTAGGCTCAATCTGACAAGGTACTCCTCCCATTTTAACCTTTCTAGAATGCTTTATACTACTTTCTTCTAAACCCTTTTGCGAACTGCTAGATGAAATGCAGTTAACAATCTATCTTTCTCTTTTTTTAAGGATCCCTCTCGCATGATGGGAGTAATGATAATTAACACAGTCGTAACTTACGTGTGAGTTCCCGTAAGTGACTGTATGAAATTTTCTTTGTATCTATGATTTCTCGCGTGTGTGAACTTTTATCTCCTTAAAATATGACTTTAAGTCATCATTTTCCTTACTACGTACTTGAGTGTACTCAAATTTCTGCTTAAGAGCTTCTTTATATATGAGATTCCCTGCATGTATGAATTTAATCTCCACAAAATCCCATTCCAAAAAATCATTATCCTTACTCCGTATTTGATTGTCTATAATTATCCGCATGAATGTTTTTTTGAACCTACTCAGGGATGCAATTACCATTATCCCAAATATTAAAATTAATATTTATGTCATAATTAGCCAATGCATCAGCCACTTTGTTTCCCTCCCTGTATGTATGATTGATCCAGATATTGTTGAAGGTTTGGCAAATACTTATGGATTCCATGATGAAATCCTTGATGTTCCAGCTTGGTGGCGAAGACTAATTTAGATGGTTGATAATATTTAGTGAGTCTCCTTCCAAAATAAGGTTTTGAACATTATGATTCTAAGTAATTCTAAGACCCCATAGAGTGGCCAATGCTTCAGCATAATGATTTGTTTGTATCCCCATTTTACCAGTATAAGCAGTGATAGGATTACCTCTGTGATCCTGAATCACTTCTCCCCCAGCAACTATCCTTGGATTTCCCTTAGAGGCCCCATCAAATTTCAGCTTATGCCAATTAAGATCAGGAGGGTTCCAATAAATCAAAGATCTATCAATGTTAATACTAGTGTCATTCTGAATACTATCAGCTCCAATCTTCCATTGGGACAAGATATGCTCTTCATTTTCAGGGTAACTCTTGTTCTTAGGAGGTTTAAATCTTACAATGTTTTCTTTGACAGCATTAGAGATTTTAACAATGTTGAGCTTGCACTACTATTTACTATTTCTAAAGATGATATCATTTCTATCTTTCCATATCTTTTCATGTCAATGTAGTTCAATGGTTTAGTATGCTTCATTTATGGTGACTTGTCAAATGGTAGTTTCAGGAAGTTTACAGAGATTAGCTTGTTTGAAGGCATTCCACTTGGAGTTGGAAGGAGTTCCAATACGTTATGGAAATTTAAATTAGATTAATTTCCAGTGGTATAATTTTATTTTTTTCATGATGATTTTATTTGATGAGGTTTCCAAGTTATTTTGTGAATAAGAAGGTTTCTTGCTTTTCAGGACATGACTGTTTTTGTTGAAAGATTGATTTGGTTAGAGCATGAAATGGATTGGGTGATGCTTTCTATTACCTATAATGTCAAGACATATGAATTTGGAATCTAATTAATACATTATGAGGTATTTAAAGTGGCAGAAATGGTGTTAACCAGTTGGATTTTTAAAAAGGGTTTTACGCAGCTTGTTTTGGTGAAGACAAAATTAGTTGTTGTTTGAGCATGTAAATGTTTCATGATGTATAAATTTATTAGAAGTTTTCTATTTTTTTTTTCAAAATCAATTTAGTGGTCACATTCCATAGTTAATATCATCTGAGATGGTCTTAAGGCCCAAAGGTAAAATCAGGGTTATGGAAACATTTGTTGTGGGAAGGTAATGAGCTAGTGGGCCTATTACACAAAATAATCTGATTGGTTTGAGTAAATTAATACCATGAATGATGTTTAAATTAAATATTACTCATGTTTAGTGATTTTTAAACCTTGAATAAAAATAATATTGGAATGAGGGGATTTTTCTCATTCCATTGGTGGGTTTTTGAGGATTTTTTGTGCATGGATGAAGGTTTTTGGCATGGACATCCTATATGGGTAAATTTTAAATGTTCTAGTGATTATTGTGGTATTTTTAAGTTGGTATGGTTGATATAAAGGAGGGAAACCAACCTCTTTTTAATTTGAATCAATAAGATGTTATAAAATTGATGTTTTGGGGTACAAAGTTAACTAATCTTTTATAAAACCTTTTATCATCTTTTGAAGAAATTCTTGCTGCAAAATAAAACCCCTTGGGCCTATCCCAAAATCCCTAGAATTATATTCTATTTCAGTAGATGGTGGTATTTTCATTAGGTGGATTTGAGATAAGCAAAGGATGGTGAAGTCTCCTTGATAGCAAGTTGATGAAGGAGGGAAGATTTGGTGTCATGTGTTGAGTGTTAAGTTCAAATCATGTTGATGTAATTACCGAGTCTCTAAATTATTTTTCAGGTATGATAAAGAGTTTAAGAATTTTTAGAGAGGAATATATTATTGCTTATTCATGAGATAATATTGATTATATTGGTATCTTGTGATTGCATCTTGTTGTCATGTTGTTGAAGGAAACTATTGTTGTGATTTGATTTGAATATTAATGAAGGAAGGTTTTTTGTATATAAAATGATCCTTGCTTTGAGTGTGTTTCATGGTGAAGTATATCTGATTGTGATCATGCATTAATATGTTTGTTTCATGTTCTTGTGTGTTTGATGTGTTAAGTATAAAGTGAAAATATTAAACTATGGATTCATTTACCCCCCTCTCTGTCCATTTTCACTTCCAACAATTGGTATCAGAGTAGGCCCTTAGAATCATCCTAAAAATCTAGAGGGAGATATTTGGTGAAAATATGAGTGATATTTATAAATTAAGGTATTCTATTAAAGGTTGTGAAGAGAAATTGGAGATATTGTGTGTATCTCATGAAGAAGTAATCAAGGTTTTAGAGACTTCAATTGAGGATGCTCTAGTTGAGTTGAAGATCAAGAGGGAAGAGTTTCTCAAACATGAGGTTGAGAAAAAGGATCTGAATAAATAATTATCTACCATTAAAATCAAGGTATCATATTTTCATGAAAGTTTAGATAGTTTGTATAAGATGTTAGGAAAACAAAAGGCATATGGTGATAGAAAAGGTCTAGGATTTAAGGAAGGATTAGTCAAATCATAGAAAAATGAGGAAGAATCAAGTCAAGGATCTAATAATAGAAGAAAACCAAGCATGGGAGAGAATTAAAAAATTCAAGCTCATGGTAGATCATATATTAGATAGCTAAATACATATAGGTATAGATTTTCTCATTATAACCGCTATAAATGTGGTGTTTATAGACATAGAGCTAGTATGTCAAATCCTAAGGTTAAGAAGAAGGATGACTACAAAGGAAAAGTTTAAAATAATAATTTTGATGGAGAGAATGAATAATAATGTCAACGAAAGAAGTAACAAAAGGTAGGTCAGGTATATGATGCATATTGTTATCTTTTCCATGCAAAGAGACATCTTGCAAAGTATTAGAAGAATGAACAATTAAATACAATAAGGTATGTAAGAAAGTTCAATGGATATTATTTTTATTTTAATGGTTTTGGACATAAGGAAATTGATTGCAAGAGAAGACAGGTGGAATGTTTTAGGTACTACAAGGTAGGGCACATTACAAGGTTATGTGATGTAGGACAATTGAAGAAAGGGAATCAAGGATCTAAGCCAGAATTCTAGGAGTACAAGAAAAAGAAAGAGGATAACCAAGGTGTTCAAGAGGATCTCAAAGGTCTGAGTGATCAAGAAAATGAGTCTATTGTATAATAAGAAAATAATGAGTCATTCAAGGAGCCAAAAGAAGGCTTGGGACTTTCTTATGTCTCTCTTTTAGATCCTCCATGATGACATATACTTCTACTAGGATTTATAGAGGTGTATTGGCTCAAATGAATCATTGGAGAGATGGGGAAATGTCTAGGAATTTGTGTGACTCATTAATGGTGTTAAGGTATGTCATTTCAATTCCTTAAGTACGTTCTTATGATTCTATATGGTTGGTCATGTTGTGAAAGTAAATTCCATGTCTTGTTGTCCTTTAAGTGTATATGGGATTCCGTGTTCTTGACATTTGTGTTTTCATTATCATGTTACGATCACTCAGTGAGTGAAATATTCATATTGATGTCTTACGATAGGTTGTTGTGTCTTCGCATTCATGAAAAAGGGCCTTATTTTGGTCTAAGTCAGTAGTTAGTATTGATAGATGTGTCTATGGTCCGGGTTACCTCATGATTATTTGTTCTGAGACAAAAATGGTATATCAAGAGTTGTTCATATGTTATTAGTGCATGAATCAAGAGTATTTAAGAGTGTATGGTGTTTATAAAGCTATGAAGTGGTCTCAAATTTTAATCCAAAGTATAAGTTGTCCTTTTAAGTCCTCAAGGTCATTCTTTGGTATGTCATAGTCATCTAAGGTTTTTTAACTCAAAATGCTCATGGTTATCTGTTAGTTATGGAGTTCCTATCATGATGAAAAGTGTGCTAATGGTCTAAAAGGAAGGTTTGAAGATGAAATGTGTCATCAAAATGATGACTTGGTGAGACCATCACTTCAATAGTGGTATGTGACTGTGATGTGGTCATATCGGGAGAATTCAAGTGAAATCAAGGTGATTTAAAGTATGTAAATGATGTTCATAGTTACTTTTATCACCAAATTATAGCACCCTCTGATTTTCTAGCATGTGAATTTACTAGGTAATCAATGTAACTAGGTAACTTGCAATTTTCTTAAGGTGTGGGACCTTGTAGTTGAGATAATTCTCCAGAGAAGGTTGGTTCCTCTTTATAAACTAATGCAACAACTACTTCTAGTGAAGGTAAATCTACTATCTAATCCTAATATATGATTCCAAGGGACTAGGGAGAGATAAAAATGCATAAAAATGAAGAAATACTACAGTGAGGAAGTTATATCACCAAGAGAAGGGAGTGAGATACACTGTTGAGGAAGAAAATTAAAGAGAAATGCAACTAATAGAGGACAGGAAAGATTTGATACAGTCCCAGAATAGCATTTAACACCAAATCCCCATGAAACACAAAAAATTCTAAAAATAATATAAACATGCACAAAAAAGAAAAAAAAATAGAGAGGAAAGGAAAGACAAGAAAATAAATACAAGGGTTGAGAAAACACCACAAACACAAATTGTATTGCTTCAAATGGTTGCATAGTCCATTATATATATATATATATAATAGAAGAAAAAGTACATTCTACAAGCCCATGGGAATGATTATAGCTTAATGGAATTGAGAAAACAAAATGCAAGAGTTTCCCCAAGTCTTGGAATATCTCCCCCAAAAATGAGAAGAGTTTACAATATATAGAAGTGAATGAAAGAGGATATAAAAGTGAAACTCATATTTCTACTCCCATACACAAAAAAATGTTATTGAATGCTCTGAAAATGGCATGGGAATCCTTACAAATAATTATCCCTAAGCACTTTAGCTTCTGGAAGAATAAATTGGGTCTCATACTTCATTAATTGTGGTGGTTGGGTTTGGAACTGTGCATTTTCATGATGGATATATTTTCCAATTTTTTATATATCTAACCTCGTTAAAATTGAAAAATACAATTTCCTATTGTGTAGAGGACATTGAGACCTTTCCAACGATATAATTTTTTTCAAATTTTAAAAATTGGATCAAAAGCTATGGCCATTTTGAGTTTCACACAAAAAACCATTGTTTTCCTTTGTTTCATATATTTTCCTATTTTATACGACTTTTCAATTTTCCGCAGACTTCTTTTTTGTGGCATCCGTGGATTTATGTGGCTTTATTTTTATGCGGCTTCTGTAAAAAAAATTTGTGACATTTTTCGTGGACTTGTTCTATAGAATTTTTCTACAGCATTTTCCTCATACTTTGTTTTGTGGCACTTTCCATAGATTTCTTTTGTGGTAAAGTGCCCTAAAGCCAATTTTTCTCAGTTTGATTTTTTTTTCTCAAATTTGGATAAGAATTGAACTCCTTTTCCTCTATAAGAAGGGAAATGCACCAATGACCTCAAGTGCTCCAAAATTAACTAAAAATGTCAAATAACATGGTAATTTACCTGATATCTCAAGATTCTCCATCAAAGTCCTGATCGACTACCCAAGTCCAAATTCCTCCCAAGTTGTCCATTTTTTCTGGGGGTAAAAATGGATAACAATTTGGTGACTCACAGGGATATATTCTTGCTAGATGAATTAAATAGTGATCTTGAAACATCCATTGGGCATAGAGTTATCCTAATAAACACAAATCTAATCTGAAACTCTGAAATCTTGTCCCTAATCTGCTTAAACACTGTCCACACTAGAGCAATTTCTGATTTGAAAATAAGTTATGAATTTTGTTAAAATTGGTTCCTCTCCTGAATATTGCCACTTCCAATGAGATGAACTGTGCAAAATCAACCATGAAGCATGAATATTATGTACGAAAAAGGAATATCATGAATGCTCCAAGTGGAATAAGCAAAGTGTGCATAAGCATTTCTTATACTGAAAGCAACCTACTCCTACCAAAAAACATTATTCTTAAAGAACTTAGAGGAATGGGAATCCTAAAATAATATGTACAAAGGTGATAATTCACTTCAGTAACAATGCTTGAGATAGATTCCATTGACTAGAATATGCAATTCTTCACCATCTAACTTAGCTAGTTAGAAAGCAAAGCTAATTTTGCATTCTTTGATCATCTAGAGACCACTCTATATTGCATCAAACTTGGAATGCTTTCAATATTTTTCTTGATATGCATCCCATTTTTACACCACGTATCCTTCTTAGAGTTTCCTTACTTTGGCCTTCTTGTCAAATCTCCTTTTGATCAATGTTTAATCCTTCTCTATAGTTTGCATTGCATGCTCTCTTATTTCTTCCAACTCCATGAGTTCCTCATACCTGGCTTCCATGGGTTCAAACTCAACTAACTCCAGTTGCTTGAGAAGCTCTAATGCTGGAAACTCGAGTGATATAGGAAACCTTGCCTCTCTTCTATAGACTAACTTGTATGGAGAACTTCTTGTTGACCTCTTTAGGTGTAATTCTATCATCCCATAGGGCCGATTTGAGATTTTTGTGCTAGGTTCTCTAATTTTCATCAAGATTCCTTGTTATTCTCAACAAATTATTGTTGGTGGACTCAAATTTCCCATTACCATGAGGGTAATATTTAGATGAAGTGTTTAGATACACTTAATTTCTAATAGTCCATTCAGTGATCTGTCTACCAAGAAAGGAAAAAGCATTTTCTGATATGATTTTGGAAGGTATGCCAAACCTTGTGACCATCCCCTTGTAGAAGTATAATATAATAGACTCATTAGATTCCTTGAGTGCTTGGTGAAATAATCCGTTATCCACTTGTGGCCGCTTGAATTCAAATTAATGACTTGGCAAATGAAGTCTAATCCCCATTACATGAAAGGTTGTTGAGATTGGATCCACTAGATTTTATTTCTCGATGAAGAATGCACATTTCTTACACTTTTTAATCCATGCATAACACTCACTAAATAGTGTGGGCCAATAATAACCATCCTTCATGATCTTAAGGGCTATTACTCATGGAGAAAAGTAGCCTCCCACTTCTCCATAATGGAATTCATGCAGCACTTTCTCAATATGATATTTTCCAATGCACCTTAAGAGAATTCCATTCATATCTATCTTGAACAAAATTCGACCACAAGCACAAATGGGATGGATTGGAGCCTGAAATACCATATTTTTTATTTTCTTAACTCCAGAGGGAATAGGCTTATTTGAAGGAAATTAATAATATCCCGAGTCCAACAAGGAGTGGGTATACCATCCTTAGCTTGTTCTTGGTTATCTTGGAGCACTAGGAAATCTCCTCCTTTATCTTTTGACTCAACATGTTGATTAGAAGCTAACTGTTCACACAAACCTTTACTGCAGACCAATTTGGTTACCTTGATCTCTATATCACGCTCCATGATGCATGTGATTCAACCTATCCTTTTCTTATTCAAATCCTTTTTCAGGATAAAATATTTAACCCAAGCATGAGAAACTAATAGCTGAATCTTATTGTTGGAATCCAAGTGTCTAAATTTCTTCAGGATCCTAATTATAACTAAGACATTCTTTTGAATAAAATATTACCTTACTTCATAATCTTCAAAATTATGGCTGAAGAATGTTATGGGATGATCCAAACCTTCTTTATTTAGCAATACCAAGAGAGCTGAAATTGTATCCAAAAAACCATAAGAATAGAGCATGAATCCCTTTGAAAAATATGGTTTTATGAGAGTTAGGGCCTGAGATATGGCTTGTTTGATGGCCTCAAAAATATATTTACCCTCATTTTTCCATTTTAATGCAAGGTTCTTCTTCAACATCATCATTATTGGCCTAACAAGAGTGGAAAATTCATGTACAAATCTTTAAAAAAAATGTATTCTCCCTAAGAAAATTTGGAGAGCTTTCTTTTGTCTTGGTAAAGGAAGTACCTGGATGGCTTCAACCCTTTCAGGATCAATGGTTATTCCTTCCCTCGAGACAATGTGGCCTAATAGCTTTCATTCATGAGCCAAGAATATAATATTTTTTGGATTCAAGGATACTCTTAATATTTTGCATCTTTGGAAAACTTTCCTAAGTTGAAAGAGGTGGTCTACTGTATTTTTTGAGAGCATAGTGATATCATCAAGATATACAAGCACTATCCTATTAATCAACCCTTTAAATTCCATATCTATAGCTCTCTGAAATGTAGCTCTAGAATTTGACAGTCCAAAAGACATTTTCTTATAAGCATATGTGCCCCACTTTGTGGTGAAGGTCATTCTTGAACTGATCTTCTTCCTTCACCATGATTTGATTGTAACTTGAGTAGCCATCCAACAATGAAAATATCTCCAAACCAGATACTACTTGCAATATTTTCTCCATGGAAGGGAGTGGGTAGTGGTCTTTAAGTGAAGCTCTGTTTAGATCCCAAAAATCCACACGCAATCTAATTTATCTGTTCCTCTTTCTAACTGGCACAAAATTTTCTACCCAACTTGAGTGCTCTATTGGAAAAATGATTTTTTCCTCTATGATCTTATTCAAGTCTTTTCTCATCAATTGTTCAATATGGGGGTTTACTGGAGTTTTTTTTACATGATGGGCTTGGATTGTGGATCCAATTCAATAGTATGTTGTGCCAATTTTGGATTGAATCCTTTCAAATCCTTGTAACTCCAAGAAAATACATCTAGAAATTCTTGAAAATTTTGGATAAAATAAGAGTTCTCTTGTTGAGTACTCACCTTACCAAATTGTAGCACCTTACCTTTTCCTATTGAAATAGGCTCTAAATCTTTACCCTTAACTTGAATATTAGATTTCTCCTTCCAGAATTGGTCATTAGGATTAAATATAGAATCCAAAGTCACTAAGCATTTTGGTAATTTGTTTGTTCTTAGCTACACCACTTGGTCACCATATTGCTGCTCCAATTTGTCCTGATTTATTATGGAAAATTCAACTTATTCTTATAATAAATTTATGATTTGTTGATAATTTTCAAACACTTGGTAACTTGTACTATTTTTTGGGACAGATGGCCTTACAATCACCTTGATATGAGGCTGATTTTGATATCTCTTGATACTTTCAACCAGATAAAATTTTTCCCCAGCTACTACAAGTTGTTCTGCAGCCTCATTCTTCTTCCTTAGTATGGCATCAATGTTGAATGCTTCAAATTATTTAATGAGATACCATACCCGGTTCTTATATCTCTTTAGAAGATCATTTTTGGCAACGTTGAGTCCTCTAACTTTGTTTAGAACCATCTCACTATCTCCAAAGACCTGTAAATTTTTAATACTTTTCCTCCTTGCCCAGTGTAACCTGTGAATCAATGCTTCATAATCAGCAGTGTTGTTAGAAAAATTGAACTGAAAACAAAAATCTAAGTAGCATTTAATACAGTAAGGTGACATAAGCATTGCTACTCCAACACCTTGTGTACTCCTTGAGCCATCAAAGAACAGCTGTCATACTTTGTTGTCATCCTTACCATCTAGTTTGGTGATGCTATGGAGAGGTGAATTTTCTTCATGCAAGCAATAAATTTCCAACTCAAATTCCTCCATTTCCTTATAAGGATCAAACGCATGCATTTTTTTTCCCACTCATTGAGAGTTAAGTCTAGAATGAATGTATTTCTCCGAAGTTCTTGGGAAATATTCTTGGTCAAATTGAGCAATTTTCATTGATTGGAATTACATAAGGTTCAATATGGAAATTTGTAATAGGTTCAAATATTATTGTAGCCTTAGATCTATACCTCGTTTTGAATAGCATATGTGACCAATCAGAAAATAAGAAGCCTCTAATTTTACTAGTGAAGTCTTGAGACAAGCATATAGCAAAGAGTGGTGGCTAGTCAACAACTGACACATCTTGTAATACTGTGACATTTGGACATGCATGTAGTGTAAGGCTCAAACCTTTTATCACACCAACAGTTGTCACTGTTGTTCCATCTAATTTCACTACATCCCTAGAAATGACTTCATACTGAAGGACCAGCTGATTAGCTATTTGTTTGGGCATTACAGAACTAATTTCTACCGAATCAATCATGTAATTATGTATAAGATTTCTCCCAATAATTAGAAAAATATAGAATGGTGGAGTCTTCATATTTTTACCTGTTTGACCTCCTTGACTACCTTCATGTGGAGATACATTAGTGAGCACCTTTTCTTGATTCTTGGGTGGCTCATTTGATGTTGATCAACTTGCCATGGTTGCTTGCAATAGATCTATTTGGCCTAGGATTGCTAATGATTCCCACATTAAGATGTTGACATTTTTTCCTTCATTTTCTTGATGATATTGAAAGGATAAGAGCTATCTTTATATTGTCCTTTTCTTTGTGGAACCTTCTCTTGCACATGAACTAGTACAATTGGTACATGAGCTGGTCTAGAAGGTGGCTTGGGCTGATCATGCATATTTGGAATTCCACTTAGATTGCTAACTCCTTGTATAGTGATAAAGGGCTGAGCAGCACTTGGATTAGATGACTTCCCTTCCTATAAATTTCTCTTTTCAGACCTTGTGTTCACTACCACACCTTGAGAAGGAGCTTGATTTATGCCACAAAAATCCTTAGTTTTTCAATTCAGAAGTGTAGTTTCACTTAGAGGTACTTCTTGGGTAGTTTCCTCCTGTTTAATTTCTTCTCGATTTGTTTCTTGAGACACACCAACCATTTTCACCATCAAATATTGGTTCAAATCACCATTGAAACATGTTGACTGATTGTGAGCTTGAGTACATGGGAATAACCATTCATACTCTTGATCCATGTTATTTTGAGTTGGAACCAAGGCTCTAGATGTAGAAGTAGTGTTAGGATTATAAGGTTGAAATGGTCTACTAGCAGGAGGTTGTCCTTGGTTCTAATTTGAATCTTGGGAAGGTGGCCTATTTGGCTGATATGGAGGTCTATTGGGTTGAACTTGAGGCTGATATGATCTAAAATTTTGAGCACGCTACCTCTTAATTGTTACTAACTCATTACTTGAGTTTTGTGATTGTTTCATGACCTTTTGAAACTCATTTGAGGTGCTAGGAGAAGAAGTAGAAGCTTCTGTAGAATTATGATTTTTGGGGGCAAGAATGGGAGCTAATGTAGGTGTTTGGATAGAACTTAGATTCCTTGTTTCTTGATAGAGAGGCATAGGTGGCCTAGATGCAGTTTTATCAGCTTGAATCAAACAATTTTCAGCTCTAATAGTAATGTTATAGGCTATGGGAAAATTTGTACATCTCATAGATTGTATCATCATGGATTTATCAGAATTTAAAGCTTTTAAGAAGTATAGAAAAACACCTTCATCTACTGGTCTGACAAAAAGTAGAATCCAATCCCATGTCCTTTGAAATCTGAAGTTGAAATCAGCCATTTTCTCATTTGGTGCCCCTTTGATTGTAGTTAATTGATCCAACAGAGATAAGTTGTCTTCTTTTTCTCCAAAATGGCCATAAAGAGTTGTGCACAATTGATCCTACTCCTAAGCTCCTAAACCACTGTAAATCCTTTCTTTTGAAAGAAGAAGCCAATAATTTGACTCCCACATCCATTTCATTAACCTCGTCAGATTTCACAAACATTTTCAATGTCTTGAATGTGGTCAATTGGAGTTGTGTGATTTTCCCCCAGTAAAGTATGAGATATTATTCAATGTTGTAACTGGAATTGAGTTTTTTACATTGAGAGAAAGTGGGATTCTTCCCGTAAAATTGACAAAAGGATTTTTTGGCAGTGGTGGTTGATGAACCATTTTGATTAGTTTAAGAACTCTATTTGACTGAATAAATGGCCTACCAGGTGGAGGTGTTGTCAAGGTTTTGTTTGGTGGAGATGGAGATCTCTAAACTCTTCTTCCCCTTCTTTCTTTGCCTAGAGATAACTGTAATTCTCAAAAACACCTTCTTCTCTTGTTCTTGACTAGGTTTGAATTCTTCTCATGAACTTGATAGTTTTGGGCTACTAAAACCACTTAATTCTTCCCTTTGGAGTAGTCAAATGTGTTTCTATAGAGCCTTTTAAAGGCTGAAATTCACAACAAGAGCACACCAATCATGCTACGATAAAATGAAGAATTATTTTTGGTTTCACCAAGCGTGACAGAACTATTTTCCCCAAATTACAACACTCATTTATTTTATAGAGTTTGAATTTACTGGGTAATTAGTGTAACTAGGTAACATGAAATTGTCTAAAGATGTGGGACCTTGCAGTTGAGATAATTCTCCAGAGAAGGTTGGTTCCTCTTCCTAAACTAATGCAACAACTACTTATAATGAAGGGAAATTTACTATCTAATCCTAATATATGATTCCAAGGGACTAGAGAGAGAGAGGAAAATGTATAAGAAATGAAGAAATCTTACACTAAGGAGGTGATATAACCAAGAGAAGGGAGTGAGATACATTATTGAAGTAGAAAATTGAAGAGAAATGTAAGTGATAGAGGCACATATAGCTTTGAAACAATCCCAGAATAACATTTAACACCAAATCCCCATGAAAAACAAAAAACAAATATGAAAATAATAGAACAGAACTAATAGAGAGGCAAGCAAAGACAAGAAAATAAATGCAAGGGTTGAGAGAACACAAAAAACACATATATTATTGCTTCAAACAGTCACACAGTCGATTATATATGTCAAATAGAGGCACAAATACATCCTACACGAATATGGGAAGGATTATAGCTTAATGGAATTGAGAAACAAAAATATAAGAGTTTCCCCAAGTCCCATAATAACTCCCCTCAAAAATGAGAAGAGTTTACAATATATAGAAGCGAATGAGAGAAGATAGAAAAGTGAAACTTAGATTTCTTCTCCCACCCAAAAACAACTATCATTAAATTCTCTAAAAAGGGTATGGGAACTATTACAAATAATTCCCCCCAACTTTATCTTCTGGAAGAATAAATGGGGTGTCATACTTCATTAATTATGGTGGTTGCGTCTAGAACTGTGCATTTTTGTGCAATATATTTTTTCCAATTTTTTGCACATATAGCCTCAATTAAATTGAGAAATAAAATTCCCATTTCATAGAGGACATTGATACCTTTCCAATTATATAAATTTTGTCAAATTTCGAGCACTAGATAAAAAGTTATGGCCATTTTAAGTTTCGCGTGAAAAATTGTCAATTTCCTTTTATTCCGCATATTTTCCTATTTTCTGCAACTTTCCAATTTACTAAAAACTTCTTTTCTATGACTTCCATGGATTTCTATGGCTTTAGTTTTATATGGATTCCAAATATTTTGTTTTGCAGAATTTTCTATGGTCTTTGATTTGCAACACTTTCCACGGAATTTGTTCTGCAGAATTTTTCTACAGCACTTTCTGTGGACTTTGTTTGCAACACTTTCCACAGACTTTTTTCTATAGAATTTTTCTGTGCCACTTTCCATAGATGTTGTTCTGTGGACTTTTTCAGTGGCACTTTCTATGGTAAAGTTTCCCAAAGCCAATTTTTCTCAATTTTATTCTCTTTTGCTCAAATTTGGCTAAGGATTAAACTCCTTTTCTTGTAGAAGAAGGGAAATGCACCAATGGCCCCAAGTTCTCCCAAATCAACTGTAAATGTTAAGTAACATGGGAGTTTACCTAAAATCTCCAGATTATCCATTAAAGTTCCAATCGACTGCCCAAGTCTAAATTCTTCCTAGGTTGTCCATTTTTGCCCGGGGGTAAAAATGGATAACAGTTAAAAATAAAGAAAAATGTTTCTCATTATGGTAGGAGGTGTAGCCACAATATTTTTGGTCAATTTTTTGTTCATGAAAGTAAAATTTTTTGTATTTGTGATGCATATGTGTCATGACTAGGTTCTAACAGTGCATTATGAAGCGATATCAAAGGAATGTTGAATTTGAAGATGCAAATGGTAGACTCCAAAGAGAATTTTTTGTTCAAAGCATATAGAAATTTAATTATTTAAGATTCAAGTGTTGTTATTCTCTTAAAATGCCTAAGTTTCAAGGAATGTTTCACAAAACAGTGTGTTGATAGTGAAAGTACATAAAGACCTAATTGGAAAAAGATGAAAATGCAAACTGGGTAGTATTCTTTCAGGAGTATACTTTAAGGCATATGGAGGTGATTTTATGGCCAAATGGGTATCTATAACATGTAAATTTTATTCATAAAAAATTATATGTGATTTTCATTGTTTTAAGAGCTAGTAGGCTATATGTGCAAATCAGTGATGTGAAGATGGTGTAGTAAGTTATAATGAGTCTCTGATATTACAATGCATGAAATAAGCTTAACCTATCTTTTAATGAACCCTTAAAGTTGTGGATGGTCAAGGATATTTGGTGTTTGCATTCTAATGCATCATATACAATAGTTAAAGTTTAATGAATGGTCGAATGCATGTAAGTCACTATGTTTGTGTGATCTTTGATTGTATATGAGTATAATGGACTTGTGCATGTTCCCTAAGATGGATCGATTTTTATATAGAATTTCATAAAAATATGGTAATCTCAGTGAAAGAGAATGTGGGATCAAGATAATAGTATTCTTAGATATCTTTTTTTGTGTTATGAGATCAGTGTTGAGCTTCTACAGGTGTGGAAATTGATATTCATCATAGTTTGATATATCTAAGCTTCAAGAAGTTTTATATGATTTTGTGAAGTTATTATGATTTCTAAACTTTTGCAAATAAGTTGATCCCAAGTTTGATTGATTCAATTATGGTTCCATGTGTAAATGAATAGCTACAAGATTAAAGATTGTGCTAGAAGAAAGATATGGTGTTTTCACATATTTGAATACATAAACATAATGAGAAAGGGATTTTATTGACTTCTCAAAGAAGTTTCAAAAATATACAAATTGTTTGCAAAGTCAAAAAAATAAAAGGGCACATGTAAGCAAAAAGTTGAACAAGTCATGAGATGATAGAGTTAAATTTTTGTAGATGGTTATTTGACATTGATACTTAATGTTCATAATCCTGATTGACATCAATACTTGATGGTCAATGAATCAGGTAAAAATATTTACTTCATCCATTTGGATTACAATGTGTGATAGTTAGACTTGCAAAGGTACTGAAGGTTGAAGAAATAATATAGGACTGTGTTATGGCACTTTCTACTATGTCTGAGATGCTACATTAATCAAAATGGGCCTATAGGTGATGTTCAAGTAGGGGGGAGACACTCTTGAGGGTTATTAGATGTTTTTTATTACTTATAAAGGTTTATTAAAATGTGAATGAGGTTGCGTGATAGTGAAAAAGGTAATTAGTGACTGTGTGGTAAAAGTGTAGTGTGTTTTGTGATATGTATTGAGCATGTACATATATATAAGAGTGTGTAAATGGCATAACTTGAAGTATATTCAGGTGAAATAATGAGTCTATTGGGTCATTTATCAATTATATGAGGTTTCTTCAAGTATCTCTAGATACTTTGAAATCTATAAAGGTAAGTATGTAAAAAATTTGTGCAAGAAACTAACCACTTTGTGTGTTTTTGGTTGAAATTTATCTTGTTGTTAGAGTTTTTTTTCTCTATCTCAGTATGAAAATAATATACTAGTGATAACATATTACCACTTGTGCTTGAATTGAATTCATCCTAAGAAAAAAACACTAGTTTCGGTGGATAAGAGAAGAAAGTTAGATTGCGATATGACTGTAAATGATCATTACGTTCCAAAACTACATCCTACAGGTTTGTAGGTGATGATCAATGTTGCATGAAGGAAAAATATGGAGCTCAGGTCTATAATATGGTGATCATGATATTGGAGCATGTTTCTTATCTCTAGAAGGAATCTCAAGATTATTACAAGATGCAAGAAACAATGACATTGATTTATGCAAAGATAAGAGGTGATTTTGACAAAACCATGGCAGGATACAATGAACAGTGATATGCTATAGGCTAGGACAACTCACCAAGGTAGGGGGAGCATGGATTATTATCATAAAATATATGTTTTTATGGTTTGAAGGTATATTAAAATAATAATGAAGATCAATCACAATTATGATGAATTAATATGTAATTCATATACTCAAAAGGGTGTTTTAGGCCTAAATAAGATTTAAAATAGTGAAAAGATGCTTTAGAGATGTGTTCAAGTGTTTGTCAACCCTCCAAGGTATGAAAACAAGCTATGAAGGAAAGTTTTTGTTTCTTTATTTAGAGAAGGAAGTCATGAATCTAGGGGGAGCTATAAGGAGGTTTGTTATAGTGTTCATGGGTATTTAGATATTGTTAAAGATGATCTTAAAAACACTGAAGATTGACTTTAGGGAAATTTACTCTATAAATGGTGTGAAGACTTAATATGAAAGAAACCAATGAAAAGTGTTTTTATCAATGTATGAAAAGGTAAAAGATGATGGTCTAATCTTATAGATCATAGTTGTTGACTCAAAAATGAGGTATGTACATAGTCCACGTTCTACTACAAGTTGACTTAGAGACTGCGAGAGGATAAAAAAGGTATATGTTGAAGAGAGAAAGTTATTATGTCCACATGTAGACATTTTATGTTAACTTCACTAAAGGATGAAGGTAAGTATGGTAGTCTTGTTCCTCATTCATCATTATTAGCATGTTAATGAAGAGTATGCTTCAAATATAGGACTGTCATAGTAGACTCATGATGGCAAAAATAGAGTTTTGGTGAGAAATGACAAGTTTTCATGATTAGAAGGTTGATGATGGTATCTTATCCTAAATAAAAGCTAAGGAAGATGAATAATATGAAGGTACATGTATTCCTTTTTAATTAATGTAAAAAGGGGGAGAAGTTCCGGTGGTTTTCCATCAATGACAAAGGGGTAGTTAGCATGTTGTTGATTAGGTGTTGTCATTGATGAAAAACCCCATTAATGAAAAAGTGGAATATGTATTAGGTTCATATGATTCTCAGAGTGATGATGATATGGATATTCAGGTATGATCTTATTTGTATATTTTGATTTAGTAAAGATTGTTTATTCTTGCAAGCCTATTCAGGTGACCTGGCTAGACTAGGTGATGTTGTATGGTGGTTAGAGCTTATTAGTGTCTTTGGAAGAATTTTGGAATTATGGAGAGAATGATTGGAGATTTATTATGCATTCACATGAGTCTTATGGTGAAAATACATGTTGGAGACCATGTTGCAGGTGCTCATTTAGACTAGGTATCGCTGCTAGAAGGAATGAGGATGAGTTGTGGAGTTATATGAGCTCATGGATGCATGTAAGAAGTTTATTCATGATGAAACATGTATGTTAGGACCTTTTGGAGTGTTTTTATGATGTGTTATGATATTATTTTAGCTGACCCTAGCCTTTGCAGTGCAAAACCCTAATGGATAGCTATGTAAGTCTCAGTGATTGGAGATATGGATTATTGTTTGTGGCATGATGATTATTGGATATGTATTTAGTGTGTGTCATGGTGTTATGGGAAAAATATCATGTTTCCATAATGAATATTTTGCATGTTATGACAGTTTTGGTTAAACAGGGTCAAGAATAAAGTCATTTCCAACTCAAATTGGGTCTTCTAATTTTCACCATGAATTTTGTGATTTGCATGGAACATTGTGGATTTCAAAGATGATTATAAATTTATTATATAAGTTTCCACAATAAAATAGGTCATTTCTTCGTCACATTTTTATGAACGAATGTTAAGAAGGTAAATAACTCTCTATGTGTTTGAAACCCCACCTCAAAAGTGGTTTTTGCTTCCTAATTGGCCATAATTTATTTCTAGTGAATGTATGATGATTGGATTATATATAGTACTCCAAGTTTCTAGAAAGGTATGATAGAGGTTGTGGTGATGAGTGGACCCAACTCAAACAAGTCAGTTTCTCAAGAACTTTAATTTGGTACAAGATTGTCCAAAGGATTTAAAAACTAAAATATAATTATGTGATGTATTTGAGTTTTTTTAATTTATTTCCATGATTTTTTTAGGTCATGGTGATGCATTTAAATTTTCTAGTATCCTTCATTTGTGTTAATTGGTCAAAGGGTAGTTTTGGGGTAGTTTCAAGTAGTTTACAGAGATCATCTTGGTTGAAGTCCTTCAACTTAAATTTGGAAGGAGTTAAAATATTTTATGGAAAGATAATTCAAATATATTTCCAATGGTATAAGTTATGTGTCATGATGAGTTGATTTTATGAGGTTTCTAGGATAGTTTGTGAGCAAGAAGGTTTTATGCTTTTCAGGACATGATTGTTTTTGCTGAAATGTTGAGTTGGTTAGAGCTTGAAATGGATTGGGTGATGTTTTATATCACTTTTAATGTGAATGGGGATGAATTTTGTGTCCAATTAATACATTTAGATTTATTTAAATTGGAATAAATGGTGGTAACTAGTTGGATTTGTAAAATATGTTTGTAAGCATCTTGTTTTGGTGAAGACAAAACTAGCTTTAGTTTGAGCATATGAATGTTTCATGATGTATAACTTTATTAGAATTTTTATACAGGTTATTTTAATTCCATTGAGTGATAACATTCCATATTTTACATCATATTGGATGGTCTTGAGTCCCAAAGGTAAAATCAGGGTGGTGGAAATAAGTGTTTTGTGAAGGTAGTGAGCTAGTGGGCATATTAAATGAAATAATATGAATAGTTAAAATAAATTGAGACCATGGATGACGTTTAAATTAAATATTACTCATGTGTGGTAATATTTAGAGCTTGAATAAAAATAGTGTTGGCTTGAGGGGATTTTTCTCATTCCATTGGTGGGGTTTTAAGGATTTCTGGTGCATGGATGAAGGTTTTTGGAATGGTTGACCTATATGGGTCAATTTTGAATGTTATAGTGATTATTATGGGATTATTTTAAGTTGTTATGGTTAAGATAAAGGAGGGAAACTAACCTATTTTTAATTTTAATCAAGAATATGCTATAAAAGTGATGTTTTGGGTAAAACGTTAGATAATATTTTAAAAACACTTTTATCTTCTTTTGAAGAAATTATTTCTGCAAAGATAACCCCCTCGGGACTAGCCAAAAATACCTATAATTACATTTTATGTCAGTGTATGGCGGTATTTTCATGAGGTGGATTTGAGTGAAGCAAATGATGGTGAAGTTTCCTTGATAGCGAGTTGATGAAGGAGGGCATATTTGGTGTCATGTTTTTCAGTGTTAATTTCAAATAATGTTGATGTAATAACTAGGTCTCTAAAGTATTTTTCAGGTATGATAATTAGTTGGAGTCATTTTCAAAGAGGATTATTTTATTGAGTATTCATGAGATAAGATTTATTGTATTGGTATCTCTTGATTGTATCTTGTTGTCATACTGCTAAAGGTAACTATTATTGTGATTTAATTTGAATATCAATAAAGGAATGTTTTGTGTGTATCTTATGATCCTTTCTTTGAGTATGTTTCATGGTGAAGTATATCTAATTGTGATCATGCATTAATATATGTGTTTCATGAGCATGTGTGTTGAATTTTTGAAGTATAAAGTGATAAGATTTTACTATGGATTGATTCACCCCCCTCTCAGTCCATTGTCACTTCAAAAATATTTCACTTTGTTTCATGGTGTTATTTAAATTCACCCCTCAAGGGGGTATATATACTAACAAATTCCTACCCTTTGTTATTTGAAAAAGATTTATAATTATCCCTTTAGTTGAATTTACAATAATTAACTATTACATAGGGGTGGCAAGTATGCAAAATGACATGCCGATTTCTATTCTCATGTTTTGCATGGACATATCCATAATCTACATGAAAATCCTTATCTCTCTTGGGAGTTAAAATTGGTAGTTAATTGGCCCTTGCATAGTTATTACACAGATTACTTGTGTTACCTTGTTATACACACACTTTGTACTTCAGTTAACTAGAGTTAACTATCAGTTTCCTTCGTACTACTAATGATGCAGAGAAAAATTAAAAATGCATATATCCAATCAAAAAGAAGGTTTCAAACAACCATTTTCACCCTAGCTCTGATTAGAGGATCTTACACAAGAGTAAAATGGCTTAATACTACAAAAACTGAAAAAAATCACCTAGAATGGAATCATCTTCAACATACCCTATCCTATCTTCCTCATACTATGTCCTTACATGTCCCAAAGTCTTCTAATTTCATGAAATAATCACAAACACTCACCTCTCTTGAACTTTCTCTTAGTCTCTCTTCAATATCTATTGCTGACAAATGCAGTCTTTGGAATTTTTGATTCCTTAACACTTCCTAGGACTCATCCCCTACTCATGCACTTAAAACCACTATTAGGTCCACTAAATAAATGAACACAAATAAATCAAGACACTAATCTTCACCTCCTTATCAAACTATTCTCTTATACCCTTAAGACTATGTATTCTTGCAACAATCATGCCCAAAGACTTCTAAGGCTGTACCAAATAAGATGTAATCTTCAATTGACCTATTTTCACATTCCTAAGGTGATTGAAAAGTTTTAATACCCCACTCTTTGTATTTCTCTCTCTAGCTCAAATTTTCTCTCTAGGATTACAAACCCTCCATTAGGTCTGGGACAATCTTGAAACTAGTATAAATTTTTATACCAATTAATTCAATGCTCAATCTGAATATTTTTTATCACCCATTTCAAATTTATAGGGGTATGAGAAATTTTAAGTCCCAACTCCTAAAAAACCCCTAGTTCCTTTGTAAACCAACCATTGCAACTAGGCCTTCAAACTATGTTCCAATGTCTTCCTACTGATTATCATCAATATCTGCTAGGTGGGTACTTATTTTAATTTCAATCCTTCTCTAATAGTTATCCAACATTAGGACATACATTATTGCTAATTATTATGCATTTCCATTGGTGTAATCAAAAGATAATGGAAATTTACTTTTCAAACCCTAGATGTACTCTACACAGACTTGAGAATTTAGTTCTTTATATGAATTCCACTATAGTTCAATTCAAGGCTTAAAAATTGTTATGGAGGTCTGTTTCAACACTAGGTAAAATATTTGCTTACCAACAAGGGTGGAAACATCCAAAACATTAGAATTTTATAGTTTTACTCCTTTGACACCTGAGTGAACCGTTCACAGTTTGAAGAAAGGGTTTTCAATGTTACACTGAAGGCACTTGCATTGAATGAAATTTCATGTATGGCTTCAAATAACTTCTTTGTATACTTTTCACTCTTTTTCACACTCTAGATAGAAGTGATGAGATACCCTAAAGTGTATATCACTAAACCTTATACTAGCTAAAAGTGATGATGTAGCCTAAAGTGTATATCCACTACACAGGATAATTAGAAGAAGTGATGATGTCAGCCAGTTTAAAGTCATATCATGTGATGGGTGTCATTATTCCCTTCATTTAATCAACCCTCTGTTGATGTCATATTCAAACCAGGGGTGGTGTCCAAAGTTATATGCAACAAAATAATATTAGCGATCTAGTAATTGATTGTAGGTATTTGTTTTCTTTTTTGTATTTTTCTGGGGGATATTTCTCAATGTCTTAAGGACTTATTGATTAAAAAACCTTATTAGAATCAAACTATGAAAACCTGCTATGGAAGTAAACACACATTTACATAAATGAATTTCTAGAAATAAACACAATTTGCCTTGGAAGTAAACACACTGTTGCAGAAATGAACACACTTGGAAATAAACAAACATTACAGAAATAAACACACAATTGAGAATGCTTAGAAAGATGATTGTAAAGAAATAAGAACTCTAATCTAGAACACCTATAGGGACAAGGCTACATGACAAGATTTCAACTTAAGGAATTGAAAATGCATTTACAGAATTAATAGATCTAAACTATTTACTCTAAAAATGTAAATACAAACAAAAACGAAGGATCCTGGTTCTTAGTAGGAGTGAGCCCTTACTCCACCTCAAAATAGGATTGGACAACTTAATTTTCTCTCAAAACAGAAATGGCTATTTTATTGATAAAACGTTCTACATTACAAAAACATGTTGGATCTGTGTCATATCAATATATATCTTTATCTATTGTTCTATATTTGTATTCTCTATATATTAATCTACCTACAAGTATGTATATATATACTTCTTCCAGGGGTGCATTTATGGCCATAACTGTTCTAGTAGATATCAGATGGAACTGAATCATGTCTAGAATAGATGTTGAATTGGAACATCGCTAGACATACTGACCTGTGTGATAATTATCCCTAGATTTGTAAATATCGAAGAGTCGGAAGTCTTCTAATCTGCTCCTAATTGATAGGATCATTGATTTGACAAATCATCCGGCATTGTTTGAATAAATAGATTCTTATCAGTTCCAGAACTTTAAAAGAAGTTATGAAACTAAAGGAAATCATTCCAGTTCTAACCAAGAGAGTTCCAGAGCTATCTATAATAGTTCCGGAACTGAATTCTGATAATTCTGGAACTAAGTACTAGAGTTTCAGAACTAAATGAAAAAACTTGTGATTGTGTAATGGAGTTCTGGATCTAATTCTGTCAGTTCCAGAACTAAACCGTATTGATTCCAATGCTTCTAAGAACATGCTAATCCACTTCATACTTTGTTGTTCTGATCTAATTGTGACCTGTTTTATTACAAAACTGAGTTTCCAAAACACTTTGTTAGGAATTACAGAGCTTTTAAATTTTATAATCTATAATCAACAAAATATGGACAATTACATCCTAACTCATATTAGATCAAACAATAATTCATAAAATGCAAGTCAAACTTTAATAAAAAGGAGAGTAAGATGAGATCATTTATTGTACATTTAACGAGGCATATTCTAGCCTCATCATTTCCCCCATACTTACTTGTTTGTAAGTCCCTCTTAAAAAATTTAATCTTCAAACCTTGGGGTTATATATTCTGCATTCCATTTGATTGCTTAGATCAAATGGTTGGAACTGAATATCCCAATGCTTTAATTTAGAGGTACTATACCCTCCTCTTGCTTCTACTTTCTTCAGCCATGCCTCAAATTTAGTGGGATCTTGTGGTTCTTTGTTCTGCCATGATGACATGGGGGTCAAGAAGGAGTGGAGGTCTTGTTTTCATTCCCATCCATATGTCTCATATACTTTTCATTTATCTGAGTAATTAGCGTACATAAGATATTTTTCTCTATGCTAAACTCTAGATTAAGTTTGTGGGAGATATTACTTCCCTTCTTCCTCAAGGTACCACCATGAGAAATTTCCATCTTTTCAAACATGCCATCATAAATATTTTCAAAAATTTCCTCTTCATAAGAGGTGAAGGCATTAATACTTCTCTACAAATTGGCAAGATAAGGTGTCCTTGAACCTTTTATCAAATGCATGGGATCGGAAATGTGTAGTGAAAGGCGGATGGTTTACCATAATGAATCCTCATACATATACCAAATGAACTAGCCTATGAATAAATGCTCCGAATCCCTTTCCTTCCATGCCAATCTAGATTTTTAATATCGTAAACAAATGCATTTAGCTGGGTTTCTCACCTACATACAAATTGATCATGAAGCATTTGAGTTCTTTTCTAGCATAAGATTACAGAGATAGAATTTGCAGAGATTATTTTTTTGCTCTGTATTGGCTTAAGGAATAGGCTGCTCATGAAATCAGATTCATCTTTTATTTCATGTGGAAGGCCACATGCTAATCCTTGACAACTTATAGTGAATGAATTGTTCCTCCAAAAACAAACTATATGTAGGAGAAGGTCTCCTACATGCAAGTAAATTTCTCACTCATCATGCAAACCATTTTTATTTTCACAAGATATTTAAACTTGTCATCTCCCTCTTCTTTGTAAAACTTTTCTTCCCATTATTTTCTTGCTTTCTTCTCTTATTCTATCTTGTCTTTTCAAGTCCTCATTGGATGTTCTTAGATTTCACTGAGTTCTCTGCAAGTATCATCCCATAGTTTTCTTAAGTGGCCAATAAGTTAAATCAGTTTGTGTAGAGACTATTGACAGAGTAGTTTGTTTTCTAGAAATTTTGACATTCTTCCTCTTTCTCCATTATCTATCCTGTTTAACTCTTGTCAATTCCTTAGTCATTATCAGTGAGTTGAGTTGCTAATTCCCCAATAACCATATCTCTCTGTTCTAATTTGATGTTTGAGAAAATTCAACTCCTCATCCTTTTCTCTAATAATAAGTTTTTCTCTAGACAAGAACATAGAGCCTATTTAACTTGTTGTTTTTCTTCTTTCTCTAAAATTTCTTTGGGGATTTGAGCATTCTTCTTCTACCAAAGGAAATTTCCTTGTTTCCATCTCTAAGATGCCAACTCTTCTTCTTCATGTGATAATGCTAGCTAGATTCACGCAAATTCTTGAAGATCTTGTTCCTCAAATCTATCATCTTATTTTTCTATCTCTGTTTGGCTTGGTCCATAGGAGGAGTCATGGCCATGCTGCCCAAAATATCAACAACTTCCTTTTCCAAATCCCTGTCTTGATCTTTCATTTCCTCTGGAATTTCTCTAGACCTTTTATGAATTCTCCTTCTTTGAGGACCCGCAAAATGTATCAGAAATGGGTCTCCATCCTAGAGCTTCTTCTAATTTTCACCTCTTGCTCTTGCCTAGGTGAACTGTCACTGTCAGAGACAAGATATTAGTTCTCCTGTAGCTGCTGCAAAGGAAGGAATTTCTTCAAAAGGTACATAGTAGGTTATACAGTTTTAATTATCCTTCTAGATCTTCTTCTTTTTGGTATAGTCCTCTCCACCTAGTTATCCTTCTTTTCCTCTGTAGTGGCATCAATTTCCAAATTAATTACAGGAGCAGAAGGAGTTGATATCAATCTTCTGAGAATATCAGGGCTCTGCTTAAACTTGCTAAGAAATTTCTCCCACATTTCCTCTCCATTTTTCATTTGCAAAAGGAAATGGTGCTGGCACACTGAATGTACTAACCCATGATGTCTGATTGTTCCCACACCCCAAGAATACCTTTGGGCCATTGTATGGATGGAGTCAAAAAGAAACCCTAGAAGGTTTACTATATATTTTGGTTTTTTAGCTCCATATCTAAGGTATATGAGGATCTTCATAGGACTTCTCTTTCTACCGACCCGAATTGACCATCACAGGTTAAATACTTGACTATCTAAAATGTCCACTCTATCAAAGGGATTGGGCAAGTTGGCTCGTCTGACCCCTTTTATGATTTTCTTCGTGTTGTAAATATATTGGGGTTCAACGTTTCCCCCTTTTTTAGCAAGGTTTTAACCAATTATTTTAATATCCCTCTGATTGGGTGTGGGACATGCATAATTGGAACACTCCATATATATTACTTATTGTTTTCATAGAAAAAGGAATGAAAACATTTCTAACCTTTGTCCTGGATTATTCTAAATTTATAAAAAATTCTCTTACCAATTCATCATTAGACTTTGAGGAACTTCCTCAGAAATTCCATTCATCCTGCCTATTGAAAGATAGTTTTCACTTCTTCATCTGCAATGAGGCTAAGTATCATCCTTTAGTTCTCAACTTCTTTTTAATCCCCATGGTATATAGAGGTGATTCAAATTCATCTCTCCTTTGAACCTTGTGCGGGTTGGCTGAAGAACTCTCTCAACTTAGCTATGAAACTGATGAATTTAGCTGTATAATTATTGTACTTAGCTATGAAACTTTTGTGCTTATAGCTGCGGAATGCAAACCTAATTCGTTGCTTATTCTTCCTTGAAATTATTTATTCTGACAACTAGTTCTTCACTTTATTGGTTCTACACTAAATGATAGACTCATTATAAACTATGCCGCCACTTTTATTCCATTAATATCTTTCTCATGATTAATCACTTTTAATCATGATGTACAATAGATGACTCATCATATCAACTTTTAAATCAAAGTCTAATCACACATGTGAACTTTTAATCTAACCTTTAATAAGTTAAAGACATAGTTACTATCATTGATGATGTAATCCCTCCATCATGATGACTCATCATTCCTAAAAAGTGAAACAAAAAGGGAAAATGGTTAGAAAAGAAAACTGGAATTCCAAAGAATGTTTATTATTATTTTGAATTAGCCATTTATTTGAGAAAATCAACCATCATTGTCTGGTTTTCAATTGATCTCTAAGAGAAAATTTTGTTTTGGGGGAAGAGAACGCCATTTACTGGTTTTCACTATCCTTCCCTTGTTATTGTTTTGTTTTTTAGGGGGAAGAGGATGCATCATTTACTAGTTTTCATTATCTTCTATTTATTTTGGATCTATCCATCTTGATTATTTGATCATTTTTCAAGAACTGGGTTCTTCCATATGATCAAATTCTTTGTCTACTTCAATCTGCCTCAAGAATTCATCCTTAGTAGGAGGCTTCCTATAGAGTTTTATCCTATGTCCATTGACCAAAAGTGTCCTTTTTCTGCCATCAATGGGAATAAAATGAATAGAACCATTGTCAAATATCTACTCAATCTGATAGGGTCCCAACCATCTAGTTCTCAAAATTCCCTTGAATTGTTGGTACTTAGAATCAAATAGTAATGCCCAATCTCCTACCTTGAATTGCTTCTTCTTGATATGTGTGTCATGCTTTTACTTTTTTGATCTTGGATTATCTCTGTCTACTAAAGTGCTTCCATCCTTAACTCATCCAACTCATTGAGTTGAAGAATTATCTCCTTTTGTGCTACATCCAAATCAATACCTAAATTGACTGTTGTCCTCAATATTTGTAGTTCAAATTCAATAGGTAACAAGGGATTTTTCCCACGGACTAACTCAAATGGTGAAAATCATGTTGTAGTTTTCCAAGTTTTATTATAGGCCCAGATAGCTTTAGGTAGTATCTTTTCCCAATCTCTTCTACTTGATTCAACTATTTTTGTAAGGAGGTTTTCCAATTCTCTGTTTGTTACTTTAGCTTGTCCATTTTCTTGTGGGTGATAGGGAGATGAATTCCTATGATTGATCTGATAATGCATTGTGAGGGCTTGGATCATATTAGAAATGAATTTTGGCCCCTGATCTGAAGCTATACTTCTTGGTGTGCCAAATTTACCATAATTTTTTGCCAAAGGAAATCAGCAACTACTTCTTCAGTGGAATTTGTTAAAGCCTACACTTCTGCCCACTTTGTCAGATAATTAGTACACACAAGAATGTACTCCTTTCCTTGTGAAGGAGGACTAGAGGGACCAAAAAAATCCAACCCCCATCTTTCAAAAGGTTCAATCACCACTTGAGGATTAAGAGGCATTTCATTGGTAAAAGTTGGTTGTCCCATCCTTTGATAGGGATCACACTGCTTGATATATCTCTTCACATCCTTGTACAAATATGTTCAATAATATCTAGTGCCAAGTATCTTGAGATCTATTCTTTCCACTAAAAAGTGTCCTCCACTTGGTTCGCCATAACATGCCCTCAGTATGTCAAATATTTCATCTTCTCTCACACACCTATGTAAAACCAAATCAAGACCACATTTAAACACCATTCTATTTAACCATTTAAATTGTGCACTCATTTTCATCAAATTTTTCATTTTTTTCTTAGTGAAAGGAGGAAACTTCCCTGTTGTAAGATAATTTTCTTCTATCAGCAAACTGTGGTGTATCGGCTGAAATAGCAAACAATTTTTCATCGAGAAAGTTGTCCTTAATTGGATCTTACTCCCCTGTAGTAATCAGTCTTGAAAATCTAGAAAGTTGTCCTTAATTTTTCATCTAGAAAGTTGTCCTTAATTTTTCGAAGAGCTGAACCTATTTCTCAAAGGTAATGAAAATCTCACTTCCCGTTTTGCTGGTTATCCTTTTCTGTGTTTACCTAAACCTTTTGATGATGTGGATATCACCCTTATCTAATTTCTCACTCTTAAGGGCCATCACAAATGTACCTATGCCTACCACCTGCCTATGATTAATAATTTTAGACGTGGCTAGGATTTTAGCTTCCCTTACTTTCTTTTTCGCTCATTGTGTGCCTCTATCTCTCAGTTCAAAATTAGAAGGGTCTCTACCCTACTGCATCAAGGCTTTATTCTCACCCTTGTTAAAATATATTCCCTATATATTGAAAAGTATGGCTCCCTAACTAAAACTATGGAAGCTTATGCGGATGGAGTTGACTCGGACTCAGAGGAAGAAGACTTGAGTGAAGTTTTTGATTCTCAGAAAGGTGACTCAGAAGAGGATAAAGATGAGGTTAATATTATGGCGGCCCAGAATCTTAAGGAAATGAAATTGAAGCAAGATCTTAGTGTCCCTTTTAACACCAAAGGGGAGTTTAGTAAAAAGGATTTTTTGACTCCTATCAATGTGCAATTGGAAAAAAAAATCGAGGCTTTGGGGCATGTTGGACTTGTGAAAGGGGAGAACCATCTGGCTAAAATGGTGAAAGATATTGAGGAACTTAAGGGAGATATGTAGATCACCAAGAGATCGGTGTAATTTTTGTTTAATGACTGGCATAAGATGAAACCACAGGTTGAGGAAGCGGTCAATAATGAGCATGATAGAGAAATTGAGGTTTTAAAAGCCAACTATGGTTTCATAACCAACGAGTTGGACCATTTTCATGCTATTCTCCATAGCTACATGGAGTGGAGAGTAGTCACGGTGAAATCTAATTTGTAACATCACCAGACTCTAGGTCAGCTCGCTAATTCCTATAGTCTTTTGTATAGTCAGGGAAGGAAAATAAATTTGAATCCCGATGGTTTTGACTCGGTGTCTTTCGTTGGTAACATAGATGCTCTGGCTAAGGAATGGGATAAGGTGTTGGAGGGGCTTGAAAAATCCTATAAATGATCTACGGAGGGGTGTTTTGTTTTATTTACTATCTCTGTATCTTTTTGTCTATTATTTTCTACGTTGTTGTTAATTCCTCTATTTTTTTATTGTTGTTGTTTCACTACTATTTCTCCTAGGGGATCTTGTTTTATTATGAACTATTATATTATTGGTTTTTGATGGTATTTTAATGTATTTATCTACTCTCATGGAGAGGTGAATGTGTTTGGGGTAGGGTCCCCTCAACCCTTTTTTACCTATAATAATAAAAAAATTGCATAGAAGATACCCCCTTATCATATTTCTTGGTCTTAAATTTAGCCTAGTTATTAATTTTTTTTAGTTCTCTAGAATCCTTGTAAACAACCACAAGAAAAACACCTGTAAGTATACACACATAATAAATAAATGAAATATTAAAGTAAATAAGTAACATAGATTTATAAATGATAACATGAATACTAAAACATTATTAAGTTTTGGATATGTTTTTTGAAATTAAGAATAAAGATCTTCCGTAATATATTTAACTAACACTAGTTGTCAAAACTTTTACAAAAACAAGTAAAGGCTATTATTACAGTTAGAGAGTAGTTGTCTTGCAAAGAAATATTTATTGAATCTTTTAATAGTTTAATTCAATCATATAAATTAATTGGTTGATGCTCTTATCTATTAATAGATTTGGTTAAGTGTCCAACACTAGGTGAATTATCCATATATCAAATTACAATTAATATTACAAGTTTGTCTTAAATCATATGATAGTAAATGGAAATTAAGTACACTATTATTCCCCCTTAATATGTATTTTGATGAAGGGAATGATAGAATAGTAATAAAATACCTCTCCTTATAAATACTTTCCTTTAATTCCAAAATTTTCCTTAGATGGAAAAATAGGACCCTAGGAAAGGTATTTTTAAAGATTTCTACAACCTATTTTTTTTCTGAAAAAATTTAAGGTCAAAAATCTTGTCTTAGATCAGCTACTAAATATAATACATGAGTATCTAAAATTTATTTTTACATTGGCCCACTCCATAAATTTTTGGTGGATTTGGATGAAACTTTGATTACTACACCATAGTGTTATAGTGTAGGTTTAAGGAAACAAAAATTAAAAAATCATGTGTTATACCCACATTTACATCCTAGAGTAACATATCCAACATAATCTTCCTCTAATATATAAAAATAAATCCTATTTTTTTACAGGAACAAGTCATGATTCATGCCCCAATATTATAGATATATACTACAATTAAATATTTATCATTTAGGTACCTTGTCTAGCTACTATTTAAATATCCTAAAACTCTTAGTTACAAAGGATCATAATTCTTTTCTACTTTCCCTTGTGAAGTGTAACTATAAGTTGAGGATGTACTTCTTGACTTTTACTCAATCAAATAAGTAGTAGTACTATGAAGATACTTAAGAATTCATTTTTCATATTTCTAATGTCTTTCATTTTTAAAAAGGAGTAAGTGTGACTTGCACTTTTCTATGTTGAAGTGGTGGAAGATGTATCGACAATTTTTAGTCTAATATATGAAAAAATTATGTAGAGAATCATTTCACATTTAATGCACTCAACATTTTAGAAATAACCAAACACCAACATATTCCCAAATGCTCTACATTGAGGATCTTTACAAGAAGCCCAAAATGGCTTTAAAATAAAAAAAAATTACCTTAACATGCAAAAACTAATCATTTAACAAATATTGCCTCTACACTCACCATATCCTATTCTCACACCCCACACAATGTCAAATTCAGTTCCAAGATGAACCAATATCATGGAAACTTCAATTACCTTTACCTTCTTCAAATTTTCCTTCACTATCTCTCTTTGGTCTTAGCCCCAAATAAAGAAAAATTTAGACTTTTTTCTTCTCTAACACCTTCCAATCCTTGTACCTTGTTCCATAATGCAAACCGATATGACATATATCATCAAAATGACTAGCAACAATAAATTGATCAACATTCTCAAGTTTATTTAAACTTTCCTGTTATGGCTCTTAAGAGCAATGAGAATGATGGTTTCATGGTTTTTCCAACCCGTGCATGCCCAAAACAAAGTAAATACATTTTTCAATCACCCTGTATGTCCCTTAAGGTGCATGAAAAATTTCAAGACTCAACTCTTAAATCTATTCTCGCAAACTCCATTTTCTCTTTCCTATCTCTTAAGCCTCCACTAACCCTACTTTCTCAAGTTTCTAGGCTTATATTTCATTATAATAGGTTTCAAACCATAAGGAAGGGATTTTACATTACCCATTTGTCCAATCACTCAGTGTGAAAAGTTTCAATATGTGTTCTTTCAATAAATCCCCTTCAAAATCACTATGGCATATTTCACATTAGGTATTTGACCTATGACATACTATCTTCACCCTAACTATCACCAATAACTCAAAATATCAGAATTTCCATGTAAATTTTACTTGAATATCTCATTAAAGAAAGTGATAATAAATTTTCCACAAAATTCTCGGCTCTTAATCAATGAATAAGGGATTCAAATGATTGATCTATATAAAACCCTAAAAAGGGTTTTTGAGAAACCTGAGAAGTTAAAAATATTCACCAAATGATAAGTTTTTGCATTCAAATCCCTAAAATTTCATTGTAGGTATGTTGTTTCCTTAGTAGTGTGCGAGAAATAATCCATTAAACCTCAAAAGATTCTTGATTTCCACTTACCCGGCCTATAAGTAATAGTTTTAGAGGGTTTGCACATGTAAGAGGTAAGATCTCTCCAGAATATATCACTTTCATACTTAAAACCTTATAAAAAATATTCTACTCATTCATATGCTCCTAAGGACCATGAAATTAAACTTCAAATGTTGTGTAAACACTTATCTAACTCCTACATACTGTAGATGACTATTTTACAAGTTCTCAATGTACTTTCATGACAAGAAATAGAGTAAGAGTTTCTCTCATAGGTTTAAGAGCTCTAAGACCAAACTTATTAGTATCTTACAATAAAATAAATCAAAGAAATATTTACCATACCATTACAAGATTTCATAATCATTTCATGTCATTGTAATCATCAGATAGCTCCTTGAAATGATAGAACAAGGTATTATCTCTTCACATTTGAGTTAATCAACTAACATACTCACATGGAAGGTTTTTCTTTCATTGTAAACAACGATAATAAACCTTACATTCTTGAATAATACAGAGATATAAAGAAACATTCAAGCATGTCAAAAATTGAAACTTCTTCAAATCCACCTTTCTTATTTACTTGGCCTAAATTACAATCTTCTTCTTCACAAACATCATATTTCTTCAAACATTCTTCATCTCCTTTGTTTATCCTCCATTCTCCTTATGAGATATTCTCTCTACTAAATCTCTTTTCTATCAACTTACTTTCCATTCAAGTTTTTAACTCATTCAAATTACTATTAAACCATAACTAACTAACGCTCAAGACTCTTATGATGCCCACTACACACAAAAGAGGCATATTACATTATTTTGTAAACATTTTACTAATTCCTTCATCCCTAGGACTCACTATACAATCATATATTCTCACACACTTTGAAGCCATCTAAATATTCTTTCAACTCCTTGGAAAGCCACATTGGTTCTTTTACATGCTTTGAAATTTGAATTACAAAAATCGAGGGAAAAGGACAAATTTGAAATTTAAAATCACCTAACCACCTAAGACTCTCCTCCACAACTTCAACACCCATGAATACACTTAAATTTATTTTATAACCATGATAAGAATGATAATTTTCCTTTTTTATTTCCTTTGATGATGCCCCTGCATCATTGATGCAAAGATAATCAACCCACAATGAATATATTCAATTCCAGAGAGATTGCAAACAATCACTTCACTCAGTATCTGCATAAGAGGATCCAAAAAAATCCTACAAGGGATCAAAAGTTGTAAATTAACAATTTTAAAGTTACAAGGTTCCTATCAAGCATTCAATTGTCTCACTCCACATGCATACCTCATTCTACTACGAATGCAATAAACTAACTCACTCAAATCCATGCAACTAGTATTTTCTCTTAGATTTATTAGTTATTGCAAACTTATAGTTGGTTTACTTGTTCAAGAATGTAATTTTTAAATTATTTCTCCATCAATGCTCTTAATTCCTATTTCTCTACTCATACACCTCACAAAAAAGTTATATTGACCATATAATGCATTCAAAACAACCAAATTCACTGACTCCTTTGTTTGTCAAAACTAGCCTCCTTATGCCTTTAAGACAAGGTAGTGTGCCACAACTATGAATATAAATTTATAGAGGTTCCTAAAATATCTCATAAGATTCCATAGTATTAACTTACCATCCCTAAGATACCCCCAAAACCTTAGACTCTAAATCCTTGTGCAACTCCTTCTAACTCACTTTTTGCATTTCTTGCTCTTGAAGCACTAACTAGTCTAGGGAAGTCTTGAAACTCACTTAACACCAAATGTATAGACTTATAATACAAAAAATTAGTCGTTTCAAGATACCATTAATGATTTCTAGAGGCATGATAAGTTTCAAGTTTGAACTCAAAATTTAAGGTGTACTTCCTTTGTAAAACAACCCACTTTACTAGCCTTTGGACTACGTTTCAGGACATATTTCCGAACTGTCAAGAAAATAGAAAAAATTAACCATGGAAAATCCAATATTATTTTTTAATATATTAAGGGACTCCCATAACAATATTAATTCCAAATTTAATACCAAACCAACTTAGTTTTCTACCTCAAATTGCATGCCCTAGATCAGACTAATGAAACCCTCCTAAGGAACCCAATAAGGTATTTTTAACATAACTTTTTAAAATATTTTATTCAAACCATGAAATTTTAACTGAAGGATTTTTTGATCCTAATGAAATATATTTTATTACTATAAAGGATAAATGAACACATGAAACCCCTTTTAAGATTTGTTCTCAGTGTCCTGCCCTGGGTAAAACACTTTACCCAAACTTTTACACAATTTTATCAAGCATTCTTCCAATTATATAAATGAAACCTCTTCCAATGAATCAAAGTTATTGGTACATCAAGAATCCTCTGATTTTTACCTATGGATCCCTCCAATAATTCATTAACATGGCTGAGATATTACGTATAGTTTAACATAGCACTTCATAGTTACACACATAGTTCATCATAATGATTGTCAACATGCAAAAAAAATAGAGGATATTATGAAGGATTCATTACCATGAAAATATATTCAAGACTAGTAGGATATGAAATCAATCATCAACTCAGTATTTACCTCTATCCACATGATCACTATCATTCTCTCCTTTTATCTCAGTCAAGGAGTCATCCACACATCAAAACAGGGGGTTAGTTTATCACATAAATCTCAGAGTGATGCCTTTAAAACTTGTCAACAATAATCTAATGGATTCCCCTTGAAATTATAGGAATAAACTATCATTATTTGAATCCAAACTAATAAAATTCTCAAAATACTGAATTTCATACAAACTAGACTTCATATTCATATCCATAGTATTTTTTATACAAAATGTGAAGCTTCCACTTCTACTTATGTCATATTACTACGAGGAATAATCTCCAAAACCTGATTCACACACCTATATTCAAGCTCAAACCTATGCATGCACCTAATCCAATAATGGAACTGACTTTTAGGTCTTATGACTCTTTAGCATTCATGCTAGGAGGGTTCATAAATGCCCCTTTTTACATTATTTTGATGCATCTAAATGATTCTCTTCCAACTAAAGACTCAACACACATCTTACAACTTAATAAGACACTTATAAGACCATGAAAAACACCTAACAAAAACTAATAACCTCTAATACAATTAGAACACTATTTACAAGTCCATATATCCATTACATTCCTTTTGAAATTTCAAATGTCCCTTTTTGGAGGAAAATTACATAAGATTATAATTAACATTTCTCATCTTCCCTATTAGTTTGAAATGACTTATATGAACCATTAGAACCTCTAAAGCTCTCACACTCACATTGAATCCAAGAAGCATGAATTTATAAATTGAAGGTCTTCTTATGGATGCTCCTGCATCATACTCTCAAGGTGGAGAAAAAGTATGCATCCTCTTTATTTTCTTGTTTATGTCTTCATTTTCATAGCTTGTCATTTTCTTCTTTCTTTTTTCCCATTTTCTTTACATTCTTCATAACCACCAGGGTCCCATGTAGTTTTATTTGGTCTTCCATTTTCCTTGACATTGCTCTATATCTTTTTCAATTCCATCCTTTCTTCCATCATCTTTAAGCTGTCATGTATTTTACCAGCACACACAAAGACTGTAATAGAAAAAATACAATCTTCTCTATGTTCCATGATTCTTTCTATCACTATATACTCCATGCCTAATTTGTATTCATCATTATTATTGTCAAAATATTAATGTTCTTTCTCATTCACTTGCTTATTTTCACTTTCCACCACCTCAAGCTTCCTTAACCTTGTATTTTCATCCTCATTGTGTTCATTTTGACCATTATATGCCCATGAAATCACCTTTGTCTCAATTGTACCTATAAATGTCTTTTTGCCATATAACTCATCTAACAAATTTTACAAAATATCATCAACACCATTCAAAAAATATTCATTCCATTCGTGCTCATAATTATGCTTACCAATTTCAAATGCATAACTGAATTCCTCTTACACAATTTCAAGGAATTCACACACATCATCCTCAATACCAAACAAAATTTCATCAATTTTACTTACCTTGCATTCACCTTTAGTTCTTTTGTCTTCTTTAACCTTCTCTCTATTCTTTTCTTCTTTTCTCATCTTCTCTTTTTCATTCTAAATCTTCTTCTTCAACTGAAATTTCTTATTCCTCTTAACAATCGACATCACATGCCATCTAGATTCATTTTTCATCACAAATTCAAGCAAATACCTTGGTTTCTCCTTCATCACCTTTATCAGTTTCTCTTTATCTACTCTTAACTTCTTCACCTCTTCTGCCACCCACTCTTCATGATTCCTCTTCTTCTCTTTCTTTGTTTCTTATCTCTTCTTCTTCTCTAACTCTTCTTGTTTTCTCTTGTAGCTAATCAATTTTCACAACTCCTTGATTTATTCCTCTTGATCCATTTCTCTCTTTGAAAATTATTTTTCACCTTTCCTCTTCTCTTCCACACTTCGCCTTGGCCTCACCAGGTATTTTGGTGTCTTCACTATCTCTTTTCAACTTCTCTCACTTCTCTTCACCTATCAATTAATTCAATTCACACATTGTTAGCCAAAAAAGCATGCATTAAAATGTTCAAAATAAAACCAAAAAAAATAAAATCCACACTCTGGTACCAAATGATGCAAAGAGAATTACCCCACAATGCATATATTCAATTCTCAATATATTTCAAACAATAACTTCACTCAGTCTCTATATAAGAGGATCCACCACAAGTCTACAAGGGCTCAAAACTTGTAAATTTAAAATTTGACACTTAAAAGGTTCCTATAAAGCATTTAACTATCTCACTCCATATGCATACCTCATTCCAATTCCAATTAAATCACCCAACTCATCCAAATCCATGCAACTATCCATTGATCCTAGCTTTCTTATTTTTTGCCAACTTCTAGTTTGTTTTCTTGTTTGTTCAAGAATGAAAGTTTTAACTTATTTATCCTTCAATGCTCCTTAGGAATATTCCTATACTCATAAACATCACAAGATAGTTAGAGTTACCATATAATGCATTCAAAACAAGAAAAATCAATAACTCCTTTGTTTGTTAAAACTAGCCTCCTTATGCCCTTAAGACATGGTATTGTGCCAAAAATATACATATATATTTATAGAGGTCACCAAAATACCTCATAAGATTCCATATTACTATCTTACCATCCCTAAGATTTCTTGAAAATCACAGACTCCAAATCCTTGTGCAACTCCTTATAACTCACTTTTTGACATTTCTTGCTCTTGAAGCACTAACTAGTCTGAGGCAATCTCACAACTCACTTAAATTCCAATGTACACATTTCCAAGACACAAAATCAATAATTTCAAGAACCTATTATGGATTTATAAAGGTATGATATGTTTCAATTTTGAACTCAAAATTTAAGGTTTACTTCCTTTGTAAAACAACCCACTTTACTAGACTTTGGACTGTGTTTCAAGACCTCTTTCCGAAAATTAAACATGGAAAATTCAAAATTAATTTTGAATATCTTAAGGGACTACCCTGACATGATTAATTCCAAATTTCAGACCAAACCAGCTTAGTTTTCTACCTCATCAAATTGCATACCGTAGCTCAGACTAATAAAACCCTCACAAGGAACCTGGTAGGTGTTTTTAGCATAACATTTTCAAATATTTGCTTCAAACCATGAAATTTTAACTGAAGTTTTTTGTAATCCTAATGCAAGATATTTATTACTATAAAATATAAAGGAGAATGTGAAATCCATTTCAAGTATTTATCTCATTTTCCTACCTTGGGTAAAACACACAGTTTCACACAATTTTATTATTCATTCTTCTAATAATATAAATGAAATCTTTTCAAATGCATCAACGTTCTTGGTACATCAAGAATCCTTTGATTTCTACTTGTGGAGATCTCAAATAATTCATTCCCATAGATGAGAGATTATGCACAGTTCAACATATTACTTCACAATTGTGCACACATATCATCACAGTGATTATCAACATGCAAACAAAAAAGTGCACTATGAAGGATTCACTACCATGCAAGGATATTAAAGAAAAGTAGGAGATGAAATCAATTGGCACACTCAACATTTACCTCTATCTATGTGATCACATTCATACTCTCCTTTTATCTCAGTTAAGGAGTCATCCACACATCAAAACACGGGGTTAGTTTATCACATAAATATCAGAGTGATTCCTTTAAAACTGGTCAAAAATCATCTAATTAAGTCTCCTTGGAATTACAGGAAGAAACTATCATTCTTTAAATGCAAACTCATAAAATTCTCAACAAGACCAAATTTCACACAAACTAGACTTCATATTCATATCAACAGTGTTTTTTTACAAAATGTGAAGTTTCCACTTTTACCTCTTTCCTATTACTACAAGGAATAATATTCAAAAAATGAAGCACACCCATGCATGCACCTACTCTAATAATGTAACTGAATATTACCATGTGACTCTTGATCTTCCATGCTAGGAGGGTTCATAACTGCCCCTTTTTTACATTGTTTTGAAGTATCTAAATGATTTTCTTCCACCTAAAGACTCAACACACATCCTACAACTTAATAAGACACTTATGAGACCATGAAAAACACCTAACAAACACATAATAACCTATAAGACACTTATAAAACCTTTTACAAGTCCATATATCCATTGCATACCATTTGATAGTTTAAAGGTCCTTTTTTAGAGGGAAAGTACATAAGGGATAATTCAAATTTCCCATCTTCCATGTTGGTTTGAAATGACTTATATGAACCACTAAAACATATAAATCTCTCCCAAAAATCACATTGAATCCAAGAAGAATGAATTTTGAAATTCAAGGTCTTCTTATGGATGCTCCTACATTAATCATACGCTGAATATGGAGAAAAATAAACCATGTACTTGTTTGTATAACTATGTCTTTAGCTAAATCTTCCTCATCCTTACATGATCTTGTTCTTCTTCCTTTGCTCTTACTATTCTTTCTTACCTCATGACCACATGGATACCATAGTTTTCTTTTTGTAGACATTAAATCATTCAATTTGGGCATATTTATATTCCTGATCACATACCACTATTCATATGATTCCTAAGTGACAAAAGTATTAATTGACCACTGTCTTTGGCCTCTTGACCTGCTTTCTATTTTCCTCTTTGATCTTACACACCTTTTTGCCCAATCTGAATTTCAACACTTCAATTTTTTTGAGTCTTGACACCAGAGCCTAGCTAGAATGCCAACATCTAGGTTCCCCCATCCCCTCTAGGCACCCCTGACCTCTTTGTATCTTGCCTATATCTTTTGTCTTTTTTAGTTGTTTGGGCATCTTATTTATTACTATTCACCCTTTTAGTTGTTAATTATGAAACTTAATGAATGGAATCATATAAATAGAAATCTATGTGATCATAATAAGGGGACCAAGCACTAAGAATCTACTATCACCACCTAAAGTTGCATCCAAATTCTAGTAACAGAGAATTCAAGCATTCATAGAGCATCCATTCAAGGGACAAGGGACTGCATTATTCTACATACACTTCATAGGAGGGGAAGTTTATTTTTCCATGCACACATCTATCTACATTTTCTACATCTATCTATTACTTTCTATCAAGTGCAACTTGCACATGATCCACCTAGGGCATGATTATACACACACATGCATAGAACTACATGGAGTATGAAATTTAGTGCAACACCCAGATCATAAGTTCACTTAGTTAGGTGATCGATGGGGTCAGTCCAACTCCCCATTTGCATATTTTTTATTTTGAGGATTTTATGTGTTTTGGGGTTTTCAAGTTCTCTTTCTATTAGTAGGTTTGAGGAGAAGTTGACAATCAAGCAACGAAGCACAGACAACTAAAGGTAACATCCAAAAAATATCTCACCACCCTAAAAAAATGGTTTTCTAAGGTTATGAAAAGTCACCGACACATAGAGAAGGTCCCTAGTGCCCCTAACCCTGTCCAGGAACCCTATTCTCGGCATTCCCAACATCTTTGCATTTTTTTGGGTCTGATTGTAGCATCATGTTTACTTGTTTCACCAGTTTTTTAGCCTGACATAACTTTGGATTTATTACAAATTAGCTAAGTACTTTTGTCCCTCCCTTCTACCTCGGGTTTTAAATTTATTATCTTAGTTGCTTGGGTCAAACTTCTAGTTTATTGCATATCTATATTTGTGTTGTAACTTAATTAGAATTTAAAATTTATATTTCAATATTTTTAAAATCATTTAGTGAACCCGACTCATTTGACCATAGTTGAATCCTCTTTCATCACTTCTTACATATTTATTAGGCTCCTCTTATCATGGATATTTATATTCATGATTTCTTGCTAGGTAATCCTTAGTTTATACTAAAATCATTACTCTTTTGTATACTACTCAGATTCCTTCCTCTCCTTATCCTGACATTGTTTATAAGGCATTTGTAGATGCATTTCCTGAACAAATTACTTTTCCATATACTATAGCTAACAATATTTCTATGCACGAAAATGATCCTTCTCTATATATATGAGTCCACATCAATAGTTTGGAGTCAAGCATTCTTTATTTGATACTGGATCTCAAATAAATCAGTTTCCTTTATCATGTATTCAATTTATAGGACTTCCCGTATCTATTCTTAACCCAACATCTATTACTATTCGAGCATACAATTCCACTATGCGTCCATGCATAGGCACTGTCATCTTGCCACTCACAATTGGGCCAAAGACTATTCTAGTTCTATTTTTTTTATTGACATCTCAGTTTCATATAATTTCTTACTTATTAGGCCATGCCTTCACATAATGCAAGCAGTGTCTTTGATAGTTCACCGATGTGTTAGATTCTTACATGAATGCTTTGAATATGAAGTTCCCACTAATAGTACACCATTCCAATATTGTAACCTATATCCAACCACTGCATTACCTATTCTAACTTCTACTATTATGCATCTTATTTTTTATCCGCGACCCATGCACTATCTGGACAAATTTCCTCCACTTGAGGGAACCATTTGTACACTATACGGAAACCCCCCATTATACTGATGTTATGCTGATTTATTGGGGGTCTATCCATATGTTGGACATCATATTACCTTCAGTGTTGTCTCACAAGAAATCTGCATCTGTACTTCCTCCCTTCACATGCACTTTCTTCATGAATAATGTTTAGTGGTCGCATATTCCATTCGATCCCACTTACTTTGGCACTATTTGCACACATGAAGGATTTAATTGTCTTGGGTTTACACTCAATGATATATTACCTCCATTGCATTCACCACATCTATATCTCAGATATGCTTACATTACTACTACTTATGGCCTTCTAGTATTTCATTTATCAGTATTTTTTGCATGTAATCCACGCATTGCGCAACTTATTCTTGGAAAATCCTAGCTAGACTACATTTGTGGCACATTAGATCCTAATCATATTGACATTTCATTCCCCATGCACTTTGGCTGCATTTTTATTTGCAATAAATAATTTTTCAGATATTCACAAAATCTTACTTGTTGGTATGCACACAGATGTCCATTACCACCTTTCACTGAAGAGGAATTTGTAATGGGCATGTATAATGTACACCACAATGGCTCTCTACAGGATCAACCAAACACTATATCCTACCAAGTATTGGATGCATCACCATTCAGTTTTGACCATGACAATGACGATGTTACTTGATCACACTTATCATTATACACTTGGGGGGCATCATGCTTATTTCCCCCTCTATTATTATCAGTTGTCATGTATTTATATTTGGTCACTCTGCACTTTGCATCTAGTATTTCACACACATCTTAATACATTGGTATCTTCATTACCCAATGACACACTCTTGTGTTATAGTTCACACTTGACTCTTGAAGGCTCACTACATTCATGGACCTCACATCACATCACACAACACATTTCACACTTAGGGAATTCATGACATATCTTTCTAGTGCACATTCATCATGGTACACTACCCTATGATGCACTCTAGTTCCATGGTTCATAATCGACTGTTGAGGGTATAAATCTAAAATGAACCTCACCCCACACACTCACTTACTCACACACTCTATATCCTCTAAGTTTTTATGATCATATCTTTCTAGAACACAATTCAAACCATTTCCATATGACTAAATCTTGTTCTATGGTTAATTTTCGAATGTTGAGGGGGCATTTATAAATGAAACTCATCTCATGCATAATCATTCACATTCACTCAGGGGGCACACGAATCCTATCAAATTCATTTTTCATTCCATTACATCTCACTCATCCACAACATACTACATATCTTGGTTGCATATTGTTCTTGATTACTTATACTCGCATGATACATCATACTTGTTATGTTAGATGGATATTTTTTATGTCATTATATTTATCATATACACATTCAAGTTCACTTTCCTTCTAGTTTTGATTTTAAAATTTACACATATGATTACATGTAGCATAGATGTTTGGCACTATACCTCTTACCAGTCCTGCAACAGGCTCATGGGGGCATCAACTTTCGTACACATCAAAAATGTTATTTTTTTAATTTATACTATTTCCTATTCATATTAGCACACTACATCATATTAGATCATATAGATTTTTACATATCTTATATCTTGATAACATTATAATAAGTAATTCGTATGCAACATTTGTCTTGCAGGAACTCTTTGTTATCATGGTTGTCTGATATACTACTTGTCAGTATTTGTCATTGTTTTCTCTTGTATGCCATTTTTTGCGCGATTTTCCCTTTTTCATGTGTGCACATTATATGATTTTGGCTTCAACAACCACGATTGTCTTATGAAATCATGAGTGATTTCCTATGTTTGTAACCCACTTGTCCCAATTTACTTTGTTTGCACTATTGTTTGTCTACTTTGTCTTTTGTCTTGCTATCTTACATACTTTTTTCTACATGCATTTTTATCTTGTTTACACTAAAACGTATTTCCTAACCACTTTGTTTAGGTTTGCCTTGGTTTATACCAAACACATTCCCTTCCTCTGCAGGGCTTCAGTTTCAGATGTACATTGGGGCCTCCTTTGGGCTGCATACTCCTAGCAATGTCACGTGTAACCCAAATGAGGGGGGAATCATTAGGTGAATTAGTCACCTGATAAAACAGTCTATAGTCACAGTATAACACAATTCAGTACCAGTACAACATAGTCTTCAGTCTTAGTAACGAACCAAAATCTAACTTGGGTGCTTAGTATAACACACACACACACACACACACACACACACACACACTAGTGCCCAGACATAAAGAGTAATGCCTGGGTACCCCTATCCCTTCCTGGGTTCCTATGAATATGATTTAGTTACATAGTTTTTTTCAGTTTGGCATAGTTCACAACAGTTTACACAATAACTTTTATAGGACAAACACAGTCCTTTAGCACTCAGCATGCATGCATTACACCTTCTTTTCTATTTTGCGTTGGATTGAACTAGATTGGATTTGCACTTGCCATATTGTTAGCAAAGGGATTTTCATGCATATAAATGACATGCAACAGTCAAGGGACAAAGTCCCTCCTCAATGAAGGTGTTGTTTCATTTATTGAAAACCAAAACTATATTTACATCTATACATTCAAAATTGTATGTGGGAGGTGTTTTGGGACATCAAATGGAAATAAGTTTGAATGAGGGAGACGAAATGGAATGAAGGAAAGAAATGGAAATGAATGGATGAAAGGAGCATACAATAGTTAGGTAAAAATATAGCCTAATATTGCATATAGAAAAAGAGGAACAATGAATAACCAACTCAAATAAAATAGAATTTGAATCAGCTAAACAAGAATAAATGAAAGGGAACACACATGAGCAAGCAGATATCTAAGCTTGATCACTGTGAAAAAAAACACAAAATTAATAATGTTGACAATAAGATTAAAGATAGTATTCACATGCAAGATTTAAACATGAAAATCTAATGAATGTAATAACATCAAATGCTACAAGAGATAATGAATGGGACACAAAGTTCATATTTCATTAACTCTCCAAAATGTCTTCACAAAATAACACAAAGTTTATGTCTTGAAAAAAAATATTTCTTCTCCTCTCTAAAATCCCCCCTTACGAATGAACCCCTAACTCCATTTTATAACCCAAGAGTTAGTTACAAGGTAATTAGGGTTTACATGAACATCAAATTATGGCACTTTCAATGACTTTTCCTTTTCAACTAACTTTTAAAAAGTAACTTGAAATTAGAAATCACTTAAGTTACCAAAAGTCTGCTATAAGTGAGTTAACAATAACATCACTTTAAAATATCATTTTAAATCATATAACAAAACCCAGTGCCTTATCCATTAAAGTGGGGTCCACCTATCTCAATCGTATGATAAATGGACTCTCCCACTTTGTTAGATACCATAATTCTATATTCTCATCCCAATGGTGAAATTAGGATGTATTACATTTTCCAGATGAAAAGATCTAAATATTTCCAATGTCTCGAACATCTTCTATTCTTTAGGAGATTCACTTGGTTGAAGCACAACCTTGTAGAACACCTACAATTCCAAAATATTACCTGACATATTATGGAGGTTTACTATTTTTGATCGATCATCCTCAAATAGGTTCCTCAATTGGATACAATGTTCCATTGGAATAGAGGACAAGTTGATGATAGGAATGTACATGTCCTTAAGCAATTGTGAGAATTGTTCTTCAACATGTTTCGATGAATGCCTATGATTATGCTTGTCCACGAAATAACAAGGGATTTCAACTATGAAATCTTGAATTGAGGTAAGTGAAGTGAAATCTTCATTGCATATGTTCATGGAATCTTCGAGAAGTGTCTTGCGTGAATTGAGATGTAAACACCATAGAAAGCATGTCCCTCAACATTCGAATTCAAGGATCCCCTCAATGGCTAGAATTCTAGATTCCATACTCATCATCTATTGCAAACTAGGAAATACCTCATCCATATTTGATATGTTAGAAGCAAAATATTCCTTAAAAGAAATGATTGGATCTAGGTATGCACTAATTCCTTCATAGAGCTTCACAGCTTCTTCGATTTTCTTCCTCTCAAAGCTGAGAATTTCTTAAAGCCAATATTTAGTTATATGGCCCAAAGGGTTTACCTCCTTAAATAGATTGAGTGTTTCTTTTTTGGGAGCAGCCACTACATCAGGTATGGGAAAAGTGGAGGATATTGGATTTCTCAGATGTTGAACATAATTCACCAACTAATTCTTTTCGGCCTTGAGTTGAGAATTCTGAGATTTATAATTTTTACGAAGTGGTAATATGATCTTGATCTCGGGTATGAGCTCGAGATATAAAATGAAATACTGAGCTTGAGCTTGAATTACAAATCGAACCAAAAATGAGTGTGAGCGAAAAATCGATCTTTCTCAAGAATCGGGTAAAAACTTGAGCTCGTGCTCACGAGATGAGCTTGTAAAATATTTTAAATCAAGATATTTTGTCGAGATCAAATCTTTGAGCTTGGGTATGTGCATGAATTGAACAAAAAATATTTGAGATTGGATTAGAAATCAAGCTATCGGGCCAGACTTGGTGTAAATAGAGAATCGGTTCTATTCTCGAGTTCGAGATCGATATAATATAATGGGTCGAGATTATTTAACAAACCAAAACTCGAGATTGTTTGTGTAAGATCGAGATCAATTGTCACCATCCGATTTTTGTTGGTGAGGTCAGGCTCATTTTCATCTTTCGTGTTGGGCCTGCATGCTCGGGAAAAGGCCTACGTGTCAACGGTTTGTGTTTGTCTTACGTGATAGATCCACATGATGCTCCCACAAATCCATTCTTATTTCCCTTGTGTAGACAACTGCGTGCCTATTTTCCTTTGACTTTCCTCGCTTGTTCTTCTGTGACTTGTGTGTCCTTCTAACATGTTCAATGGTGATTATCGCTGGAATGGAGGAAACAATTTGCATTCAGCTTGTGCACTCAAATTCCTTCCCCACGTTTTCAGTAGAACCTTTCAAACAGTTGTATGTGGTCTGCGCATGTGCCCAATATTGAATTGGGCTATGGGCATGAATTTGATAGAACATAATGATTTTGGCATGATTTTATTTTTCACAGAGAAGGATGGTCTTGAGAAAATGGTGAAGGATGGGTTCTGAATCTTGTGGTTCGGAGATGGAGACAACCACCTGGAAATTTAAAGGTTTCCTAGCTCTAGCTAATGCCCATGTTGGGTTTCCATGTGTAAGTTAAGGAGTTCCTGTGGAATTTTCTTCTCTTTCTTTTTGCTCTGGATGTCTGTAATTTTTACCTTCTTTGTCTTCCAAATTTCTCATGCTTCTGTAATTTTTTGTAACTATCTTCTTTCCTACTTCTCGGATGATGAAAGTGGAATTATAATTTCCCATGGAAATTAAAAACCCACGTGGAGAAAATGAGAAGCTTCTTCCAAATTTGTTGAATAATTTTTTTGAGGATTAAATTAATATTTATTTATTAAAAACCTTAAAATTTAATAAATTTGATTTTACTAAATAAAAAGGTAAAATATTTATTAATTAATTAAAACACATTTTACGACATAGGAGGACCACCAAACCAAAATTAACAAAATGAAGGCCAAAATGATCAGAAGAATAAAACGATCACGACGAAGGTGATAAACCATGAGAAATGACACTTCTAAATTTTTTAAAATTTTCATGTTATAATTTTGTGAAGTCAAAATTAGATGATAACACATCTGCAGTGGTGTTTTCACTTTGGGAAGAATTTAAATATTGGAGAATAACATTAGGCATTTCTCCCTACACTTATTCCATACTTGGCATGAGATAACCCAAAAAACTCACACTTGGCGCAACTGACCTGAGGTCACCCAAAAACTTTGTTCTTTTACAACATCTTCAGGATTCTTTCTATCTCTTTCACTCATCATGGATCATGTGCACATGTTCCTTTTTACATTTTTACGTACTTTTTATACACTTTTTACTCATTTGGATCAAATTTTTCATATACACATTTGAATGCTCATTTTATCTTCTCTTTTACATGTATGTCCTTATGGGAAACAATGAGTCACACATCATCAAACATCAAGCGACATCGAAAATTCATACAACACGACATCTAAGCATACACTTTCACCCCTTCACTTCCTCTTCTCTAGTATCTATGCTTCATATTTTGATCACTCCACACTTTTTCTTGTCTCCTCATCATGCTTTTCGCCATCGATCTACATGGTTATCAGGTACACATCTCTTATCTGCTTTATGTTATTGATAATTCAATCAATAACATAAAGTGGGGGAAAATGTAGAAGCTAAATCACACACTTTGGGCATATTTCTAGTCCTGATCACATGCCACTATTCATATTATTCCTAAGAAAGAAAAATACTAATTGACCACTGTCTTTGGTCTCTATACTTTCTTTTTGTTTTCCACTTTGGTAGTACACACCTAGTTTCCCAATCTATCTTTTGGCACTTCAATTTTTCTGATTCTGGACACCAACGCTCACCCAAGACACTAACATACAAGTGTTCCCTTCCCCTCTGGGTGCTCCTACCTCTTTGTATCTTTCTCGCATCTTTTGGGTATTTTATAGCCATTTTGTCATATTTTTTTTTACTAGTTGAACTTTTAGTGGTTCATTACAAAATTCAACCAAGGGAATCATATGAATACAAAGCTAGTGATCATAATAAGGGGACTAAGCAATAAGCATCTACTACCACCACATGTTACATCCAAATGCCATTACAAGAGAATTCAAACATCCATTTAGCATCCATTCAAGGGATAAGGGACTGCATTATTATGATACACTTCATAGGAGGGGAAATTATTTTTTCCATACACACATCTATCTACATTTTCTACATCTAGCTATTTCTTGCTATCAAGTGAAACTTGCACAAAAGCCACCTACGGAACAATTCTAAACACATACGCACAAAACTACATGGAGTGTGAAATGTAGTGCAATTTCCAGATTGTAAGTTCACTTAGTCAAGTGACTGCTGGGGTCAGTTTTACTCCCCATTTACATCATTTTCATTTTTAGAATTTATGTGTTTTGGGTTTTGCAGGTGCTCTTTATATTTGTAATTTTTAGGAAAATTTGGTGATCAAGCAACGAAGCACAGGAAATTAAAAGTGACATCCCGTGAACATTTCATGACCCTGCAAAACTAATTTTTTGAGGTTTTGAGTAGGAACTGACACCCGAAGAAGGACCCTAGCGCCACAAACACCAATAAACCTATTCAAGAGCCCTAGTCCTGGAATTTCTGACATGTATGCATTTTCTTTGGTCTGATTCTGACATACCATTTTCCTATTTCACTAGTTTTCCAACTCGGCACAACTTTGGATTTATTGCGAATCAACTAAGTATTGTACTCCCTCTCTTGCACCTATGGTTTCAAATTTATTAGCTTACTTGTTTGGGTCAAATTTGTAATTTATTACATATCTATATTTGAGTTGTAACTTAATTATAATTTAACATTTATATTTCAATATTTGTTAAATCGGTTTTGAATCTTCCATTTTCTTTAAATTTGCTTCTTGGTTTCTTGAGTTCCCTTTTCATCTTCTCCATCCTCAAGATTCCATCAACTTTACTTGCAAAAACATAATACAACAACAAACATACATTATTCTTCATGTTTTTTCACATTCTTCATCCTTGTATAACTCTTTCTCACTATGTTCTCATCACTTGTTATAATCTTCATTTTCTTGCATAATTTATTGTCCTCTCACATTCACTACCATATCATTTTGTTCTAGGCCTATAAATGTACCTTATTTTCCCTCATTCAGATCATTTTTTCCCTAATAAATCACTATTTCCTCACCTATAGCTGCACTCTTCCCTTTTTGTTCTATCAAATCAAAAAATATTTGTAAAATATCACCAAATTCATCTACTTGAAACTAATTTTCCTTCCTTTCTTATTCACCTTGCTCATCATTCCAACTACCCTTTCTTGTTTCATGCTTCTCAAATGCACTATTGGATTCAACTTGTAAAATTTCAAGGAATTCATTCAAAGAAACATCAATCTCAATTATAAAAAAATCAACTTTTCTTACCTTACCATCATCGCATGCATGCTTTTCTTCTTCAACCTCTTGTACCTACTTGTTTTCTAAGATTTTTTCATCCTCTTTCTTCATTTAATCTTCTCTTTCTTGTACTTCACTTACATTCTTGCTTTTTCATATCATTTTTATCTCTTTGTGTATTATTTGATTCCTAAAAAATCCTGATTTATCTTTCTTCCCCCGTTCTTGTTCACTTGTTCTTTCAATTTATTTCTTTGGCTTGTCATCCTCTCTCTCTATTTCTGATTTATGAAACTATTTAGGCATCACATATCCATGATTCGGACCTTATATTGAAATCTTACATGATTCTTCTCTTCATTCACCTCTTTGATGTCCTCTTTATCTTTATTTTCCATTGGCCTCAACTTCTTTTCTTCTCTTCTAATTGCTTCTCTCAGCTACAATATTTGTTTCCTCTTCATAAGTATCTCTATAGGAAACTTTAGTTTTCTTATCATCACACATTTAACTTCTTCTTTCATCATACTCTAATCTCTCATCAATTCTCCAAGCTTCTCTATATCATTTATGAACTCTCTCAACTCTTGTTCCATCCACTCTTCTTGTCTTCTTTCCTCTTCTCTACTCTTATTGGCTTATTTATCATTTCTTTCTCTTTTTTTTCATATTCTTGTGTCTTATCAACGTCACTAACTCTTCTCTATCTATTTTCTCTCTTTCCTTCAAAATCACCTGTCTCTCTCTCTCTCACACACACACACACACTTCACAAATTATCAGAATGATCAAAACTTATTTTTATGATCTACCTTTTATTTGATACCAAAATTATGCAAAGACTCATTTCACATTTAATGCACTCAAAATTTTAGAAATTACCAAACACCTATCTATACCCAAATTCTCTACAATTGTGATCATTACAAGAAGCCTAAAATGGCTTAAACATGCAAAAAATTACCTTAACATGCAAAACATGATCATTTAGCAATAAAATTCCTCTACAATCACCATTACCTTTTATCACATCCCATGCAATGTCAAACTCCCCTGCAAGTTGAACCAATATCATGAAAACTTCAATTACCTTTAACTTCTTCAACTCTTCCTCTAATATCTCTCTTTGGTCTTAGCCCCAAATGAAGAAAAATTTAGAATTTTATCTTTTCTAACACCTTCCAATCCTTTTAACCTATTCCATAACTAAAAACAATATTATATCCATAATCAAAATGACTAGCAATAATAAATTCATCAACATTCTCAAGTTTATTCAAATTGTCTTGTTATGGCTCTTAAGCACAAGAAGCTTGGTGGTTTCATAGTTGGGCCAGCTTGTGCATGACCAAAACAAAGTAAATACATTTTTAATCACACTTTATATCCCTCAAGGTGTATGAAAAATTTCAAGACTCAACTCTTAAATCTCTTCGTGTAAACTCCACTTTCGCTTTCCTATCTCTCAAGCCTATACTAGCCCTCCTTTCTCAATTTTCTAGGATTATATTTCATTGTAAGAGGTTTAAAACCATAAGGAATATATTTTAGAATACCCATTTGAAAAATTAATTATTTTGAAAAAATTAAATATGCGTTCTTTTACAAAATCCCCTTCAAAATCACTATGGCATGTTTCACATTAGATCTTTGACCTGTGGCAGATTGTCTTCACCATAACTATTACCAATAACTGACAATATAGGAATTTTCATGTCAATTTTCCTTGAATAAGGTGCTAAGAATTTTTCCACAAAATTTTAGGTTCTCAATCAATGGATAAAGACTTCAATTGGATGATCTATACAAAACCTTAAGAAGCATTTTTGAGAAACCTGAGAGGTTAAAAATCTTCACCAAACGATACGTTTTTACTTTCAAATCCCTAAAATTTCATTATATGTATATTACTATATACTCTATGTGGTTTCCTTATGATTGAGGGAGTAATAATCCATTAAACCTCAAAATACTTGCGATTTCTACTTACCTGACCTGTAGGAAACAATTTTACAAGGTTTACACTTGCAAGAGGTAAGATATTTCCACATTAGATTACTTTTGTACTTAAAACCTTATAAAAGAGCTAATTCTCAATCCTATACTCTCAATGACCATGCAATCAAACTCAAAATGCTAGGTAAACACTTATCTAACTCCTACAGAATGTAGATGATTATTTTACAAGTTCTCAATGCACTTTCATGAGAAGAAAATAAAGTATGAGTCTCTCTCATAGGGTTAGGACCTCTAAGATCAAACATACTAGTCTCTTACAATAAAACCAATGAAAAAAATCTTTACCATACCATTACAATATTTAATTATCATTCCATGCCATTGTAAGATAGCTCCTTGAAATGATAGAACAAGGTATTAGCTCTGCACATTTGAGTTAATCAACTAACATACTCACATGAAGAGTTTTTCTTTCATTGAAAACAACCATAATAAACCTTACATTCTTGAATAATACAGAGATACAATGAAACATTCATTCATGTAAAACATTTAAACTTTCTCTTCAAATCAACCTTTATTATTTACTTGGCCAAAATTACAGTCTATTTCTTCACAAACATGATCTTTCTTCATACATTCTCCATCTCCTTTATTTATCATTAGTTCTCCTCGTGATATATTCCATCCACTAACTCTCCATACAAGTTTTTTTAACTCATTCAACTTACTATAAGACTTAACTAATGCTCAATACTCTCATGATGCCCATTACACAAAAAGATGCATATTGCATCATTTTGTAAACATTTTACTATTCATCCCTAGGACTCACAACAACACATTCATATTCTCAGACACACTTATAAGCCATCAAAACTTTATTTCAACTCTTTGACAAGACACATTGGCTCTTTTACATGCTTTGAAATTTAAATTACAAAAATGGAGGGAAAAGGATAAATTTGGAATTTAGAATCACTTAATCACTTAAGAATCTCCTCCATGACTTCAAAACCATTTAATACACTTAATTTGATCTCATAACCATGATAAGAATGATAATTTTCATTTTTGATGTCCTTTGATGATGCCCCTACATCATACTCCCAAGGTGGAGAAAAATAAACAATGTAATTATTTGTATACCTATGTCTTCAGCTAATTCTTCCTCATATTTGCATGCTATTTCTCTTCTTCCTTTACTCCTATTTTCCTTGATTTCCTCATGGCCACCTAGATATCATATTTTAATTTTGAATCTTGCATTTTCTAAAAAAATTCTTCTTGGTTTCTTGATTTACCTCTTCATCTTCTCCATCCTCAAGATTCCATCAACTTTACATGCAAAAAATAATAAGACAACAATAAACGTACATTATTCTTCATGTTTTGTCACATTCTTCATCTCTGTATAACTATTTCTCATTATGTTCTCATCACTTTCCTTTTTATAATCTTCATTTTATTTCCTAATTGATTATTCTATCCCATTTACCACCATATTATTTTTTTCTAGACCTATATCTATACATTCTCTTCACTCATTGAGATCATTGTTTTCCTAAGAAATCAATGTTTCCTTGCCAATAGATTTTCCCTTTTTGTTATATCAAATCCAAAAAACTTTGCAAAATATCACCAACTTCATCTACTTGAAACCAATTTTCATTCCTTTCTTCTTAACTTTTCTCATCATTCCACTCACCCTTTCTTGTTTCATGTTTCTCAAATTGACTATTGGAGTCAACTTGTACAATTTCAAGGAATTTACTCAAATAAACATCAATCTCAGTTATGAAACAATCAAATTTGCTCACCTTATTATCATCAAATGAATGATTTTATTATTCAACCTCTTGTACCTATTTGTTTTCCAAGAGTTTTGCATCCTCTTTCTTCATTTCATCTTCCTTTACCATATACTTTTTATCTCTTTGTGCATTTCTTGATTCCTCGAAAATCCTGATTTCCATTTCTTTCCTTGTTCTTGTTCACTTGTCCTTTCAATTTATTTCTTTGTCTTATCATTCTCTCTCTGCTGCTGATTTTTGAAGCCATTTAGACATCACATATCCATGATTCCGACCTGGTATTGAAATATTTACATGACTCTTCTCTTCATTCATCTCTTTGATGACCTATTTCTCTTGGTTTTCCAATTGCCTCAACTTGTTTTCTTCTCTTTTGATTTCTTGTCTTAGGAATATTTGTTTACTCTTTGTAATTAGCTCTATAGGCCACCTCACATTTCTTCTTATCACATATATAACTTCTTCTTTCATCATAATCTCATCTCTCATCAATTCTCCAAGATTCTCTATATGTTTTCTCAACTCTCTCAAATCTTGTTCAATACACTCTTATTGTCTTACTACCTCTTCTCTCTTATTCTTGGCTTCTTTATCCTTTATTTTTTTATCTTATTTCCTCTTCTTATGGCTTATAAAGTTCACTTACTCTTTAACCAACTCTTCTCTATCCTTTTTTATCTCTTACCTTCACAATAACCTATCACTCACTCACTCACACACACACACACACACACACACACACACACACACACACACACACACACACACACACACACACACTTTTCACAAACAACTTTCACAATGATCAAAAATAATTTTTATGATCTACATTTTCTCTGATACCAAAATAATGTTGTTATCCCATTTTTGAGCTTGTTGATAAAATGGGATAAGCAATCAAAATTTTCATGAAGAACCTGTTTATGAACCATTTTTCATCCAAGGATTTCTTTAAAAATACCTTACTTTCTGAATTATTTTTTTGGGTTTCTATTATCTCAAATTAACCCCCTCCTAGATTAATTTGGATAACTCACTTAAAATGCACATAAGACTTTATACAAGCCTGGGATGTTCAAATGACCATAAAAAGTATACACCACCAAAAAAATCAAATTCCTAGGAGGAAGGAACATATGGTGGCATTACGGGTCACTTCATATAATTTGGGATCCGTGGATCTCAAGTCCCCAGAATACGCAAGAGTGGATAGAGTTTTGGGTCTAGGGTGAAGCACAAAGTCAACACGTCAGCAACTGATCTAAGACTAAAAGGAAGACATGTGTATGAATTTAAGTACACTTCAATTCATATGCATTCTATGGAAACCAAGTCTGTGGAATAAACCAGGTTTCATAATGCTTCAGGTCTAGGTGCTCAGGAAGGTCAAGGAGGGACACGTGACACAACTAGATTAAATGAGGCTTTAGGTTTGGATAGTCTGGCAGGTCAACATGGAAACATGAAAACATTTTTGCAGAACCAACAATGGATTCCACCTAGATAGAAGCCATGATTCAAAGGGAAAATTTTGCAATGTGAACATGAGTTGAGGTAGGGGGAAACATGTCACCATTCTAGAGAAATTCTAGGCAGATGTACCCAATGAGCGTGAGGTTCACAAAATCAACCAAGGTTGATAGAATTTCAGGTTTGTGTGAGGGTTGAACATTCAATAGTGTGAGTAGGAAAGGTGACAAAAATATAAGGCACCACATGGCACATGATCAATAGCTGACATCAGACATGCATCATCATTTTGATGTAGGGTGAGTAAATTAGCTCTTGCAGACGTAAATTCTATAGAATGAGCCAAATTTCAAAGCATTTCAGGCCTATAGAGGGCAGTATGTAAGGATACAGTCAAAGGCATGACCCTGCAACAAAGGAAAAGTAATGCACATGTAGACAAAGAAAATTCTCAAAGCCAATCAAATGTAGCCACATGTCACTCTCATGTTCATCCCGACATGGAATTTTTTAGTTGGCAGTAAATTTTTTTCTAGAGCTCCAAATATGCAAAATTGGTCTCTTTGGAAAGGTCTTCTCAAACCTTTCAATTTGGCATCATTTTATTCAGAAATCAATGGTGTTTGGTGGGATAAAAATAGGAAAAACATTTAGGTCATTAATGCACACATCCATTCAGCCTAACCATCTCATTTCTTTAGCTTGTGTCTCCTTCTTCTACAAGATAAAACAAACATGGGGAAGTGCATCTAACAACATTGAAGGTGGATTTGCGGTCATTGGTTTACTATTTTTAGTATGAAGTTCAAGCAGTTTTTGGATTTTTCTCCACCCTTCTCTATAAATGTAAAATTTTGTGGCATTGCAAAGGGTTAGAGATTCTTTGCATGAAAAAGATCTTGAAATTTTATAGAAAGGGAAAAATTTGTGTTTCCTTTTTCACCATTGAAGAATGTTAAAGATCTATGTTACAAAACTTGTCTTGTGGATAAATATTTTTCATTTGAGGTATTGTTCTTACGTTCAATGCACTAAATGTTTCTTTTCTTTAATATATAGTTTATTGAAGCTATAGTAACTTGTTACTACTTGATCGTGTGTGATTATCTTTTGATCTACATTTTCTTAAGTGAAATCACGTTCTTGTCTAGTCTCTTCTTATTCTTATAAATTACTCATTTCTTTCTTCTTCTTCTATCTTTGTACACCCTCCTTTTGAACAAGAAAAAATCTACTGGGATGAGATCCTAACCCTGAATGGTTAGATTAATGTAGATATTGTAAATATTATTTGGTGTGCATAAGGTTAGTAATAAATAGGGTGCTTCCCCTTTATTTGAGGATGGAATTTGTCCTACATACTGTGGTTGAACCTCAAATATTTTATTTGAAAAAATATCCAACCAAATTTTTTTGGCGACTCTATTGGGGAATACAGAAAAGTAAGAATAATCCTATTATACTATTGGCGATTTTGTATTTTCTTTGTTCTATTATTTATTTCTAGAGTTAATTTGGAAAGAAGGGAGTCTACTCACACAAGCTGAGAAAGATGTGAATTTTACCCCTTATTCAATTTATTGTAACAACACAATTTTAATCTTGCACCAGAAAGGTGATCCTCAGGACGTAAAAATAGTTCATCACTTGTGTGTAGGAATCATGCTACGTAGGAAAATGACACCTCAAAAATTTATTGAGCATTATTCTTTAGTGATACCTAGATTCTTACACATACCACCTCTAGACAGATGGCTAGACAACAACAACCACAAGCTTTGGTCCGTTGGGGTCCAACTATTAGTCCCCTTTCACTAGTTTAACCACTACATGTTTCCACATGGGTCATGCAAGAACTTCCAAAAATTCAATGGTAACAAAAAGAAACACCCAGAAGAATATATTTATGTATTTTTTATAGCTTGTAGAGTTCTAGGAGTGGCTCATGAATATGTATATATTCATTTTTTCATCGATATTATTCAGGGTACTGTTGTAGAATGGTTTACTAACCTTCCATTTGCATGTATCACTAACTGGGCTACTATGAGAAAACAATTTCAAGCTAGATTAAAAACCACATAAGATTCACGTGCCTTGTTAGAAAAATTCACCCAGATACAGAAAGAGTCACATGAGCCTATGCATAATTTCATGGCCAAGTTTAATAAGCTGATCTATAAAATCCCAACATGTGAAGTTCCTTCTCTTGAAAATCAAAATTTCTTATTCATTAATGCACAACTTCCTTAATTAAGTTTCTTGTTGAGAAGATCTAACATTCCTGACTTAGATGGTGCACAGTCAACTACCACAGAAATTGAAGATGATCTTATCATGGCCGGTACGATCAAAAGAGACTCTTCTAAGGTTAAGAATCTGAATACCTCTCAAGGTACCTTTGATCCTATGATATAGATAATGGAAAATGGTTTATTGAATCTAAATAATCATATGTATCAATAAGCATCAACATCTCCTTATAGGGATATCCCTAGGAGGAAATTCAACAATAACAATGGTGATCTTGTGAGAGATAGGAATTGTTTTCTAGATGCATAGGCTAGATTGGCCATTGAATCTCCTCCTATTAATTCAAATGTTGAGGTAATTGAAGAAGAAGAAAAATTAAATGATGAGGCTAATGATGCCTTTTAATTCTCTGGTTACACTGATGAGTCAGATGAAGACTCCAATATAGTGTACTTAGATTATGAAGAATATGATTGTAAGGTTAGTGGTCAATACTTTACCATTTTCAATTAATCTCATAATCTAATGAAAGAAGTGGAGAAAATTTGAGAAAAATAAGATTCAATAATTATTGCTAAAAGGGAAAATCCTTTTCCTATTGAACCAAAGGAGAAACCTGCTGCTAAGAAAGTTTCCAGTGCTTCTAACCCTCCTCATAACCCTTTTCCCAAGACTAGTCCTCCTAATGCACAAACAAGTATTGTAAGGTTTTCACCTTCATCTTTCCATCCTACACCATATTTTATATCATTGATCACACTAAAATAAATGAGATTCAAATGTTTGAGGTGGAGTACCTCTAATCTAATCTGAAGTAGTTTGAAAGGATTTCCAAATTCATTAGAAATAAGATTTTATACCTCATAATGTCACATCTAAATGAATCATCCCTAATACTATACTCCCCTTTTATCAAAAAAATGTTTCTTCAACCTCCTCCTCTGAAAATATTGAGCCATTTTATTTTCTCCTGCTTATTAATGATTTTAAACTAAGAAATTTTTTTTTTTATTCTAGGGCCTCAGATAATGTTATGGATGTAAAGGTAGTTCATGCTCTAAGAATGACTCTTAAAAAACCATTTGGACGTTGCTACTCCATGGAAACCAAACAATTTGCACTAATTGGTCAAATCAAGTATGCATAGTTCACATTTTCCGCATTTCCAGAGAAAAGGGTCAAGATGACTATTTTAGTTATGGATATTCCAACAGCTTATGGTATATTTCTTGGGAGATTTTTTTATAGGGATGTAGGTGGAGAAATTCATATGGAATGGAAAAAGGAAATAATACCAGTTAATGGAACCATGCATGTTCTTGAACTTGAACCTCAAGAGAAATATTTGGTCACAAAATCTTACGACATGAAGGCACAAATTCTTTTTGAAGATGTTGGTCTAGGAATTTTTTTTGTGACTTTAGATCATAATTTTTCTTTTACTTTAGTCACAAAAGCATATACCAATGTGATACGTAATTCTGAATTTGATGGTATTTTCTTAACTTCTGGATCACGAGATGGTGTAGTGCTAATTTTTCTAGAATTTGAAATCTTTCCTTTTTCATTCAAATTACAATTTGAAAATACTAATAACACTTCCGAATATGAGGTGTTGTTGTTAGGGTTGAGGATGGAGAAAGAAAAAGGGATATCAATCTCAAAGCATAAGGGGACAAAAATATCATTGTGAATTAATTTAAGAACATCTATTAGGTGAAGAATGATTGGTTGAGGCATTACAGAAACAGGATTTGGGACTGTATTGAGTATTTCGAATCCTTTTCAATCAAAGTAGTTCCTAGAAATCACAATGACAAGGGGGATTATCTTGTAGTGTTTGTTTCATTACTCCTTCCTCATCCTGAGTTAAATTAAAATAAATATACCATTGAGGTAGTATATCATACCAGTTCTCCTGATAATTCTTTGCATTTGAAAATATTTAACGATGATAACTAGATTTTAAATTTTTTTGGAAAATTCTAATCATTTCAGCAAGCTCTACTTTGAGGTTTTTGAATCATCTTTCAATGAATCCATTTCTTATTCACAAAAATAGATTAGTGGAGAACTAATCCAACTAAATGGAAAAAAAATACCTAAAGGCTTGGTGCATTTAGAATGATTGTTAGATTAACATGATTGCTTCAATCAAAAGAAGAAATAGTCTGAAGTTGATTCCTCCATTGAGATTGAACAGGTTAATCTCGAAACTACAGAGAAACCAAAAATTGTAAACATAGGTAAATATTTCTCCCATGAGGAAACATGGAAGTTTGTTCCAATTTTGAAGAAATAAGTGGACGTTTTAGCATGGTCTTACATAGATTTGAAATATTTCAATCTAAAATATGTCCAACACATTATTCCCCTTAAGACAGATGCTCAATCGTGCAATAAAAAAACGTCATTACAACCCAAATATTTCTTGCACAATTCTTGTAGAAATTCGAAAGTTTTTGGATGCGAGGATTATTTTCTAATTCATCATTCTACATGGGTGACCAACATTGTTCCCATATGTAAGAAAGAATGGATAAATCTCTATTTTTTGTTGATTTTCAAAATCTCAATAATCTTTACTAAAATACAACTACCCTCTACCTATTATGGATCAAGTGTTATAAACAATGACATGGCTGGAAAATATTTCTATGTTGGATGTATTTTTAGGATACAATCAAGTTGAGTTTCCCATAGAAGATCAACATAAAATGACATACACTACCCCATGGGTTACATTTTCTTATCGGAGGATGTAATTTGGGTTGATTAATGTTGGAGCTACCTTTGAAAGGGATATGGATCTAGAATTTAGATAATTGATGGTAAAAATATTATATTTTATCTAGATGACCTTACAGCATTTTCCAAGAATAGGAATTATCATTGTAACCATCTGGAATGAGTTCTGGTAAGGTTTCCACAACAAAGGATTTCTTTGAATCCCAAGAAATTTATGTTTGGATTCATAGGAGGTAAATTACTAGGACATATTGTGATGAAAGAAGGAACTAATATTGACCCTGAATGGGTTAAATCTATAAAAATTCTCTCCCTTCCTCCAAGTAAAATAGGCGTGCATTCATTCTTAGGAAATGTTAATTTATTGAGACACTTTGTTCAAAATTTCACTGATAAGATTCAGAAAATTATCAAGATGATGAAAGGTAAAGTTCCATTTTGATGTAATCACCAATGGAAAACTTTCCTTTAGTGAAATCAAGGAATCCATAGCTCATGCCCTTGTCTTGTTATGCCTATATTTTCAAAAAAAAATTATCATATATAACTATGACTCGGTTTATACAGTGTCTGTTATACGAATGCAAAAGAATGCCGAAGGATTTGAATATGTGAGTTGGTTTCATGAGTTTCCCTTTGAAGGAGCATGAGATTAAGATGTCTTAGATTCGAAAAAGATACCTATGTCATGTGATTCGAGGCAGCTAACCCCATTTTAGGTATTACATTATGAATTCTCACACTTTGGTTCTTGTCCCAGATATGATCGGTGAAGTCTGTCCTCACTCAACAAGAGTTAGGTAGTCAGTGAGGTAATTAGATTACCAAAGAGTGAAATGCATATGACTTAGCGGCACATCCTCAAACCCCACAAAGCTCGTGTGTACATGGAACAGGTCTGTGTCAATTAATTGTTGAAGACAACTTTGAGGAAGAAGTTCACACAGCCGAGGAAAATCATGAAGAAGTGACCAAGGTACTTTTTTTGAGTACAACATGTTAGTGATCAAAATGATCTCACCCCTTTGTCTTGAACATGCCTTCAAAAATTTTTATGTTGTTTGGTTTACCCGTGTGGAAATGTGAGTTCAAATGTTACCGTCATGCCAAATCCATTTGAAAAATCCCGTGTTTAGGTTTTTTTCCTCTTTTTTGGTCAAGGATCATGTTAGACATATTTTTATTGAAGATCTCTGCAATAAAATGATCGTGAATCGGTTTTAAATCATGAAAAATGCCTCTATATACCATTCTTGGGTCGTGTTTCAAATTTCATGTTTGGCTCCATCATCTAATGATATGTGGCATTTTCCAGTTGGTTGTAGTTTAACGGATTTAAGTTGTAAAGTTACAATAATTTTATAACATCAAAAAATTGTTAACTAGGCCCCGACGCCCAAAGAATATTCCTTCGAATATTCGTAGTCAAAAAATGTAAAAATAGAAATAGACTCCACCTTCGAAGAAGTACATGTGTCACAAGTTGGTTGAATGCAGGGGATTGAAGCTTGATTTTATTTCTTGACACTAATTTGATAAAGTTTAAAAGTGCAAAGAAGCTCCCAAGACCTGCCAAGGACAAGTGGTGCTTTCTCATGTAAAGAGCGGGGAATAGGTTCGTTAGAGGAAACTGGTAACTTTGGGTTCAATTGAGAAAGAGAACAAATATTCAAAAATGGCCCGTGACTCCACCACCTTGGGATGAAACCATGTGTCAAACTAAGGATGAAAATTAAGGATGGATTATTGGGTCAAGTTGCTAAACATTTATATGTTTAAAACATGATGTAAAAGTGTAAAATGTTTCCCCAAGACCGCATTGCATAAGGCTATTCAGAAATGGCCCGTAACTCTTCCACCACTGGGATGCAACCATATATCAAACCCAGGATGAAAATCAAGGGTGGTCAATTAGGTCAAGTAGCTAAATGTGTATGCATTTAAAACATGATGGAAAAGTGAAAAACATTTCCCCAAGCCCATATTACATAAGGCTATTCCATGTGGATGGAATATATTTAAAATTGGGAAAGGGAAAATGGAGAGCCATGATGCAACACATTAATTAATGTCACCATTAATGTGATTTTTACATAAATCAAGATGGAACTTTGAATTTTTTTAATGCATTGGGTTTTTTGCTATCGTTTGCTGAGATTTGGATGCCATTGTTAGCAGAATTTCTTAGAGAGCAATGTGAGATTGATTACAGAACATGAAATGAGAACCAAATATTGAAAAGTCTTCAAACCAAAGATGAACTCCATGGATATTCACTTAAAAATCAATAATAACTAAGATGCTCTCATACTCTTATTCATTTGTAAGGAAATTCAAAGTAAAACTACGGCATTAAATATGAAGACCATGTTGTCAGGTTTTCCTGTTACTTCCACTATCACTAGTGATCTAGACAAAATCACATATACAGATTTGATGAATTTTGACCTGGATGAATTCCTACAAAGATTCAATAGCCTAAACAAGAGTGGACTAATAGAGGTGATTCAAGCTAGAAAATTTCTTTAGTTGGTCATATTGCACCCTCAGTACATTTCCTAGAAGTGGTAAGAATCTGTGCCATGAATTATGATCCATAGAAGAGGGAAGTACTAGATAAAATTGGTGAAGCAGTATTAACTTTAACACCCGTAGCCATCAGGATAATTCTAAAATTGCTTGTGATTAAAAATCCAATAACCCTGGGTATTGACTTAGCCCTATAATATTATGAAGCTAAGAAAAAGTATTATACCCATCTTATAAATACCAAATGTATTTTAACAAAGAAGAAAGTAACCACTTTAATACCTAAAGACTTGTTAAGGAAAAATTCACTAAGGAAAGAGAGGATTTGATGGTATTTTTGAGTCAAATGACTAGATTAGAGACAATGAATGAATTCAAGGAGTGGATGTGCACATATATGTGGATTTTTTTGGAGAAGAAGGGGAATATTTTCTGGGAAACCTTCATTACAGAAGCACTTCATGACCACATGATAACACTAGTACTAGAGAAATAAAATTCTATATGATGACATACCTGATCTACAAAATTTTAGGCCACAGGTGTTTCCTTGGCCTTGTGCAACATGTTGATTTCAAAAAATTCCAAATGTATGAGATTTTTCCCCAAATACAATTGAGTAATTGGGAAGGAAATGTAGGATTGGTAAATGATGCATTTTTTGCACCTATTATATGTTTGTTTAAACCAGAATGGGAACAATATAGGATTTTAGATGAGGCTAGGAAAACAATAATGGAGTATGGATGTTATTTCATTCAATACAAGAATTTTACATACATCAGGGTCAGTGGATTTAAAGGCCAGCCATGTAAGTTTCCCAGATATTTAGATGACAAAATGGCCTTATGTGAATTGGCAAGACATTTTGTTATCCTGTAAAATTGGCAAGGGTAATTTTACAGATAACCCTACCCAAAATTTTGTTCTGATCCCTCGTCAGGGATTCCTTGCATTCGGAACGTTGCAAAATCCCTTTCCGGGAAATCTAGTTTTCCAAACTTAGCCATTTTTGGTCTTTTTTGGGCGGGCGCATATAATGACAATGCAACATCAAATGTTCATGTGCCCCCTTTAAAGCCTTTGGCACATGCTTTCTTGTGTCAATAGGAGTTTTGGTGCGCCTCTCTATGTTGAGTCTTTCCTGCATGCGCCAAGGTGCGTGCACCTTCCTGTCAACATATCTTTTGTTGTGCCGAGGGCACACATATTCCTCTGTCGACACCACTTTTGGTGCGCCATAGGCACACATATTATCGTGTTGACAAGATTTTTTGTGCACCAAAGGGCACATGTTTTCTTGTGTCGATAGCTCTTTTGGTGCGCCACTTGAAAAGTTGGTGGCACATTTATTGCCTCCTCGCCTATAAATAGGCGAGTCTGCGCTGTCATTGTCACCAACGCAAATCACGTGATTTTTCTCTGTATCTGTCAGTGCACTAGCCCTGTCACTTTCAAATCACTTTGTGGACCCGTTTGCACATTTCTTCGTTATAAATATCCAGGTAAGAGGTCCTCTTTCTATTGTGCTTCGTGTTTGTGGTTTTTGGCTGCTTTTGGGTATGAATTGGATTGAAAAGATTGAAATCATGAACTTTCCCCCCTCTTGTCTTTCCACATGATCTTCCCCCTCTTTCCAGATCTACTGGTAGAGGAAGCTCTGTCCTGAAATATTAGCTTGGAACCCTTTGTTTAAAGCCATTTCTATCACCCCAAACGACCCTGCAAAAGGAGGCTTAACCATATGTAAACCCCTCAGAGAAAAAAATGAAGCCTAAAAGGAAACTGTATTTTCCTTCTCCTTTGGTGCACGGATGCATCCTGTAACACAAAGGATAGCTGTGCCAATGGTGCATCTGTCACCCCTGTTACATCATGATAAGCTGCAGCCCGCATGGTGCACTTCCCCCAGTTTGCTGCAAACACTTTCCATGTGCACCTCTTGGTAGCCCACCAAACTCCTGAGTGCAACATTACAAAATTCCTGCGCCCTTTGGGGCACCCTAGCATCCATGTGTAACAGTAGCTAAATCCTATGCGCCTAGTGCAAAGCTTTAAAATGGCGTTGGCACATCCCTCATTACAACAACATCATGTTGTGTATTCCTTCCATGTGCCGCGCCAAGTTCCCTTAAGCGCACAAAAAGCATATGTTACAAAAATATTATATGCGCCTCTGGCACACCAAAGTTCCATGCAACATGAAATATATATGCGCCACTTTGGCGCATCTTGTACCCGTGTAACATGAAAATAATCCATGCGCCCTTTATAAAACGCATCCACATGGCGCAGGCGCACTTGTGCTTACAACAACAAAATGTAATGCACCCTGCAGTATCCATGCACCATACGCCCTTTGGCACTGATTTATCACCTACAGCAGCCCTTTCCTGTGCGCCTTACTATTTAGCCCTGTAACCTGCAGCATTCATGCACCTTGCGCCCTGAGGCCTTGAAATTGTCTAACTCTTTCCTCTGTCAACATTTCAATGGAAAATCAAATAGCTGACATGGCTTTCTTGGGTTGGGTTTCACTTCTTATTCTTTCAGATCAGCAACTAAGCTTAAGAAGAACATATGTCAACATCAAGCAAGAAACCTATCAAATCTAAAGGCAAGGCCAAGCTCATAAAAGAAGAAATGAAGTATAAGTATCAGAGGGTTAGAATGCCCGAGTCCCAAGCAGAGTGTGACCTAGACATCAGAGACTCAGAACTGGGTCATATTGACATGGAAGATTTCTAGGCCAGAACCCAGATGGTCACAAGAAGTCCATGGATGGACAAGCTGATAGGCAGTGCCCTACACTTTGCTGGTGGGATCCCAGTTAGTGTCGTAAACAACGAATTTATGATGGTGGTAGCCCGATGCTACAACAAAGACACAAGATGTGTCCATGGTGAGAAGGGCGAAGGTTATAATTAACTTCACTACCCGCCACTTTGAGATAATGCTCGAAATTCCTCATCACCGAAACTTTGTGCCCATCAGCCAAGAAGATTGCATCAAGGCCTGGGACAACAATGAAGATCAGTGCATACAGCTGATGAATGAGGTTTATCTAAAGAACAAAAAAGTAGTGACTCGGTGGCCACAAGTCATTCATCGCAGTGACTTTTCAGAGGAACTCAGCGACATAATTATGTTCCTAAGCAGAGTCTTTGGGCTTCCTAATGCCCATTATTTTCACAAGTGGATGCTACGGTACCTTGAGACAATGAACAAAAATGTGCCCGATCAACACTTTGAATGGGCAGAAATCATAAGCAGCATAATATCAAAGCAGCTACAACAACTTAACACAACGGGGAGGTTCTATATGAACTCCTATGTGGTCTATGCTATAGCTTCAGAAAGGGACTATCCAGCTCTGATGTGATGCGGGGTTTGGCCCCAAGTTAAAATCTATGAATACTATTTAGAGCTGAAGCTGGAAAATAGCATCCCCCAATTCACAAAGATCAATGATGCATACTTCTACTTCATCATCTGCCTCTTGAGGTCGAATATGACTCACGGTCACACGACCAAGAGCCATCAGTGGTAGTTACTGAGAAGTGGGGGGCTCTGTTCACTCAGTTCCCCACATCACCTATCTAAGGGCAGTTAATTTCTTGGGGGAACCGACTAGACTGCCGAGGTATGCCGGGCCCAAGTTGATCCTATTGGAGTTATCGAGGCAGCTTGTCACTTATCACGAAAAGTGCCTAAAGAGAAAGAAGGGTGGAACTCCTTTCCCCCTCACAGTGGGTAGATATACATGTCTTACTCACCACAAGGCAAAAGATATGTTTGCAGAACTGGAGCTGCTAAATCTGAAACATGACTTCTCAGCAAGGCCCACCTTCGACCCAAGAAATTGTCTGCCTTAGGGCCAAGCTCGACCTGATCCACATCCCTCAGATCGAAGATATCTACATTGACATAGTATCATGAGGTTGAGCTCAGGAGGCCAGAGGATCATTCTCACTTGGCCTTAGCAGAAATCATCCAGTACGAGGTGGCCATCATCCCCAAAGGCTACCAAACTATTGAGGAGGAAGTGGATCAAGTATATCTTCACACAGGTGGGGACGATTGGCCTTTTACATTGATTGATAGAACCAAAGCACCTCAGAAAATTGAGGAAAGGGTCAAGGAAACTCTGCGTAGAATAGAGCATTGGTGCCATAGATGAACGGGCTCATCTACCTTGTGAGTCGATTTCACAACCTCTCCATTGGGTAACGCACCTCCTTGATCAAAATAACAGCCAAAAGGAAAAGGATCCTTCCCAGGATCAACTAGAGCCCATGATCAACAAGTTCATGGAATATCAATGCCCAATTCCACATCTCGTCACCCGAGTAGCAACAGCAGCAGGATATCCCCTTTCAGCCGCGGGATGACGACAATGAATGAATTCTCTCTCTTCTTCTCTCTCTCTCTCTCCTTCGACTTTCTTTTTGTAAAATATCTCGAGTATGTTGGCACAAATGATGACATCATCCATGTTGCACCATGGGATGATGTCATCCATCAAGTTGTCAAAAGTCAACATGACTTTGAGATATTGTTGTAGATATTTTGTATATTTTATGTAAATAGGTGGTTGGTTCCTTTTTGCCTTCCTTCTTCTCCTTCTTCTATAAATACTCAAATACTTGTTGTATTTGGGTGTAGTGGATATCTGTCAAATGAAAAATAGAAGTGAGGAGAAAAGACTTTGAGCTTTTTGTAACAGAAGGAAATATTAATACAATATTTAGACTTTGTGCTGAATACATGTGTTATATGCATCAGGTCTTTCTTACGTCAGATCTGTGTGTTTATTCTGTTAGATTTGCTTCTATTTTATTGTCATTTATTCATTAGTATTTCTTTATTCATTTATGCAAGTAGGTTTGGCTCTGTTTACTACCAATCCCAAAACATAAACCCTCTAACCTTTTTTCTTTGGAATTCATTTCTTTTCTTCCCTTCGGACCTAATCTTTCTTCATCCTCTCTTTCTTTCTTTTCTTTCCGCAGACGAGAAACAACCCTACTGGGATGAGATCCCAAACCCCCGAAGGAAGAATATTGTGAGACTTGCATAGATTCCTGCTGGTAGAATAGCAATAAACCAATTTCACTTTGCTGACTCAAAGAGGGGCTATGCCCTGCACACTGTTGACTCGTCTATCCATAAATCTGCCCATTTGACAGATTTTCGAGCCAACAGTTTTTGGCGACTCCACTAGGGATCGAACAGATCTATCAGATCTATGATGGTGGTGTGATAGAAAATTAGTAAAAATCTGAAAAATCACTACCTGTTTGCAAACTTTAACTTTTTGCTAAAAATCCAAAAAAAATTGCAAAAGTGCTCTAAATTGAAAATTTTCTTCTGAGATCCATAGATCTGGCCTAGTTGGAAATATTTAGTTCACTGAGTTTTTATAAAAATCTGTATTCTTGCCGTAGATCTAAGTTTTTGACTGTTTACCTAAAATTTTCAAACTCTTTCAAAAAGTCAAATTTAGATCTGGGAATCAGCTTACTAAGCTTCACTATTATTTTATCCTCGTTGTTCTTTGTCATTAAACCACAATCGGTTTCTCAGAAGAGGATAAAATTTAAATATTCAGAAAAGTACATGCTACTGGTTTTTGTCAAGAAAAATCATAAAATCAGCAAGTACAGCCAAAAAGAAATTTTAAATCTGCTCCACAACGTCGTAGATCTGGAAGGTACAATGGCAGGTGAGCCATTTACGCCTAGCAGGCGAGCTCGTGGAGAAGTCGATCCTACTTTCGATCTGCTTCAAAGGCACAATTTCAGTGTAACACCGGCGCGCTTTTCATTGTTAAGCTCAACTGATCAGTCAGCCAGAAGTGCCTCACCCCCACGGAAGAACTGGTTTTCACAAGGAGCCTCCACATCCCTTTGTAGCGCCTTGCTACTCAGTGGAACTGTGTTTCCAGCCCGTGTTCTTTTTCCAGGCTGCCCAAATGGCTGGGTACCATGGGGAAATGCTATGGGCCCCTTGGCTTTACCACACCCTAGTTCACGCATTCCCACATGGAAACTGAAATAATTTTCCCAAATTTGACAGAAGCGAGAACCAAAGCACGGATTCGACACATATCTACATTCATCATGTCATGCAGTATCCTAGATGTAACCTATGAAGATGTGTCGGTTCACCTTTTTCTGGGAACTTTACAAGGGCCCGCAGCTGAATGGTTTCAACATTTACCAGCCAGATTTATTACCAGTTGAGCCACCTTGCGGGATGCTTTCGAAGATAGGTACAAGCCTTCGGAAGATGCATTTGCATTACTATCACAGATCACTCACTTGAAGAAGGAGGCCAATGAGACCATGCGCGATTTTATCGCCAGGTTTAATGCATTAATCAACCGTGTGCCTGTTGCCATGCTTGCCAACACCGGAAAATCAGAAGTGTTTCTTCGTGAACGCTATGAGTTCGAAAGTAAGTTTCTTGCTCCTGCAAGAACAAGTGGCTACCTTGATTCTTGCACCCATGCCACTGACATCCGAACTGAAGATAATTTGATAATATCTGGTGAATTGAAAAGGGAATCCTCCAAGCCTAAATCTTCGAACCCTTCCCCCACTACTTCGTCTGATCCGGCATTTCAAAAGATGGCGAACGACTTGCTTGCATTAAAGAAGTAGTTAGCCCAAGCTTCTCCTGGTTCCTCATACCAGGATGTTCCGCACGGAGGAATTTTTCTTCCTAACAATGCATCCTGTAAAGGCCACGCTTGCCTGCAACTACTCTGACGGTTGGCGCTTGACGCTCCTTCGGTTAACGCCTTAGCTGAAATTGAAGAAGAGGAACAAGATTACGAAGAACCTTCATCTCAAGACGAAGATGATCAAGACGTTGGTGAGCCGACTAGCGACTCTACTATCGGGTATATGGAATTTGAGGAGGAAGAATCTGATGAAGAGGAGGGTACACAAGGCTATGCAAGTGGAAAATCATACGCTGTTTTTACCCACTCGCAAGGAAAAGAAGTAGAGGTTGCTGCCCATGTGCAGAAGGAGAAGGCCATGTCAAACACGCCTCCAAGTATTGCTAAAAGAGGTAATCCTCTTCCTACTCAACTCCCTGTTAAGTCTTTTATAAGGAAATCTTTTCCCCCCATCTCTCCTCCAAAATCAGCCCTCTCATATTCCTATTAAGACCAGTAATCCTACCCTACCATCACGAAGTGAGGGACTCATTCCTTCACCAGCGCAACCCTTGGCCACATTTGACATGATATGATCATGCTAAAAAGACCAAGATCCAAATGTCTGAAGCCGAGTATCTTCAGTCAAACCCCGAACAGCTGATAAGATTGACTAAGTATATTCAAATTCAAGCTATCATAACTAATCAGGTTTCCCCAAAAGGAATCCTTGTCCACTCCTCTTGCAAGTCCCGCATAAATGTTGCCTCAACATCTGCATCAGGCAAGATAGAACCTTTCTATCTCTCCCTCCTAATCAATGGCCACAAATTAAGTAACTGCATAATTGATTCTCGGAGCTTCTGATAACGTCATGCCGGTAAAAAGTCACCCATGCTTTGGGCCTCACCCTTACCAAGCCTTTTGGTAAATGTTATTCCTTAGAAACCAAGCAGGTGCCATTCATTGGTCAAATAAAAGACGCGCAGTTCACATTTTCGGCGTTCCCAAAGAAAAGAGTAAAGATGACCGTTCTCATTGCCGACATTCCAGCAACCTACGGAATTTTTTTGGGAAGAAGTTTTTGCAGCGAAGTTGGTGGGGAGATTCATATGGACTGGTCTAAGGCTAGGATCCCCGTCAAAGGTGTAATGCAGACATTGGAGCCAGACTCACAAAAGAAGTACTTGGTTACTAACTCTGAGGACCCCAAAGCTCAAATTCTCTTTCGAATCATCAGGAATGGGGAACTATTTCTTGTCTACCGAGTCTGACAAAATGGTTGTTCTCATTCAAGAAGAAGATCTTAATAAGATCTAGACTCTTGCAGTTCGATGGCAGCTATCGCAACCAATGGATGTGGCGCCGGAGCCGTGCTAATATCTCCTGAAGGGGAGGTCATTCATCTCTCTTTCAAATTGCAGTTCTTCAATACAAATAATACTGCTGAATATGAGTCTCTGCTACTTGGCATGCAAACCGCAAAGGAAAGAGGGATCAAAAATCTGAAAGTGTAAGGTGATGCAGAGCTAGTCGTGAATCAAGTTAAGAGGATACATCAAGTGAAGAATGAGAGGCTCAGGCATTACCGCAATGCGGTATGAGACATCATTGAAGAATTTGACGCTTTTTCAATTGAGGCGATTCCGAGGGCTCAAAATGACATGGCTGATTCATTTGCCATTTCAGCGTCCCTCATGCTCCCTCACCCAGGTTTGAAAACAGAACAAATACACCATTGAGATGGTTTTCCGCCCAAGTGTGCTAGACAATTCTCAGCATTGGCAAGTATTCAACGATGACAATCAACTCATTTCCTTTCTAGAAAAGGCGGAAAATTTCAAGGAGCTTGCACTTTGAAGGATCCACTTCCACTGTGCTGTGAATCAGTCACCGATCAAGACAGGATGAATCTGAAGGGAGCGACGGCATTTGTCAGTCTCAAAGGAAATAAAATTCTGAAGGGCCTAGTTTCTCTGGAACGGTTGTTCGATAGGCATGATCATTTTGTAAAAAAGAAAAGGCGAGATGATGACGGGATCCTCCCCAGAAACCGAACCAGTTAATTTAGGTTCGGAAGAACACCCGCAGTTTATGAACATCAGAAAATGTTGCACACCTGAAGAGAAGCGGAAGTTCGTCAAACTGCTTGAAGAAATACATGGATATATTGGCATGGTCCTATGCCGATCTAAAGTCTTTTAAGCCAAAGGATGTCCAGCATGACATCCTGTTAAAAGAAGATGTCAAAGCCTTTTGCCAGAAGCAGAGGCATTATAACCCTAAGATCTCAGGTACCATCCAGGCTGAAATTCAAAAAATGCTGGATGCGAGAATCATTTTTCCTATCCATCACAGTACTTTGGTGGTGAATATTGTGCCAGTGAGCAAGAAGAATAGAGAAATACGCATATGTGTAGATTTTCAAAATTTGAATCAGGCTTCCTTAAAAGACAACTACCCACTTCCTATAATGGATCAAGTTCTGCAAGTAGTAACTGGATCAGAGATGTTGTCCATGCTTGATGGTTTTTCAGGCTACAATCAGATCGAAGTTTCACCTAAAGATCAATTTAAAACAGCGTTCACTACTCCCTGGGGCACGTTTGCCTACAGCAGGATGCCTTTTTGCCTAACTAATGCTGGCGCCACTTTTCAACGGGCCATGGACCTAGCATTCAAAGGCATGATGGGGAAGGTCATTGTCGTTTATCTGGATGACTTGACTGTGTTCTCTAAATGACAAAGTGATCATTGTGATCATCTTGAGCAAGTATTGGCCAGATGCCGAGAGTATGGGATTTCCCTGAACCCAAAAAAGTTTGTTTTTGGAGTCACTGAAGGAAAGTTGCTAGGGCATGTTGTTAGCAAGGAAGGAACGAAAATAGATACCAAAAGAGTTAAGGCTATTCTAGAGCCTTATTTTGCCTACAAGCAAGACTGGTGTTCATTCTTTCTTCAGAAAGGTGAAATTTCTCAGGCGTTTTGTTCCTGACTTTGCTGAGAAGACTCGTCATATATTGGACATGATGAAAGGGTCACCAACTTTCCGATGGAGTGAGGAAGGGAAAAGGTCGTTTGAGGAAATAAAAGCTTCCCTCACTCACGCGCCAGACCTGGTATGTCTCGACTTATCCAAAGATTTTATCATGTATAGTTATGCATCTAAGCATACTGTGTCTGTCATCTTGATGCAAAAGAATTCTAAAGATGTTTAATCTCCGATTGCATTCATGAGCTCTCCCCTCAAGCCTCAGGAACTAAAAATGTCTCAATTGGAAAAGCATGCCTTCACCGTTGTCAAATTAGTCAAAAATTTTAGGTATTACATTTTAAATTCTCATACAGTGGTGTTAGTCCCTGACACGGAAGTTAAATCAATTCTAACTCAACAGGAGTTATGAAGCTTGGGAGGAAATTAGATTGCAAAGGTCCAGGATTACGATTTAGATATAAAACCAACTAAGTTGGTAAGAGGCAAAGGCTTATGTCAACTTATGGCTGAAAATAAAGATTCAGAAAACCCTGAGGAAAAGGATGATTGTAACAATTAAGTACAAAGCCAGCCGGAGAAAGCCGATTCTCTACCCAGGGTTCTATTTGTCGCAACCAGCGATGGGTGGTATTCCGATATTTCTCTCTTCCTCACTTACAGCGAATGTACAACTCACCTAACTACGAAGGAGAAGCACACTATAAAGCTCAGAGCAGCCAAATATGTCATCTGGGATGACAGTTTATACAAACGCGGGATAGATGGTGTCTTCTTGCGGTGTGTCGACAGGCCACATCAGGTGAAGTTACTTGAAAGTTTTCATAATTCAGCCTGTGGAGGGCATTTCTCCTCTTCTGTGATAGCACACAAAATCATCTGGGCCAGGTACTATTGGCTAACGCTTTTCCAAGATACAACCACCTGGGTAGCAAAGTGTGAACCTTGCCAGCAATTCGTCGGCAAGCCCAAGTTGGCTGCTTTTCCCCTCAGGCTGGTCATTGTCAACGAACCATTCAGGTAGTGGGGAATTGATTTTATCGGTGCACTAAATCCCCAATCGAGTACTGGACATAGTTATGTCCTAACAACAACAGATTACTTCACCAAGTGGGTGGAAGCCATACCTATCAAACATGCCACTTCCGAGGTTGTTTGTAGTTTTATCAAAGAAAATAGCATTGTCAGGTTTTGTGTTCCCAACAAGATTGTTGCTGATAATGCTTCTAACTTCTCCTCACAGGAAGTTGTTAGTTTTTGCTATGAATACGGAATAACTTTGGCTCACGCTTCAGATTATTACCCTTAAGGAAATGGTCAAGCAGAATCCAGTAACAAAAACTTGGTGACCATCATACGAAAGCTGGTGGACGAGAATCAACGAATGTGGCACAAGTCCTTTTATGACGCTTTGTGGGCAGATTGCATTACTCCCAAGAGGTCTCTCGGCATGTCACCTTTTCAAGTGTTATATGGAACTGATGCCGAACTTCCCATTTCCACTGAAATCCTTGCTCTGTGCTTGGCACAAGCAATTGAAGATGAGACTTTTCAAAATTCTCTTGAAAAGAGGATCATGTATCTAACAGAGCTCAAATAAAAGAGAGTAAGAGTGATCGACAAGATCATCGAGCATCAGAATCAAGTCAAGAGACTGTTTGATAAAAAGCTAAGAAAAGAAATTTCCAGGTGGGAGACCTCGTCCTTCTATGGGACAAGTGAAGAGAGCCAAAAGGCATGCACGAAAAGTTTGATTCCCTATGGAGAGGGCACTTCAAGATCAAGCAGCTCAACGGAGAGAATAGTTTCTATCTCTCATATCTAGATGGAACCGAGCTCCCGCTTCCCTATAGTGGGCAGCATCTGAAGATCTTCAGGAAGTAGAGCTTGCTCTCTCCTTTGTACAGTTTTCTTTAGTTGTGTGTTTGTTTTTATTGTGTGTTCCCTTTGTTTGCCCTCCGTTCTCCCTTGTTTTTGACTCTCTCCAGCCCAATGGATAGGCACATAAGATCTGGGATTCTCTACCCCTGAGGTTTGCTCAGGGATAGTCCCCAGAAAGAGCCAGCTGTTATCCCATAAAATTGGAAAGGGAAATTTTAAAGATAACCCTATCCAAAATTTTGTTCCGATCCCTTGTCAGGGATTCCTTGCGTTCAAAACGTTGCAAAATCCCTTTCTGGGAAATTTAGTTTTCCGAACTTAGCCATTTTTGGTCTTTTTTGGGTGGACGCATATAATGACAATGCAACATCAAATGTTCTTGTGCCCCCTTTATAGCCTTTGGCGCATACTTTCTTGTGTCAACAGGTGTTTTGGTGCACCTCTCTATGTTGATTCTTTCCTATATGCACCAAGGCGCGTGTGCCTTCTTGTCAACATATCTTTTGTTGCGCCACTTTTTGTTGCGCCAAGGGCACACATATTCTTTTATCGACACCACTTTCGGTGCGCCATAGGCACACATATTATCGTGTTGACAAGCGTTTTGGTGCACCAAAGGGTGCATGTTTTCTTGTGTCGACAACTCTTTTGGTGTGCCACTTGAAAAGTTAGTGGTGCAATTATTGCCTCCTCGTCTATAAATAGGCACGTCTGTGCTGTCATTGTCACCAACACAAATCACGTGATTTTTCTCTGTACCTGTCAGCGCACCAGCCCTGTCACTTTCAAATCACTTTATGGACCTGTTTGTGCATTTCTTCATTATAAATATCTGGGTAAGAGGTCCTCTTTCTATTGTGCTTCGTGTTTGTGGTTTTTGGCTGCTTGTGGGTATGAATTGGATTGAAAATAATGAAATCATGAACTTGCCCCCGCCCCCTGCTGTCTTTCCACATGATCTTCCCCCTCTTTCTAGATCTGCTGGTAGAGGAAGCTCTGTCCTAAAATATTAGCTTGGAACCCTTTATTTAAAACCATTTCTATCACCCCAAATGACCATGCAAAAGGAGGCTTAACCATATGTAAACCCCTCAGAGGAAAAACTGAAGCCTAAAAGGAAACTATATTTTCCTTCTCCTTTTGCGCACGGACACATCTTACAACACAAAGGAGAGCTGCGCCAATGGCACATCTGTCACCCCTTTTACATCATGATAAGTTGCACCCTCAATGCACACTTCCTTAGTTTATTGTAAACACTTTCTTTGCGCCCCCTCATAGCACACAAGACTCATTTGTTGCATTACAAAATCTTGTGCCCATTGGTGCATCCTGCATATGTGCAACACCAACTAAATCCGCGCCAAGTGCAAATCTTTAAAAGAGCGCTGGTGCATCCCTCATTGCAACAACATCATGTTGTGTATTCCTTCCATATGCCGTGCCAAGTTCCCTTAAGCGCACACAAAGCATATGTTACAAAAATATTATATGCACCTCTAGCACACTGAAGTTCCATGCAACATGAAAGATATATGCGCCACGGGCGCATCCTGTTCCCGTATAACATAAAAAATCCATGTGCCCTTCATAATGCATACATATGGCATAGGCGTGCTTATGCTTACAACAACAAAGAATGCACCCTGCAGTGTCCATGCGCCATGCGCCCTTTGGCACTGATTTCTCCCCTGCAGCATCCCTTTCCTGTGCGCCTTACTATTTATCCCTATAGCCTGCAGTATTCATGTGCCCTGCACCCTGAGGCCTTTAAATTGTTAACTCTTTCTTTTGTTAACATTTCAATGGAAAATCAGATAGCTGACATGGCTTTCTTGCGTTGGGTTTCACTTCTTATTGTTGCAGATCATCAACTAAGTTAAGAAGAACATATGTCAACATCAAGCAAGAAACCTATCAAATCTAAAGGCAAGGCCAAGCTCACAGAAGAAGAAATGAAGTATAAGTATCAGAGGGTTAGAATGCCTGAGTCCTAAGCAGAGTGTGACCTAGACATCAGAGACTCAGAGCTGGGTCATATTGATATGGAGGAATTCTGGGCCAGAACCCAAAGGGTCACGAGAAGTCCATGGATGGACAAGCTGATAGGCTATGCCCTGCACCTTGTTGGTGGGATCCTAGTCAGTGCCGTAAACAATGAATTTATGATGGTGGTAGCCTGATGCTACAACAAAGACACAAGATGTGTCCATGGTGAGAAGGGAAAGGTTATAATTAACATCACTACCCGCCACTTTGAAATAATGCTTGGCATCCCTCAGTACCGACACTTTGTGGCCGTAATCCAACAAAATTGCATCAAGGCCTGGGATGACAATGAAGATCAGTTGATGCAGCTGATGAATGAAGTTTATCTCAAGAACAAAAAAGTAGTGACTCAGTGGCCACAAGTCATTCATCGTAGTGACTTTTCAGAGGTACTCAGCGACACAATTACGTTCTTGAGCAGATTCTTCGGGCTTCCTGATGCCCATTATTTTCACAAGTGGATGCTACGTTACCTTGAGATAATGAACAAAAATGTGCCCGACAACGCTTTGAATGGGCAGAAATCATAAGCAGGACCCATATCGGAAGAGCTAGACCATGCTAGGCTGCAGCGTGACACCTTTCAAAGATGGATCAACTAGAATTTGTCCTTGAAAAGATCAATAAGGTAAAGGAAGAAGCCTTAGACGCAATGCACCAAATGGAACAAATCGTTCTCAATATGTCTCTAGGGTTACTTACCCCTTCTTTCGCCTTAAGGAAAGTTGATGAAACCATCCAGATCTTCAAGGAGATCGTTTCATAAGGGATGGGGCTAGAGGTCACTTTTGACGTAGAATCCATCAATAACCTGCTGGCCTGTCGGGACTTCATCGGGTTCCTATTAGAAGCAGAGAAAGAATATTCCAAACTCCCAAAGAAGCTCATAGACGAGCGGGAGACTTGCGATGCAATCAGTGAGTGACACAAGGATCCTTCCCAGGATCAACTAGAGCCCATGATTAGCAAGTTTATGGAATACCATGCCCAATTCCACATCTCGTCACCTGAGTAGCAGCAGAAGCAGAGTACCCCCTTTTGGCCGCAAGATGACGATGATGAATGAATTCTTTCTCTTCTTCTCTCTCTCTCCTTCGAATTTATTTTTGTAAAATGTCTAAAGTATGTTGGCACAAATGATGACATCATCCATGTTGCACCATGGGATGATGTCATCCATCAAGTTGTCAAAAGTCAACATGACTTTGAGATATTGTTGTAGATATTTTGTATATTTTATGTAAATAGGTGGTTGGTTCCTTTTTTCCTTCCTTCTTCTCCTTCTTCTATAAATACTCAAATACTTATTGTATTTGGGGAGTGGATATCTTTTAGATGAAAAATAGAAGTGAGAAGAAAAGACTTTGAGTTTTTTGTAACAGAAGGAAATATTAATACAATATTTAGACTTTGTGCTGAATACGTGTGTTATTTGCATTAGATATTTCTTATGTCAGATCTGTGTGTTTATTCTGTTGGATCTACTTCTGTTTTATTTTCATTTATTCATCAGTATTGTTTTTTTCGTTTATGCAAGTAGGTTTGGCTCTGTTTACCACCAATCCCAAAACATAAACCCTCTGACCTTTCTGCTTTGGAATTCATTTCTTTTCTTTCTTCGGATCTGATCTTTCTTCATCCTCTCTTCCATTCCTTTCTTTTCACAGTTAGAAACACCCTACTGGGATGAGATCCCAAACCCCCAAAGGCAGAATATTATGAGACTTGCACATATTCCTACTGGTAGAATAGCAATAAACCAGTTTCGCTTTGCTAACTCAAAGAGGGGCTATGCCCTGCACACTGTTGACTCGTCTATCCATAAATCTGCCCAAACGACATATTTTCAAGCCAACATTTTTTTGCGACTCCGCTGGGGAACGAAAAAATCTATCAGATCTATGATAGTGGTATGATAGAAAATCAGTAAAAATCTGAAAAATCACTACCTGTTTGCAAACTTTAACTTTTTGTCAAAAATCCAAATTTTTTGCAAAAGTGCTCTAAATCGAAAATTTTCTTTTGAGATCCATAGATCTGGCCTAGTTGGATATTTTTAGTTCGTTGAGTTTTTATAAAAATCTGTATTCTTCTGTAGATCTGAGTTTTTGAATGTTTACCAAAAATTTTAACCTCTTTGAAAAAGTCAAATTTAGACCTGAAAATCAGGTTGCTAATCTTCACTGTCATTTTATCCTCGTTGTTCTTTGTCATTAAACCACATTTGGTTTTCAGAAGAGGATAATTTTAAATATTCAGAAAAGTACATGTTGCTGGTTTTTGTCAGAAAAACCAGAAAATCAGCAAGTACAGCCAAAAAGAAATTTTAAATCTGTGCCACAACGTTGTAGATCTAGAAGGTACGCTAGTGGGTGAGTCATTTACGCGTAGCAGGAGAGCTCGTGGAGAAGTCGATCCTACTTTCGATCTGCTTCAAAGGCACAATTTCAGTATAACACCGGTGCGCTTTTCATCACTAAGTTCACCTGATCGGTCAGCCAGAAGTACCTCACCTCCACGAAAGAACCAGTTTTCACAAGGAACATCTGCATCACTTTGCAGTGCTTTATTGGTCAACGGAGCTGCACTTCTAGCCCGTGTTATTTTTCCAGCCTTTCAAATGGTAGTGCCATGGGGAAATGCTATGGGTCCCTTGGCTTTACCACACCCTGTTCATGCACTCCCACATGGAAACAGAAAGAATTTTCCCAAATTTGACGGAAGTGGGAACCAAAGCATGGATTCACACATATCTACATTCATCATGTCATGAAGTATTCTGGATGTAACTCATGAAGATGTGTCGGTTCACCTTTTTCTGGAAACTCTACAAGGGCCCGCAGCAGAATGGTTTCAGCATTTGTCAGCCGGATCTATTACCAGTTGGGCCACCTTGCGGGATGCTTTTGAAGACAGATACAAGCCTTCGGAAGATGCATTTGCATTGTTATCATAGATCACTCACCTGAAGAAGGAGGCCAATGAGACCATACACAATTTTATCGCTAGGTTCAATGCATTAATCAACCGTGTGCCTGTTGCCATGTTGCCAACACTAGAAAATCAAAAGTGTTTCTTTGTGAATGCAATGAGCTCAAAAATAAGTTTTTTGCTTCTACATGAACAAATAATTACCTTGCCTCTTGCCCAAGCTACTGCCATATGGATTGAAGATAATTTGATAATATCTAGCGAATTGAAAAGGGAATCATCCAAGCCTAAATCTTCGGGCCCTTCTCCCACTACTTCGTCTGATCCAGCATTTCAAAAGATGGAAAATGACTTGCTTGCATTGAAGAAGAAATTAGCCCAAGCTTCCCCCGGTTCCTCGTACCGGGATGTTCCACGAAGAAACTTCACTCCTAACAGCATCCCGCATAGGCCACGGTTGCCGGTAACTACTCCACGGTTGGCACTTGAGGCTCCTCTGGTTAACGCCTTAGCCAAAATTGAAGAAGAGGAACAATATTACGAAGAACCTTCGTCTCAAGGTGAAGATGATCAAGATGTTGGTGAGCCAATTGGAAACTCTACTATCGGGTATATGGAATTTGAGGAGGAAGAATCTGATGAAGAGGAGGGTACACAAGGCTATGCAAGTGGACAATCGTATGCTGGTTTTACCCGCTCGTAAGGAAAAGAAGCAGAGGTCACTGCCCATGTATTGAAGGAGAAGGCCATGTCAAACGTGCATCCAACTATTACTAAAAGAGGTAATCCTCTTCCTACTCAACTCCCTGTTAAGTCTTTTACAAGGAAATCCTTTCCCCCCATCTCTCCTCCAAAACAGCCCTCTCATATTCCTATCAAGACCAGTAATCATACTCTACCATCACGAAGTGAGGGACTCATTCCTTCACCAGCGCAACCCTTGGCCACATTTGACATAATTAACCATGATAAAAAGACCAAGATCCAAATGTCTGAAGCTGAGTATCTTCAGCCAAACCCCGAACAGCTGAGAAGATTGAATAAGTATATTCAAAGTCAAGCTGTCATAACTCCCCAGGTTTCCCCAAAAGGAATCCTTTCCACTCCTCCTGTGTCCTACATAAATGTTTCCTCAACATCGGCATTAGGAAAGATAGAGCCCTTCTTCCTCTCCCTCCTAATCAATGGCCACAAGTTAAGTAACTGCATAATTGATTCCAGAGCTTCCGATAACGTCATGCCGGAAAAAGTGGCCCATGCTCTGGGCCTCACCCAGACCAAGCCTTTGGGCAGATGTTATTCTTTGGAAACCAAGCAGGTGTCATTGATTGGTCAAATCAAAGACGCGCAGTTTGCATTTGCGGCGTTCCCAGAGAAAAGAGTAAAGATGACCGTCCTCGTTTCCGACATTCCAGCAACCTATGGAATACTGTTGGGAAGGAGTTTTTGTAGTGAGGTTGGAGGAGAAATTCATATGGACTTGTCTAAGGCTAGAATCCCCGTCAAAGGTGTAATGCAGACATTAGAGCCAGAATCACAAAAGAAGTACTTGGTTACTAACTCTGAAGACCCCAAAGCTTAAATTCTCTTTGAATCATCGGGAATGGGGAACTATTTCTTGTCTACCGAGTCTGACAAAATGGTTGTTCTCGTCTAAGAAGAAGATCTTAACAAGGTCTGGACCTTCTAGTTTGATGGCAGCTACGCAACTAGTGGATGTGGCACCGGAGCCGTGCTAATATCTCCCAAAGAGGAGATTATTCCTCTCTCTTTCAAGTTGTAGTTTTTTAACACAAATAATACTGCTGAGTATGAGTCTCAACTACTTAGCATGCAAGCCGCAAAGGAAAGAGGGATCAAAAATCTGAAAGTGCAAGGTGATGTAGAGCTAGTCGTGAATCAAGTTAAAAGGATATATCAAGTGAAGAATGAGAGGATCAGGCACTACCGTAATGCGGTGTGGGAAAACATTGAAGAATTTGACGCTTTTTCAATATAATCCATTCCAAGAGCTTCTAATGACATGGCCAATTCATTGGCCATTTCGGCATCCCTCATGCTCCCGCACCCAAGTTTGAAAACAGACAAATACACCATTGAGATGGTTTTCCGCCCATGTGTGCCAGACAATTCTCAGCATTGGCAAGTATTCAACGATGACAATCAACTCATTGCCTTTCTAGAAAAGGCAGAAAATTTCAAGGAATTGCATTTTGAAGGATCCACTTCTATGTGCCGCGAATCAGTCACTGATCAAAAGGATGAATCCGAAGGGAATGACGACATATGTTAGTTCAAAGGAAATAAAATTCTGAAGGGCCTTGTTTCTCTAGAACGGTTGTTCGATAGGCATGACCGTTTTGTAAAAAAGAAAAGGCGAGATGGTACGGACTCATCCCCAGAAACTGAACTGGTTAATTTAGGTTCAGAAGAACATCCGCAATTCGTGAACATTGGAAAATTTTACACGCCTGAAGAGAAGCAGAAGTTTTTCAAACTGCTGAAGAAATACATGGATGTATTGGCATGGTCCTATGCCAATCTAAAGTTTTTTAAGCCAAAGGATGTCCAGTATGACATCCCGTTGAAATAAGATGTCAAAGCCTTTTACCAGAAGCAAAGGCATTATAACCGTAAGATCTCAGGTACTATCCAGGCTGAAATTCAGAAAATGCTGGATGTGAGAATCATTTTTCCTATCCATCACAGTACTTGGGTAGCAAACATTGTGTCAGTGTACAAGAAAAATGGTGTAATACGCGTATGCGTAGATTTTTGAAACTTGAATTAGGCTTCCTTAAAAGACAACTACCCACTTTCGATAATGGACCAGGTTCTGCAAGCAGTAACTGGATAAAAAATGTTGTCCATGCTTGATGGTTTTTCAGGCTACAATCAGATTGAATTTTCACCTGAAGATCAATTTAAAACAGCATTCACTACTCCCTGGGGCACATTTGCTTAGAACAGGATGCCTTTTGGTCTGACCAATGCTGGCGCCACTTTTCAGCGGGCCATGGACCTTGCATTCAAAGGTATGATGGGGAAGGTCATTGTATTTTATCTGGATGACTTGACTATGTTCTCTAAACGAAGAAGCGATCATTGTGATCACCTGGAGCAAGTATTCGCTAGATGCCGAGAGCATGGGATTTCCCTAAACCCAAAAAAGTCTATTTTTGGAGTCACAGAAGGAAAGTTGCTAGGGCATGTTGTTAGCAAAGAAGGAACAAAGATAGATACTAAAAGAGTTAAGGCTATCCAGAGCCTTACTCTGCCTACAAGTAAGACCGACGTTCATTCTTTCTTTGGAAAGGTGAAATTTCTCAGGCGTTTTGTTCCTGACTTTGCTGAGAAGACTCATCATATATTGGACATGATGAAAGGGTCACCAAATTTCCGGTGGAGTGAGGAAGGGAAAAGGTCATTCAAAGAGATAAAAGCTTCCGTCGCTCATGCGCCAGTCCTGGTATGTCCCAACTTCTCCAAAGATTTTATCATGTATAGTTATGCATCTGAGCATACTGTGTCTGCCATCTTGATGCAAAATAATTCTGAAGATGTTGAATCTCCGATTGCATTCATGAGATCTCCCCTCAAGCCTCACAAACTAAAAATGTCTCAATTGGAAAAGCATGCCTTCGCCATTGTCAAAGTAGTCAAAAACTTCAGGTATTACATTTTAAATTCTCATACAGTGGTGCTGGTCCCTAACACAGCAGTTAAATCAATTCTAACTCAACAGGAGTTATGAAGCTTGCACGAAAATTGGATTGCAAAGGTCCAGGAGTACAATTTAGATATAAAACCAACTAATTTGGTAAGAGGCAAAGGCTTATGTCAACTTATGGCTGAAAATAAAGATTCAGAAAACCCTGAGGAAAAGGATGATTGTAACAATGAAGTACAAATCTAGCCGGAGAAAGCCGATTCTCTACCCAGGGTTCTATTTTTCACATCCAGCGATGGGTGGTATTCTGATATTGCTCTCTTCCTCACTTACGGCGAATGTCTAGCTCACCTAACTACAAAGGAGAAGCACACTATAAAGCTCAGAGAAGCCAAATATGTCATCTAGGATGACGGTTTATACAAACATGGGATAGATGGTGTCTTCTTGCGGTGTGTCAACAAGCCACAACAGGTGAAGTTACTTGAAATTTTTCATAATTCAGCCTATGGAGGCCATTTCTCCTCTTCTGTGATAGCACACAAAATCATCCAGGCCAGGTACTATTGGCCGACATTTTTCCAAGATACAGCCACTTGGGTAGCAAAGTGTGAACCTTGCTAGGAGTTCGTCGGCAAGCCCAAGTTGGCTACTTTTCCCCTCAGGCCGGTCGTTGTCAACGAACCATTCAGGTAGTGGGGAATTGATTTTATCGTTGCACTCAATCCCCAATCGAGTGCCAGACATAGTTATGTCCTAACAACAACAAATTACTTCACCAAGTGGGTGGAAGCCATACCTGTCAAACATGCCACTTCCGAGGTTGTTTGCAGTTTTATCAAAGAAAATATCATTGTTAGGTTTGGTGTTCCCAATAAGATTGTTGTTGATAATGCTTCTAACTTCTCCTCATGGGAAGTTATTAGTTTTTGCTACTAATACGGAATAACTTTGGCTCACGCTTCAGATTATTACCCTCAGGGAAATGGTCAAGCAGAATCCAGTAACAAAAACTTGGTGACCATCATATGAAAGCTGGTGGATGAGAATCAACGAATGTGGCACAAGTCCTTATACGACGCTTTGTGTGCAGATCGCATTACTCCCAAGAGGTTTCTCAGCATGTCACCTTTTCAAGTGTTATATGAAACTGATGCCGAACTTCCCATTTCTGATGAAATCCCTGCTCTGTGCTTGGCACGAGCAATTGAAGATGAGACTTTTCAAAATTATCTTGAAAAGAGGATCATGTATCTGATAGAGCTCGAAGAAAAGAGAGTAAGAGTGATCAACAAGATCACTGAGCATTAGAATCAAGTCAAGAGATTGTTCGATAAAAAATCTAAGAAAACAAATTTCCAGGTGGGAGACCTCATCGTTTTGTGGGACAAGCGAAGAGAGCCAAAAGGCATGCATGGAAAGTTTGATTCCCTATGGAGAGGGCCCTTCAAGATCAAGTAGCTCAATGGAGAGAATAGTTTCTATCTCTCATATCTAGATGGAACCGAGCTCCCGCTTCCTTATAGTGGGCAGCATCTGAAGATCTTTAGGAAGTAGAGCTTGCTCTCTCCTTTGTACAGTTTACTTTAGTTGTGTGTTTGTTTTTGTCATGTGTTCCCTCTGTTTGCCCTCTGGGTGCCCTTGTTTTTAACTCTCTCCAGCCCAATGGATAGGCACATAAGATCTGGGATTCTTGAGGTTTGCTCAGGGATAGTCCACAGAAAGAGCTAGCTGTTATCCCGTAAAATTGGAAAGGGAAATTTTACAGATAACCCTACCCAAAATTTTGTTCTGATCCCTCGTCAGGGAATCCTTACGTTCAGAACGTTGCAAAATCCCTTTCCAGGAAATCTAGTTTTCCGAACTTAGCCATTTTTTGTCTTTTTTAAGCGGGCACATATAATGACAATGCAACATCAAATGTTCATACACCCCCTTTAAAGCCTTTGGCGCATGCTTTCTTGTGTCAACAGGTATTTTGGTGTACCTCTCTATGTTGAGTCTTTCCTGCATGCACCAAGGCACGTGCGCCTTTCTGTCAACATATATTTTGTTGTTACACTTTTTGGTGCACCAAGGGTGCACATAATCCTCTGTCGACGCCACTTTCGTTGCGCCATAGGCACACATATTATTGTGTTGAAAAGCATTTTGGTGTGCCAAAGGGTGCATGTTTTCTTGTGTCAATAGCTCTTTTGGTGCGCCACTTGAAAAGTTGGTGGCGCATTTATTACCTCCTCACCTATAAATAGGCACATTTGCGCTGTCATTGTCACCAATGCAAATCACGTGATTTTTCTCTGTACCTGTCAGAGCACCAACCCTGTTGCTTTCGAATCGCTTTGTGGACCCGTTTGCGCATTTCTTTGTTATAAATATCCAGATAAGGGGTCCTCTTTCTTTTGTGCTTCGTGTTTGTGGTTTTTGGCTGCTTGTGGGTATGAATTGGATTGAAAAGAATGAAATCATGAACTTGCCCCCCCTGCTGTCTTTCCACATGATCTTCCCCCTCTTTCCAGATCTGCTGGTAGAGGAAGCTCTGTCCTGAAATATTAGCTTGGAACCCTTTGTTTAAAGCCATTTCTATCACCCCAAATGACCCTGCAAAAGGAGGCTTAACCATATGTAAACCCCTCAGAGAAAAAACTGAAGCCTAAAAGGAAACTATATTTTCCTTCTCCTTTGGCACATAGAGACATCCCACAACACAAAGGACAGCCGCGCCAATGGCACATCTGTCACCCCTGTTACATCATGATAAGCTGTGCCCTCAAGGCACACTTACTTAGTTTGTTGCAAACACTTTCTTTGCGCCCCCTCATAGCGCACCAAACTCATTCGTTGCATTACAAAATCTTGCGCCCATTGGCACACATGCATATGTGCAACACTAGCTAAATCTGCGCCAAGTGCAAAGCTTTACAATGGTGCTAGCGCATCCCTCTTTGCAATAACATTATGTTGTGTATTCTTTCCATGCGCCACGCCAAGTTCCCTTAAGCACACAGAAAGCATATGTTACACAAATCTTATATGCACCTCCGGCGCACTGAAGTTCCATGCAACATGAAAGATATATGAACCACGGGTGCATCCTATTCCCATATAACATAAACAATCCATGCGCCATTCAAAATGCATACATATGGTGCAAGCACGCTTGTGCTTACAATAACAAAGAATGCACCCTGCAGTGTCCATGCGCCATGTGCCCTTTGGCACTGATTTCTCCCCTGCAGCATCCCTTTCCTGTGTGCCTTACTATTTAGCCCTGTAGCCTGCAGTATTCATGTGCCCTGCACCCTTAGGCCTTTAAATTGTTAACTCTTTCTTATGTCAACATTTCAATGGAAAATCAGACAGATGACATGGCTTTCTTGCGTTGGGTTTCACTTCTTATTGTTGCAGATCAGCAACTAAGTTTAGAAGAACATATGTCAACATCAAGCAAGAAACCTATCAAATCTAAAGGCAAGGCCAAGCTCACAGAAGAAGAAATGAAGTATAAGTATCAGAGGGTCAGAATGCCCGAGTCCCAAGTAGAGTGTGACCTAGACATCAGAGACTCAGAGCTAGGTCATATTGATATGAAGGAATTCTGGGCCAGAACCCAAAGGGTCACGAGAAGTCCATGGATGGACAAGCTGATAGGCTATGCCCTGCACCTTGCTGGTGGGATCCCAGTCAGTTCCATAAACAATGAACTTATGATGGTGGTAGCCCAATGCTACAACAAAGACACAAGATGTGTCCATGGTGAGAAGGGCAAGGTTATAATTAACCTCACTTCCCTCCACTTTGAAATAATGCTCGGCATCCCTCACCACCGGCACTTTGTGGCTGTTAGCCAACAAGATTGCATCAAGGCCTGGGACAACAATGAAGATCAGTGCATGCAGCTGATGAATGAAGTTTATCTCAAGAACAAAAAAGTAGTGACTCGGTGGCCACAAGTCATTCATTGGAGTGACTTTTCAGAGGATATGAACGACATAATTATGTTCCTGAGCAGAGTCTTCGGGATTCCTGACGCCCATTATTTTCACAAGTGGATGCTGTAGTACCTTGAGAAAATGAACAAAAATTTGCCCGATCAACGTTTTGAATGGGTAGAAATCATAAGCAAGACCCATATCGGAAGAGCTGGACCATGCTAGGCTGCAGCGTGAGACCTTTCAAAGAATGTTCGACTGTTCAGTCGAAGACCTGGTCAAGTTTGGTGTTTTCGGTCACCCCAGGGCCCTATATAATATCCATTCCACTCTGGATTACCGGATGGATCAACTGGAATTCATCCTTGAAAAGATCGATAAGGTAAAGGAAGAAGCCCTGGACGTAATGCACCAAATGGAACAAATCGTTCTCAACATGTCTCCAGGGTTACTTACCCCTTCTTTGGCCTTAAGGAAAGTTGATGAAACCATCCAGATCTTCAAGGAGATTGTTTCATAATGGATGGGGCCAGAGGTCACTTTTGACGTCGAATCCATCAATAACCTACTGGCCTGTCGGGACTTCATCGGGTTCCTAATAGAAGCAGAGAAAGAATATTCCAAACTCCCAGAGAAGCTCATAAACGAGCGGGAGACTTGCAAGGCAATCACCGAGCGACATAAGGATCCTTCCCAGGATCAACTAAAGCCCATGATCAGCAAGTTCATGGAATACCATGCCCAATTCCACATCTCGTCACCTGAGCAGCAACAGAAGTAGGATACCCCCTTTCAGCTGCAGGATGACGACAATGAATGAATTCTTTCTCTTCTTCTCTCTCTCTCCTTCGAATTTCTTTTTGTAAAATGTCTAAAGTATGTTGGCTCAAATGATGACATCATCCATGTTGCACCATGGGATGATGTCATCCATCAAGTTGTCAAAAGTCAACATGACTTTGAGATATTGTTGTAGATATTTTGTATATTTTATGTAAATAGGTGGTTGGTTCCCTTTTTCCTTCCTTCTTCTCCTTCTTATATAAATACTCAAATACTTGTTGTATTTGGGGAGTGGATATCTTTTAGATGAAAAATAGAAGTGAGAAGGAAAGACTTTGAGCTTTTTGTAATAGAAGGAAGTATTAATACAATATTTAGACTTTGTGTTGAATACATGTGTTATTTGCATTAGATATTTCGTATGTCAGATCTGTGTGTTTATTCTGTTGGATCTACTTCTGTTTTATTGTCATTTATTCATCAGTATTGCTTTGTTCAATTATGCAAGTAGGTTTGGCTCTGTTTACTACCAATCCCAAAACATAAACCCTCTGACATTTTTGCTTTGGAATTCATTTCTTTTCTTTCTTCGAATCTGATCTTTCTTCATCCTCTCTTCCATTCCTTTCTTTCCGCAGTCAGAAACACCCTACTAGGATGAGATCCCAAACCCCCAAAGGTAGAATATTGTGAGACTTGCATATATTCCTACTGGTAGAATAACAATAAACCAGTTTCGCTTTGCTGACTCAAAGAGGGGCTATGCCCTGCACACTGTTGACTCGTCTATCCATAAATTTGCCCAAACGGTAGATTTTTGAGCCAACACATTTGACACCAGTTCACAAAATAATTGCTAGAAAAAACAAGACAAATATCAATTTTCCCATCAAGACGGGAAGGAACTCTTTGCCTTCAATTATAAAGGCCAAATTAATGGAAGATGAGATAAAAAAAATTTGAGATGGAAAGGTTTAAGGAAAGGGCCAATTATGACATCAGGTGGGTATTCAATACTATTACAAATTCTTTTGAACACGAGCCTCAATTTGACGATTATTGGATGAATTAAAGAGAAGAGGAGGAGGTCAGGATAAGAGACTTCTCAAGAATGACCCTCACCCAAATTATAGACTTCATTATTTTTTTCATCCCTGAGGGTGTTGTGGATGATCCACGTACTGTGAGCAATATCACCTTGATCAAAAGGTGGAGGGACAACCAATGGCCCCTCTAAATTGGAATGAAGAGGAGTCAGATGGCTCATGTGCCTAAATAACTGATGTAATGAGAAGAACATTTATTTGGTTATCCTAGAAAACATTGATTTGTCAATTTAAACCACAAGAGTTTTTAATAAATTCAGGGATTTGGGAAAATTGAAAGATGACCTTCCTACCTTAAAATAAGGAGCTAACAGAATGGATCCCTTAGGAGGAAAGGCCCCTCAATTTACTTCAAAAATGGCCTACGACACAAATAGTAGATGAATGGACTTATTTTACCAGTGGAACTGGTACTTCCATGTCTCCTCGAAAGTATACAATTGAATAAATGCTCCCAAAATCAATGCAAAATGCTACTATAACTTTTTCAGTTCCACTAAAATCAAAAGAAAAGGGTCTAGATACACAAAGGGCCCCTCCAGAAGTGTTGCCATAATTTCAAAATACTGAAAAGCTTATGATAGGAGCCATAACTAGTGGAAAAATGTAATCTAAATCACAGATTGTTCAAAGAAAGGTGGCACCATATACTAAGAAATTTGAAAGGGAACACAAGAGACACAAAGTTGTGTATGAGCCAATTCTGGTAAGAGAAGGTGCTCATAAACACATGAAACATAAGCATAGGGATGAATTGATTGACCCTCCAGTACAAGAAAGGATTGATGTTTCACAAGTACAACTTGTAACAACCATGCCTTTATTTTCATCTTTGTCTTCAGATGGAGTGATAAGTGGGAGCACTCAGGAACAAACAACTCAAGGTAATGTCTTATTTGATCTAGTAGATAGTGATGTCTTAAATCAAGGTGTGAAACAATTTGAAGCCATGTCAATTGAAAGTGTTAGTGTGCCTTTATTTGAAAAATTACAAGAGTCAACAAAAAGTTAGGTAAAGATAGTGGATGTTGCTACTGGTGAGGATTTTACCACATCAGATGCATTTAACATGTGTATTGATGAAAAAATAGTAAAGAATGTAATTCATCTTCAAATGAGTGAAGAAGTAGAAAAAACTATTCATATGCTAACCACTAAAATTAGAGTTCAAACATTAGAGGTATTTTATGCAGATCAGGAATATCTAGAGTTGAACAAGCTATAAGTAACTAGTGGTAAAAATGTAAGTACAAAGGTATTAGATGAGAAGGATCCCTCCCATGAAGTTAAGGTCACTAAGGATAGTGAACCATCTTAAACAGGGAAATATGCAGATGAAAAGATAGCAGAGGTTACACAAGATGCAACTGTTAAGGATAAGGTTGTTGATAGTGTGGATGTACATGTTCTAGGTAAAGTTAAGGAACCAGTAACGGAAATCCAACCTACCATGTTACAACATGAGGTATCAAAAGTGAAAAAATATGATAATGTGTCAGCTCTGCAACCTCCAAAGGAGGTGGAAGTCATGGAAGGAAAATGAGTTTCTGGAAGAGAGATATCATCTCAAGAAACTCTCTAAAGAAAGGTTGATATTACATCAAATGAAGAAAGAATAGATTATAATAACTAATGTAACTCAGAAGGAGACTAGCCAGCCCCAAAATCAAGATCAAGAAAGAAAATAGTGAGGGAAGTGTCAGATAAGGATGAGAGTAAAGAGATAACTTTGGGAGCTAAACAGGAAAAGTAGGTAGAATAATGAGTCCAAAATGTACAAGAGATGTCCAAGCGGTTACTGGTTGTCCTCAAGAAACCTCAACAAGAACTGTAAGAAACAAAATTCGGGACCAGTCTTACAAAAGGCTTAATAGGAGAGTTAATCTTAAAGGAAGAAAACAAAATCTTCCCTGTGGAGGCTATAGATCTCACAGCTCTATCTTTTCCAAAACTAGTAAGAACCTTGAAAAGGGATATATTTCTAACCAAAAATCATAATTATCCACTGGGATTTAAAACTTTAGAAGTGGTAATCCCTCATGAGGGACTGACAAGAGAAAATATAACAACTAGTGATTATAGTGTCCAACTTATTCCCTTAGGAAAGCCTTTAAGAGACAATTTGAAACAGGGAATATCAGAGGTAGTAAGTGACCTATTGTAGATGGTTGATGAGGATAGAATAACTAAGAAAAAATTCAAAAAGCAATTCAAATATTTGAGTTCTATTCTGTGACAATTAATTATGCAGTCTAGTCAAAATCAAGCAAGTATCTCTACCAAAACTTCTGAAGGAAGGGAAAATATTGATAAGGTTATTAAGAAATTTCAAGTTGAGGACACATGGGTTGAGAGGTTGACACAAAAGATAAAATAAGAAATTGAAGAAGTTGGGACAAAGTATGAAGAGCTCAAAAATAAACTTAATGAAATTGATGAACTAATTAAGCAGTGTGATAAAAAACTATTCTACTTTGAAGGAATTTTTCCCAAGTTAAACTATATAACTCAAATCAGTGATGAATTAGTTAAAAAAGAAGGGATTATGTTACAAGAATTCAGGGGAACTCAACATGCTATAGAGGATTTAGCAAGGATCGGGGTGGAAGTTTTGAATGGAATCAAAGAAAATATAAAAGCCAAAAAGAAAAGGGTTGATGATACCTTAGATGATATTGATTCAAAACTGGAAGATATGGTTTTTGACAAATTCAAGAAAATATATGGTGATCTAAAGGATAATTTTTTGTTTATTTATTCTGAGAAAATCATTTAGAAAGATGAATTTTCTTATGAATTTATTAAAATAATGAGGAAAATTGAGAACAAAATTACATAGTTGAGGGCTAAACCATTAGAGTTTAAGCGGAAAATGGGTCACTATGTGGATGCAATAAATAGGAAGATTTTGATCTTCCAACACCATATAGGGCCAGATGAAGAAGAAATCAATGAGAATTTTCAAAGGTATGATGCATACATGGAAATTATACCACAAGAAGAAGAATCAAGAGAAGAAGATGAAGAAGAAAAGGATGCCGACATGAAAAATAATAAACAAGATTAGGCTTTTCATTCTTAAAACTTTATCTTATTTTCATATATTATTTGTAACCGATGTTTTATTTGATACTATTTCCTCATGAAGGATGAACATTACTTTTAAAATTGTTATTATCTTATATAAATTGTAATTTAATACAATGCATTAGAGTTTTATATTGCTTGGATGAAATTTTATGTCCATTACAAAAGCATATAAACTAATGAGATGTTTGTAATTTCTATATTTTGAAAAAGGAAAAATGGGGATCTATAGGGACCCCAGCCCATGAAAATAAATATTACATATATCCTCAATACTTGTATTAAAAAATAAGGGACAATAACAAGAAACTTTAGGATCTAATACCACAAAATCCTTTACCACAAAATCCTCTTTCAAAAGAGGAAGTTTTTTCACTAATTTGTTTTTCCTAAGCCCATGTTCATCCATCCCTTTTTCCATTAGAACAAAAATAATGTCTCCTTCTAGTGTGTGAGACATGCCCATTGAAAAACTGTTATCCATACTAGAAAAAGGACCATCTAAACAAGGTAATTTTGACCGCTTCTTGTAAGAAGAGACTCATTCACCCATATCCAAACCCCCCCCTTTAGAAAATGACCTTTTTCCTCTAGTTTTGGTAGAAGAAATTGGTTGAGAAGCTTGAACTAGAATGGAAACAACAATTAAATCTAGATCAATCGGAGCAAAAGACATGGAGGTAGTAAATGGAGAAGAAGGGTTAGAATTAGACTCACCCTTATGTTTTTTCACAAAAGGAAATGATGGTTCAGGAGCTAGATGGGGTGAAGTCATTGGTTGTTTTGCCTCCAAAACTAATTCACATTGTTCCAGTCCATTCATCTTGCGATAAAGGAAAGGAAATGTATTAAGTGAGATCTCTCCATCCAACACATATGATCCTAGGGGGATATATTTTACAACAAATGCTTCATTACAAATAAATGGGCATTCACGATTGCATATACCATGCACACTAGGCCTGCGCACCATCTAAAATATCCTCAAATCATCAGGAAGTATTTGATACTCAAGCTGAAATAGATGAAAATACATCATCTAAAAGGAAGAAAACACGAGACTTATCTTGACAAGCCTTCTAACCAGTGTAACTCAAACATATGCATCTATCAAAGGTCCATTATAGTCCTCAGGGTCATCAACGTCAAATAAAATTCTCACAAATGTTTCATCTGTAACTAAAAAATAAAAAATAGAATGCAAATATTCACAGGATATCTCCTTTAAGATGGGTGTTACTGGTGTTTCTTCCATAATGCAGATGAATTTCCTCAAAATGACTATACTCACAAAAGAAAGTATAAATTGGTGAAGGAGATGGTGTGCTTTTGTAGGAATCCCGAGACACATGAGGTTAGGTTGCGAAATGGGATGCAGGTCACAAGGGGTCATAAGACACAAATTTGGTGTCTACATTAGCCCCTTATTGTTGTGTAGCTTGTGTTGTAAAGCTGCGCGGACAATAATATGAAGTGGTTTCTCCTGTTAAGGATATAGGTAATCCCCCTCAAATCTATCACGGATTGAGTGAACGGGAAATCAGGGATAGGGTTGATAAAGGGTACATGTTGTAGAGAGGATGGTAAGGTGGTGGGGGAGGTCCAAGGCAGCAGACGCATGTTGAAATGCAATAGGGCGACTAGGGTACATGATTTGGTGAGCAAACCAGCAATGTATAGGCAAAGGTCGATAGTTTATCCAAACAAGGGTGATATAATCCTGGTATCCAAGGCATAGGAAGTAGCTCTAGGGTATATAACAGGTAAGGTACAAGAACGTTTAGGCATGTTCGGCAGTACCAAATGGTTGGTTTGGTTGAGATAAACGTCACGGTCTAGGTCTAGGCAAAGTTGGTCGACAGATCAAGTCAAGGACCCTAATCATGCTAAAACACGAACAGGTGAGCTCGATTGAACAAAAGGTACAGGATGGATGGATAAAATAAAACGTTGATTTTGGGTATGGTATTGAAGTGATACGGCCGTGGGTCGGGCCAAGTTGTTAGGTTACAGCCTTGGGTCGGGCCGGATGGTTAGGGTGAGGCCTTGGGTCGGGCCAAGTTGTTGGGTGGCGGCTTTGGGTCGGGTCGGATGGGTAGGGTGAGGCCTGGGGTCTGGCCAAATGGGTAGGTTGAGGCCTTGGGTCGGGCCAAATGGGTAGGTTGAGGCCTTGGGTCGGGCTGAATAGGTAGGTTGAGGCCTTGGGTCGGGCCGAATAGGTAGGTTGAGGCCTTGGGTCGGGCCGAATAGGTAGGTTGAGGCCTTGGGTCGGGCCGAATAGGTAGGTTGAGGCCTTGGGTCAGGCCGAATGGGTAGGTTGAGGCCTTGGGTCGGGCCGAATAGGTAGGTTGAGGCCTTGGGTCGGGCCAAATGGGTAGGTTGAGGCCTTGGGTCGGGCCGAATAGGTAGGTTGAGGCCTTGGGTCGGGCTGAATGGGTAGGTTGAGGCCTTAGGTCGGGCCGAATAGGTAGGTTAAGGCCTTGGGTCGGGCCAAATAGGATTTTGTACATTTGAAAACTTGTATATATATATATATAGATGATGTTTTGATCCATATGCAGTGTTGAAAATGTTTTTAAGTATTTCGTCAATAGTTTGTGGTATAGAATATATGATGAGTTTAATTGACATGTTGATATATGGATGATGTGTTATATGATGAAATGTTGCATGTTTTGGGCTAGTTTTGTGACATTGTTATATATGTATCTGATGAGTTGGATTCAAATGAGGTATAGATAGATAGTTTTTTGTTTTGTTTTGTTTTGGTTTGGTATCCTTAGCTGATGGCTGGTTTTTTTTTGTAAAATAGATGATGTTAATGAAATTGTAATGATATGTGTGGTGGATGGAAAAATATGGATAATGGTGTTGTGATGCAGGAAAAGAGGCAGGCGCGACAAAAATTAGGTTAAAAAATGAAGAAAAGACCATGTTTCAAAAGGCCAGGTGTGTAACAGATATCGGTTAGATAACCGACGGCGGTAGTTAGTAGACTGATATTGGTTACATGACCGATACCGGTTATTTAGGTATGAGCTTTTCTAAAAATAAAAAAAAAGCTAGGGTGGCAACTTAAGTTCTAATTTTGAGAGCCATGCAAGATATTAAATACGCGAATGTGACGCTGTTTTAACGACTGGGACATGTAATTGCATGAGAGATTTGAGTGATTAGAAGTGAAGAGACAGGGAAAGTGATTGTTATCTGAGATTCAGAAGATAGAAAGGCAGGTTTGAAAAAGGTGGTAATAATGGCAGGACGAGGAGAAACATCCAGTAGGCAGGGACAAGAGGGAAAACAAGGGCCACCTCAAGCTACTGCAACCCAAGAGCAGTAAATGTTTTGTTTGTGATTTGACCTACTGGCATGTTTTGTGAATAAGATGGGGGAGAGTATGTGGGGTAGATATGAGAAAGAAAAGATGATAACAAGGGTTATAAATGGGGGTGAGTGTTACGTGGTAGGTAATCAAGGGTTTCGGGTATGTCTATGTATACAGAGAGGAATAAACGAGCAATTTATTGTCGTAGGTGGTTGTTTTAAGCAAGGTGTATGAAAGTAAAGTAATCAGTTGTAACCGGGTACCGGTTATCTGTAAACGATACCGGTTGCTGTAGGAATTTCCATAATTTGAGAAAAAACCTGGGGGGATTTGAGGAATTGAATGGTTGTTTGTTATTTGGATGTATGCAGGTAGAGGCAGGGCTAAGGATGAATGATAGTGTACCAGTGCTGTTATCATGAATCCGAGCGGATGTAACACCAGCTGAATGGATGTTGATAAATCGTTTGGGGTTAAGTGGGATCTGATATTATTCACGAATTACATGGAACCATGCTATGTTGCAGGTGTTGATTGAAAGATGGAATCCTGAGAAAAAATACCTTCTATCTGCCAACAGGGGGAAATGATAGTAACATTGGAAGATGTGTTCCGTATTTTGAGACTCCCAATTACAGGAAAACCAGTATATCAGGCATTACCTAGCGCGGCACGGGGAGCGATAACAACAGTATTTGGTCCATACGCACGAGATTTAACACAGCGAGGTTTGTCATTCACATATGGGATAATGTATGCAGCACACCCTGAGGAGACAAGGTTAGCAGTGATATTAATGATAGCGGTAGGGTATTACGCGTTACCTGAGGGCGGATGGGGGAAGATTTCCAAAGGCATTGATGTGTGTTATTTGGGAGATGATAGAAAGGAACGTGACTTTTGCATGGGCACCTGCATATTTGGCGGAGTTATATAGGGGTTTATGGGCTTGTAGGTGAAATCACAGGACGACACTGGATTGTTCATACTTATTACACTGTTGGGCCTATGAGCACATTGTTTGTGTGCGACCAGTAGGCCGATCCATCCAGTCAGGAGAAACCGGAGTACAGAGGTTGGGATTCAGACGATGGGTCCAGACAGAACAAGAGGCAAGATCTCAGGCCGTGACGGGTGACATTGAGTATTACAGGCAGGTATGGGAGAGGGTGACGATTGCTGATATCTGTTGGCGGCCTTACGGGAACTATATGGTAACAGAGAATATAGCTGAGGAGTTGAGGGGTGTAGAGCGATTGAGGTGGATCGCAGGGCACAGGCCAGGTGAGTATGAGAGGATTCCTATAGATCGCGTGCGGCGACAATTTGGATTTGTGCAGGATATACCTCAGGCTTATAGACCATATATGAGGATCGATGCCGAGGCAGCATTCTCACCTCCCCAGCCAACACCTCCAGAAGGGCCTGAAGAGGTAGCAGCCGATCGCAGGGTAATGGATGCAGGAACGACAGAGGCCTATAGATTATGGTGGGTAGCAGAACTGCGAGGTGTACGTGATCGTCCTGACATAGCGGTGATTACAGCAGAGAGGGATCGTCTGCAGCGTTTGGTTCAGCAGCTCCAAACGTAGGTGAATGAGACAAGAGGATTGTTAGTGGTTGCGGAGTCACGGGCAGAGAGACTAGAGGCTGGAGTCCTCCATGCGAGAGGGCGTATTCATATGTTACAGGAGAGATTGGCAGATCAGTGGGCTGGGTACCAATAGCCATGGTACCTTTGAGGACAGAGAGGCCTGGCGAGAGGGGTCGACGATCACGATCATCACCTAGTTCGGGATGAGGCGTGAGGGTCTAAATAAATGTTAGCAAGGTATAAGAATAAATAAGAGTACCGACCTGCGTGTCGATGATAGAGAAGATGTATTTGTTTAACATCTAAATAAAATGAGATATGTATGTTGATTTGAGTTATAATAATAAGAATGTTTTCGTTTTGACTTTCGGTGTTTTGAAAAAAGGATAAAGAGGAATGTGATTAAATAGAAATACACAAAAATATTTATATTTACCACACATGATAGGTTATGGTAGGGGATGGTCGAGCTAACCTTGGGAGACCCCATGTCTCCGAAGTGCTGCCTACATAGCCCATTGCACAAAGCAAGGAGGGGCCTCAGACCGATGTAGTTCTCCCTTAGGATCAGGGAGAGGCGAATTCAGGCAATTTGGTACGGTTTAGGCAATTGGTTGGTTGGTAAGAATATTGATATTAATATTGGTAAGGTAAGGTTGTTGGTGTCGGTAATGAATTGGTGATGTTGTAAAAGGTATAAGGGAAGCGAAAGTTAGCCTACCCAAGTAGAAGGGAACCATGTCCTGATTAAGATCAACACACAATCCTAGATGCGAGGCAAAGCGGAAAGAGTGCTCCGTAGGTGAAAAGAGCTAAACAAACCACACAACGTAGAACGAGCTTGAAGCCCTAGGTACCGTGCATAGACGAGAAGTCCATAGGTGAAAAGAGTTGTATGATCACAATATATCGGGTGTACGTTACGTCCCTTGAGTTGAAACAAATGGTGAGGTGAGGTGGATGATATAGCTGAGGTACAGAGAACTTGTTACAAAGTGAGTGTTCTGATGAAAGAGAACCTACCCTAAATAGACAAGTCCATGACCCAAAAAGTTCTTTTGAATGAGGCTTTTATTTGACTGAATATAGACTGATCGATGCGGGAAGTCTACAAGGGATATTGATTGTACTATTCTTGAGGTCTTCACGAAGCTGATCAATGCGAGAAGCTTCTGATAAAGGCTGACTGTGTATAGCTGTCCTTCGAGGGAGCAGTCTATTTATAGTAGCAGATATGATTTTAATGCATAGCTGTCCTTCGGGGGAGCAGTCTATATATAATAGCAGCAATAGTTTGGCATATAGCTGTCCTTCGAGGGAACAGTCTATATTATAATTTAGATGACTAGATGTTCTTTTGGCGTGAAGCATCTAGTTTGGTAGGAAGTTTGACTCAAGAAAATCCCATAAGAATACGGCTTATTTTAATACTTTGAAGTCATGGACTAGACTAAAAAGGGGAAGGCATCGTTTAGGTGAGGTGAGAATCAAACTATGTGAGCTTGATTTTATTATGAGGTGTAGGAAACGAAGTGCATGTAGCGGTAAATGAGCTCAAGGGACGAGCGGCAGGTAGATAAGAAGTGATATAACACTAAATTCAACAGTAGAATGGTCGAAGATGCAAGGCATTAAGGGGTTCAGGCTCAGGTTTACCATTAAGCGAAGCTAAACGATAAGTGCCTGATCCATAGGTGTGAGTGATTATATAAGGCCCAATCCAATTGGGAGCAAATTTTCCACGTTTGCTCTTTTCTAGTTTGGTGACATGTTGATTCTCTTTGAGGACAAGATCACCAACCTTAAAGGTACACTCATGAAGTCGCTTATCATAAGCACGTTTGATGCGTTTTTGATAGATTTGAAGGTGATCAAGAGCTGTAAGACGACGTTCGTCAAGAAGCTCCAATTGGGCTAACCGCTCTTGGCGGAAATCATCGTTGGTGAGAATATCCTGAAGAGATATTCTAAGGGAGGGTATTTGTATTTCGAGAGGCAAAACAGCCTCGGTACCGTATACCAAAGAAAAAGGTGTGGCATTAGTAGAGGTACGAATGCTAGTACGATAAGCCCAAAGGGCAAAGGGAATGTGATCGTGCCAATTTCTTCCGGATTCATTGACAACTTTCATGAGGATTTTGGTTAGGGTTTTATTAGAAGATTCAGCCTGACCATTGGCCTGCGGATAGTAAGGCGATGAGAAACTAAGTTTGATACCAAAGTTGTCACAAAGGTCTTGTAACAACTTGTTTTTAAAAGATTTACCATTATCTGTTATTAGGCGATGAGGAATACCAAAACGACAGATAATGTGATGGTTAATGAATTCGACAATTTTTTCCTTTTTGATCGAAACGAGTGGAATGGCCTCCACCCATTTTGTGTAATATTCGGTGGCTGTGATTATCCATCGGTGACGTTGTGAAGAGGACGGGTGAATCTCACCAATAAGGTCTAAACCCCATTGTGAGAAAGGCCAAAGATCTCGTGCGACCTGCAGCGGATGGCTAGGAGTATGTTGAAGGTTAGCATGTTGTTGACACATAACACAACGCTTAACATATTCGTAGTAGTCGTTATTGAGAGTAGGCCAATAATAACCTAGGCGAAGGATTCGTTTAGCCACGGCAAGGCCACTAAAATGTCCACCACAAATCCCATCATGGACTTGTTGGATGGTATAGGTGACCTCCGCGCCGGTTAGACAGCGAAGGAGGATACCATCAAAGCCACGTTTATAGAGGAGTACCCCCATAACAACATAACGTGAAACACTCTTAAGAAAAGCACGTTTTCCGTTACTAGTAAGGTCAGGTGGGAGAACAGAGATTGTAAGATAGTCGTGAAATTGGTGGTACCAGGTATCCTGTGAATTAGTAGACACAGTATTTATCGTACAAACAACCGGGGCTGAATAAGATGGGGCAAAGAGTTGTTGGACCACGACGAATAATTCAGAGTCAGTTGATGAAGCTGGAATTTGCGAGGCTAAGCAAGCCATAGTATCCGCAAATTTGTTAGTGGAGCGGGGAATGGTTTGGATAGAATAGTGAGTAAATATGGCTAGAAGTGAGTCCACGTAGTATTTGTACTTTTGAAGTTCCTCATTTTTACATTGGTAGATGCCCATAACTTGATTGACTACCAATTGAGAGTCGCCAAAAATATTGATAGATTTGATACCTAAGTGTATCGCAACCTGGAGACCCAGAACAAGGGCCTCGTATTCCGCTGTATTATTAGTGCAAGGGAAATCGAGTCGGAATGAAAGAGGCATAGGCTCGGCGTCGAGAGGAATAAGAACAACGCCGGCTCCTCCACCACGTTGGCATTTGGATCCATCGAAGAAGAGAGTCATTGGATACGACTCCTCCTTGAGTGAAAGAGTGGCGATGAGTTCGTCGGGGAATGTAAAATTGGTAAATTGTTCCCCAGGTAAAGGGGCTTCCGCAAGTTGGTCTGCGATGGTTTGTCCTTTGATTGATTTCTGGTGGACGAACTCAAGGTCGAGGTCGGCGAGGAGCATGAGCCATCGGGCGATGCGTTGGTTTAGATGAGGTTTGGCATACATGTAATGGATGGGGTCTGTGTTGGTGATGACGAAAGTTTTGTGATTCAGAAGGTAGTGTCGGAGCTTGGTAGCCACGAATGATAGGGCTAGGCACAACTTTTCTACATGTGTATACCTAGTCTCATAATCCACCAAAGTACGACTTATATAATAAACGGCTTGTTCTCAATTTTCAGAGTCACGATGTGCAAGCATGGCCCCTACAGCGTGGTCAGTGGCGGAAAGGTAAAGGTAGAAAGGGCGGTCGTCTTGAGGTGGGATAAGCACGGGTGGCTGCAAGAGATAAGTTTTGAGAGCTTCAAAGGCTTGGTGGCACTCTTCACTCCATTGAAATTCAATGTCCTTTTTAAGGAGGTGATGGAAAGGTTGACATCGATCCGAGAGTTGGGAGATGAAACGTCGGATAGATTGTAACTTACCTTGTAAGCTACGCAATTGTTTGAGATTAGTAGGTGGGGGCATTTCTATGATAGCTTTGACTTTAGATGGATCGACCTCAATGCCACGCAAAGAGACGATAAAACCAAGAAGCTTTCCCGAAAGGACACCAAAGACACATTTCTTTGGTTGAAGACAGACAGAATATTGTAACAGGTGATCAAAAATAATGGTTAAAACATCGAGATGTTCACTGCGATGTTTAGACTTGCCAAGAAGATCGTCGACGTAATCTTCAAGGATAGTGTGCATAATGTCATGAAAAATGTAGGTCATAGCCCGCTGATAGGTCGCACCAGCATTCTTAAGGCCAAATGGCATTACACGGTAACAGAAGGTTCCCCAAGGAGTTATGAAGGTAGTTTTGTGTTGATCGGCAGGGGCAACCAAAATTTGGTTGTATCCTGAAAAGCCATCCATGAGAGAAAGCATTTCATGACCCGCAGTGAGATCAACAAGTTGATCAATACTTGGGAGGGGGAAGTCATCCTTAGGGCAAGCGAGGTTAAGATCCCAGAAATCCGTGCATATCTGAAGTCCCCCCGTCGCTTTAGTGACAGGTACGATGTTAGAAATCCATTGAGGATAGTCAATAGGCAAGATGAAGGAAACAGAAAGAAGTCGTTGAAGCTCTTCTTTGACCAAGAGGGCAATGCGTGGATGCATTTTTCTCAGTTTTTGTTTGACTGGTTTGGAATCGGGGTTTAGAGTGATGTTATGGACGGAAATGGTAGGATCAATTCCTGGCATGTCAGCGTAGGACCAAGCGAAAGCTTGGTTGCGAGCACGGAGGAAAGTAGTAAAGGTGACTTGTTCTGATGCGTTAAGGGATTGTCCGATCTTCACAATGTGAGGATCCTCCTCCGTGTGGATGTTGATTTCTATAGTAGATTCGTTCAGCATGGTTTGGGTTTCAGATGGTAAGGCTCGTTGAATATAAGAATCATCCGCGCCAAGGTAAGTGAGGATGGAGTCATCATCCTGACACTCAACAACATTAATCAAAGGCGAATCCTCTTCGATCATGTCTGGATATAGAAGGGGAAGAGAAGATGGGTCCTCATTATCGCGTTGATAAGTGAGAGGACCTATGAAGATAGCATTTATGAAAAAAAAAAGTTAGGAGGGATAGATTCAGGGTCTATAGATTCTGTGGGTGATGATGGCAAAGTGGGTGATGATGGTTTGGTAGGGGTGACGTCGTCTTCTTCCAGAATACAGCTGACACGAGGTGTCTCCTGTGTAGGTGTTTCAGGAAAACCGAGACCACTGCGATCATTGTGTTTGCGGGTAGTCATGGGAATGAGTGTATGTCGGCCTTGTTCGTAAAGACCAAAACCAAAGCCTTTCCAAGCACAGCGAGTCAAGAAGGTGAGGGCGAAACGACGATTTGTCAAGTATTGAAAATCGGATTGGAAGGGAACCACACCAAGAGGAGGTTCAGGGGTAATGGAGGATGCGTCAACACCCCCATACGTTAGGTTGGTGCGGCAATGGGGTGGTCCGTAAGAGATTACCTCCCCCACGCGACGGTCGTAGGTGGGATGTGCATGTAATTGTCCGTACTCCTGCGGGGTAGGGAAAGAACTAACGTTATATAGGCGGTACTCCCCCAGCGTAAGGCGTTGAAAAACATCTACTAAGGGGTCGGAGGTTGGGATGTTAGCTGCGGGAAGGGAAGTGGTTTTTGCGACGGTGGTTTCATCAGTTGAAGGCGTAGGCGCGGTTGAGGTGGATGGTTGAGGTACATTTGAAGAGGATGGTTGGGTTGAATGTATGGGTGTCTTGATTGGTATAAGCACATCGTTAGGGCGGTATAACATATTGCAGGTTTTAAAGGGGGGAGGATCAGCTTTTACGGTGTAGGACTTCCCCTCGTACTCAAATTTTATGCATCTATGTAATGTTGAGGGAACGCATCCCATGGCCCGGATCCAAGGACGACCCAGCAATATATTATATTGGAACTCTCCCTCAAGGACATAGAAGAGTTCGGGTAAAGTACGTGGTCCTACCCGAATGTTGAGGATCACGGTGCCTAAGGTAGAGGTAATAGCGTCATTGAATGACCGCAACATGATGGGGTTGGCACACATGTAGCTAGAAGGGATATTCATTTGTTGAAAAGCTTTTGAAGAGATGATGTTTAGGCTAGCACCCCCGTCAATCATAACACGACGTACACGAATGTCCCGGACGTAAGCTGAGATGAACAGGGCAGGGTCAGGATCTTCTGTACCAAAATCGACAATTTCATCTTCAGAGAAACTGACTGCAGCAGCTTGTGGTACAGAGACAGAAGTGGTTGGGGTGGTGGGTTGTTTGGTGAGAGAGGCAACGTGATTGGGTGTTAGAATGGAGGCAACGGGCAGGGTTTCATTAGGTAAGACCTCGATCCCCTGAAGAATTTCAACGAGAGCTTGTCGATGAGATTCAGAAGTCTGAATGAGATCATATAGTGTCATTTTTACGGGTGATTGGTGAAGCTGTTTAATCATGGCTCGATGGGCAGCTCCATTAGAGACGGGGTAAGCAGGTCCACGAATAACCACTTTGGGTGGTGGTGCAATCGGGATGTTGGACGGAGAAGGAGAGGATGCAGGTGTGCTTTCTTTCGCTTTCTCATTGTTTTTCTGCGCTCGAGTAGCAACACTAATCATATTAATTTCGTAGACCTGAGATGAGGAAGATGATTGGGATAAATCATGGTCTTCAAGAGGTGGGGTTGTAATAATGACAGATCTTGGTGAGGCGGGGACAGATGGTATAGGAGAGGGAATGGAAACTAAAGGTCTCTCCCTTCGTAAGTTGTCTTTCTTAACCTTTCTATCTGGGAGAGGTGACTGACGAAGGATGGTTTTTAAAGCTTTGCATCCCTCCACATCATGTCCTGGTGTGCGGTGATAAGCGCAGATCTTAGACTCATCATAACCTATAGGTCAAGGTTTAGACGGGTCATAAGGTCTAAGTGGGGGTAGGGAAATGGTCGCATTCTCTACTAACATAGCAAGGATTTTGGCGTAAGATCCTTTAAGTGGGTCAAAATCAGAAGAGGATGAGGGTATTGATTGCGTGGGTTTTGGTAATGTTTGGGCGTGGTTGGTTCGTATGGGTGGTGGTTTAGCCGAGGGGTGTTGACACGTGTTTTTCACTAAACGTGGTTTCTTTGGCGCAGAAGCTATATTGGATGATGAGGCCACAGATGGTGTGGTATCAGAAAACAACCACGGGGAAATAGGAGTGACCGAAAACAAATCTTTTGATGATGGAATTTGTTTAGGGTTGATAGGTGGACAGGATACGCGGAGTGATAATGTTGATATACCCTTTGATCCCTGTATGGGTGCAGAAGGCGTAGGTCGTTTTGAAGAAAACGCAGGAGGTATGATATATTGGTGCAAGGTGGAAGGATGAGGTCCCAATATGGAAGGTAGGTATGACGATGATGGTTTTGATTGTGATAGAGGCACGGGTTGAGTGTATCTCCTAAGTGGCGGGGCGGCTTTATTCTTGGACAAATCTAGTCGCTTAGGCGGGTGTGTTAGACTGGGTATTGGCGAGGTCCCAAGTGTAGGGGAAGATTTGGTTAGGTTGATAGAGGTGGATGGGATATTGAGTATAGATACGGGGGGTGAGAGTGAGGACATAGGCATTTTGAGTTTCTGTAAACACTTCGGGTATATGGTAGAGGTATCGGGATCGGTCATCTGCATTTGAGTAGAATAGGGAGTACTCAAACGTTCCCATAAGATTCGTCTATCTTCTGGAGAATGACAGTCTTCAGGTTTGAATTGTAAATTTTGTACGGAAGAAAGGTGGGTTGTGATTCCGGTCCACTGTGGGTGTGATACAGGGGGTAAACGAGGCACTGTATCAATAGATGTCAAGAGGTCAACCGGTCGTTGAAAAGATTTAGGCGATGAAGAACTAATAGGTAAGAGGGCATGTTCGAGAGGATCTGTCATGGTTAAAGAATTTGGTGATGTCGGTGCAAGAGATTCCTCGTCTAAGGATGTCAAAAGGAGTGGCGTACCTTCCTCTTGTGCAGCAAGAGGGGTAGAAGGGGAAATCTGGGAAATAGATAGGTTAGATAACATCTGTTCGCAATCTTGTAGGGATGTGGTATAAGAAGACTCATCGATGGGAAGAGAAGTCTGGGCAGTTAACTCCTTTATGGGTAAAGGAATGATTTCGCTTTGGTTCGATGGTGGTAAAGGAGGTTCGGGCTCCTGTGTTAGTGAAGAGGCTTGATTCAAAATTTTCTCGATAGAGGCTTTGGGCTGGGTATCAAAGACTGCATGGATCTCATGAACACTCTCCTCGGCTAAGATATCCTGGTTTACGTTGCTGTTGGAAGAGTGATTCGGGAATGGTTTGTTAAAGATTTTCAAATTTCGGTTGGCAGGGGCATTAGGATTATCGAGGGTTATATCCCCTGCGTCAACCATTTCCTGCACTATGTTTTTCAACATCTTGCAGTTCTCATGACTGTGTCCCTTCACGCGGTGGAAGTTACAGAAGTCATTTTCTTTGTACCAGGAAGGTATGGCGCGAGTGGAATCAAACCCGGAATGAGGTTTAACAGGAGGTAATGTAATGGCTCCTGCTTTGAGCAATTTTTCCAATATCACACCATATGTTTCTCCCAAGGGAGTGTAGTTGATGGGCTCGGCTTTGTACTTATAGGTGGTTTTTGGTGGAGTATTGGACGGTGCTTGAGATTTGACCATCACCGCGTGGACAGCTCCTTTTGATTTAGAAGAAGTGGACGCGTGAGGAGTGGTGGTATTTGGTTTATTGGTAGAATCAGGAGTTCGGAAATTGGGGTTTTTGTTACGCAACCGCAATTTCTCTTCCTCTAAGGCTCGAATCTCTAGTTTTCGAGCCATAGTAAAGGCTTCATCGAATGTATGGAAAGTTTGAATTTGGAGAGTAGGAGAAATGTGCTTAGCACATGCCCGCGTGAAAAGTTCGATAAGTTCAGTCTGAGGCAAGGCATATGTAAGTTGGTTGATAAGGCCGCGCCATCGTCCGACGAAATCTGCGATAGATTCGTCTTCGAATTGTCGAATGGCATAAAGGTCGGTGATGGATACTTTCTTAGCAATGTTAATGGAGAAGTGATCCAAGAAAGATTGGGCTAGTTGGTTAAAAGAGAAGATTGAGTGCTGGGTTAAAGCACTGTACCACTCCAAGGCAGGTCCTGATAAGGACATGGGAAAGGTGCGGAGTAACAAGGCATCATCATGGGCAATCAAATAACAAGCATGTCTAAATGATCGCAAGTGTTGTTGAGGATCCTCTTTACTATTAAAACGAGTAAATTTCGGCAACTCCCATTGAGGAGGATATGAATGAAGGGGGACAGAAGGGTGAATGGGCTCCCGACAAACTTGCTCGTATGTCAAGGCGCTACGACTTCCTGAAACAGAAGCCTCCAGGTTTTGCATTTTGTCCATCATTTGTTTAATTAGATCAGTAGTTGGATGAGATGATGGTGTGGTTGTGGTAAACGGAGGCAAATTGGGCCAAGGACCACCGCTAGACCCTGGTGGGGTTAAGTGTTGATAAGGTGTGGAGGATGAATATGTTGAGGCAACCGAATAGGGATGTCCCATATAGGATGTTGAGGTCACTGGATACGTGTATGGGAATGAAAAGGTAGGCGGAGCTTGAGAAGGAAAGCTCGTGTGGATAGGTGGCAGAGAGCAAGTCATGAACGGAGCAGTCTGCAAGAGAGATGAGGTAGGGGCAGTCGGCGGTAATGATATGTGGGGTCCGAGGTTAACCAACGGAAAGCCAATCTGAGTCGTATGAACCTCTGAAGCCGTCGGATTGGGAGACGGGGCTAGAGATGCAGGAAGCAAGGCGGTATTATCAGGCGGAGTGGGAGCTAAATGAGCAGCTATACTAATAGGCATACCAACAAGGAGCTGACCATCAGGCGTACGGTCAGGGGTATGAGACAAATAGTATTGTACAGTGCTAGAATTAGCATCCAGAAACTTGGCAAAGTCCTTATCTCCCACAGGAATTTTAGGAACCTCGCTGGTATCCGTAGGATTCCCCACAGAATGTGAAGGGGGTGATTCAGGCAAAGAAATAGAGCAAGCATGTGAAACCATGGCGGGCTTGCTTTCGAGTGATAACAACCATGGACAGGAGTTCACAGTAGGGTTTCAATCTGTCAGGAATAGAAACAAACTCAGACTGGTAAAATTGGTAGGTTGCTGGTTTGTCAGGAATTGGAAAAGACAGTAACCGATATCGGTCTAGTAACCGATGTCGGTTATACTATAGCCGACGTCGGTCAGGTAACCGATGTCGGTGTAAGAAGTCTGGGCTAACAAGATATAAAAAGGCTGCTAATTTGATTTTTAACAACGTTTAGTATACTTGTCCAATTATTGATCACAGAAGACAGAGTATGAGAAAGAAAACAGAACTAAAAACAAGCAAGATGCACACGCAAATCCAGAGATTAACCCTAGGGTTAATTTTAATTATCGTGGGCTTATGCCTTTAGACGTAGAATGATGTCAGAATCCTAAACAAGAGACTTAGGGGAAATGTCAAGTTGTTTTGGCTTATAAGGTTACCTCAATCGGGCGGAGGAATACCGCGGAAAAAAGGGGGGATGTTTGAGCTGTTGTGTTAATTGTGAAGTGATTCGGTATGTGTTGTGCAGTGAATGTAAGATTAATTTCCTGTCAATACCGTGGATATCACCCCCACGTGTACGACCTGTTACTTAATCTACGTTCACTAGAATTGAAAAAACAACAAGCAGGAATGCAATGCACGTGTTTTAAACCCAAATCGAAAATTATGTTCGATGAAGCAAGAGAGATGACTTTCACTAATGCGAAACTAGGAAAGCAAGACAAATTCTTTACGAAATATATAACAAAAGCAGCAACAGCAAGTATGCTTCCTAAAATGAAAATAAGCAAGAGAAACAGAAACCCAAAATGGGTCCCACCGGGCGTGCCAAAATGTTTCACTCGGAATGTTTCGTTCCTTTTAGAAACAGATAAGGGTTGGGGCTAGGAGGAATACCTGTAGAATGTCGAGATGATGTGCGCGTACCGTAGAGAAAGATCAGGCTGACTGCGAAGAACTCCTTTTTGTCTTGGAAGGACTACCTGCAAATAAGAACACAAGACCACAAGATTTTAATTAGACAATAAATGAGGAAACTGCCTTGGGCCCAGGAAATATAAAACTTCCTTTCGAAGGTGGTCAGTTCCCTTGCTAATATGAATTAACACAAAAGACTATAAGATATCAATTAAATTGCTTTGTTGAACTGGGTAGGGGAAAGGCTGGTTATTGGTTATAGTCAGTATAACCGATGCCGGTTACTGATAACCGATGGCGGTTACTGATGACCGATATCGGTAGAGTCTAGGATCTGAAGGTTAGTTGTTTTGTGGGGTGGTGGTGTTATTTGGTAGTTGTGTTATTTGTAGGGCTGTATATAGGTGATATTAGGAAATAGGGTGATGAGAGGTAGATGAATGACAGTTAGATGCAATGACACGTTGGGTAGTGGATCCAAGAATGGATTTGTGAGGACTTATGATTCAAAAAGTCGAAGAAATGTTATTAAAGAGGACATGCAAGAAGTAACTTACTGATTATTCACGGAGATGCATGTCCAAGAGCTCTGATGGCAAAGGCAGAACTGAGGTAGGATGGTCTGGCACACAGCAGATCAAATCAGCTGAGTATCACAGGGCTCTGGTATCCAGTTGCAGTCCTGGGCTTGCTCTCCCTTGCTGCTAACTCTCCTTGTCTCTTCACTTGTCTCTGCTCGGTCAAGTAAAGATCCTGGTTTTCTTGATCGCTCCTGATGCTCTTTCTTGATTCAAAGAATCCTTCGACCTCTGATCCAAAAATGAAATTCCGATCCTTTGTTTTTGGTTTGGGGAGGCCATTTACAGGGAACCGATGGCGGTTACGTAACCGACGGCGGTCGAGTAGGAACCGGCATCGGTAAGGAAAAAGTAGGCTATTTTTAGTAAAACAGCCCACCTTCCCTGCTTTTCTCCCGAGAGATTAGTTGCGGGCTTGGTCAAGTGACTAGAAGGTCGGTTTTAGGTGCGAGAAAGGGGTCCTTAGTCATGGGTGTAGGTGTAGACCAAGTTTTAGGTTTTAATTAGGTTAGTTTAGGATTAGGGCTAGGTCATGATGAGGTGGCAAAATGAGGTGGTAGGTGAGGTGATGGGGATTTATCAATTACAAGGTAATTAATAAATAATTGTGTAAGGTTTAGGTAATGAGGTTAGGTTGCGAAATGGGATGCGGGTCACAAGGGGTCGTAAGACACGAATTTGGTGTCTACAGAAGGTGCATTGATAGCTATTTGAGGTGTTTTTGTCTTTCATTAGGTAGATTTCCTAGCATTTGTTAAAATGTCTCTAAAATGTTGTATAATCAGATTTATCATGTGTAATTCGCCAACCAGATACATCTAAAACCAACAAATCCCACTATAACTACTTGTCGGTGCTCATTTTAATCTCCCCCCCATTTGTCCTTGAAATTCTTTAGTTTGTGGGATTTTTTATGTTTTCTATCTCCTCGTATTAATACATGAAATATTTGTCCTTCAATTAGTTTCCATGATCAGTCCCTTCCTTGGTCAAGGATCACTTAAAAGTCTAGAATTTGTTTTTCGTTCCTCTCTCCATATGAAAATATCTATACCTTGGGTGTAAACTCAAGTTTTTTTCCTTCCTTCCATTTTCCACAGTCATGTTTTTTTTTCCTTGTCATTTTTGTCCCAAATATCTATGAAAACAAGATTAGATGTGGCTCGGGAGATCATATTTTGGCCTTATATCATTTCCAATTTCTCTTTCCTTGAAGAAAAATTCATTTCTGGGTGCAAATGGTGATTTTCCTACATTTTACACTTTGATGGGTGTGTTTTACCCCATCAAATTTACATCTCAACATCTATGGAAATGTGGCACTTTTTGGTTAGATGTGGCTTGGCGGGGCAATTTGAAAACTCTAAGGCTCACTTCAAACAGGGTTCATTGTTAAGACACCTCTAGATAAGTGTAGGTGGAAACTGCCTTGGGCCAGGAAATATCCCCAGAACTTCAATTTCAAAGAAAGGTGAATTTGGTCAGTATCCCTTTTAATACTAATTTTAATACAGGTTTTCCGAGTCAGATAAACCAGAGCTATTGAGAAATCAATGCACCTTTAGGTACCTCGTTACTAATACGACGTCAATAGAGACTCATTGACTACGAATCAATAAAATGTCATGCTGTTTGTTTGGTCACTGCGTCAATTGATGACATTTACGCACATCAAGTTACAGTCCATTAGATGAAGGCTGGATATGAGATTCCATTGACACAGGTAAATAGAGTGAAAGGTTGGTTTTTGGTATGAAAGTGCATCAGTGGACTCGATGTCGGTCACTGGATCAACCGACATGTGGTTGATAAAACCGGTACCGATAGGGGATCTTATGACACGATATCAGTAGGGGCATCTATTTAGGGGCTTTTAAATGGAGGTCGGTTGTAGATGGTTACGGGGTTTAGAAGGTTGGTAGATCTGTTGAGGGGACATCAAGTAGGCATTTGCTGATGAGCGTCAACACATTCCATTGATGCACATCAAGAAAGCTATCTTTGGGGCACATTCAGCAGATGAAGAATGACAGGTTAGGTGCAAGGCTGCTGTCGGGTGGTAGATCTAGGAGTGAGCTTATAATCACTATGACTTCAAAAGCTTCCCAACCACAAGCTCAGTGTCTAGAATCATACAAGAGTAATCCAGTCCAATCCATGAGGCACTATCATCTACTAGGAATTCTTATGTGGATGTAGGTCCAAGGAGTGCAGTGGTGAAGTAAGGCTTCCGAGTATGGGATGATCTGATCAATCGGAAGTGAGCTGACTGAAGCTATCATCCGACATGCTCCCAATGTTTGGATGAGTGTGATCCATGATCTAGTTGCTCAGTTATAGTCTTGGGCTCAATACATCCTACAATACAGAGGATGGCCTCTTCTCTCTCTACTCTCACTGATGCCCCTGAATCTTACAATTTAGTGAATTCGAAGCAAATGGACTTTGTTTTGGTTTACGGGCCCTCCATTTACAGGGATTTACCGATGGTAGTTACCTAACTGACGCCGATCGCGTCAGGGACCGATGTCGATTAAGTCAAAGTTGGCTATTTTTAGTAAAATAGCCAACTTTCCCTCCTTTTCATGTTGATTGTAAGTATAGTTTGTTTTCATTCATCATTTTTATTCTGTTATGTCAGTTCTTATGTCAGTACAATTTAGTGTTATAAATTTATATTAATTCCCACTATTTGGCATTTGTAGCTCATGTCAATAAATCCAGGCATGGTGTGGATACACAAGAAATTACACACCACTTTCTTGATGTAGTGATTTCATTTTTTCAATCCAGAATAGTTTTGTAGGGTCAGAAAATAGATATACCAAACTGGGCCATTGCATACATAGTTTCCACTATCTCAAAACAAAAATTTTATTGGTGCAGCTATCTATAAAAAAAATAAGAACTGACATATCAAATTCAAATCTTTCAAAAAAACCCATCATTTATTCCACAAACTATCTCCTTGGCCTTTATTACAAGGCACTTTTAAATTTAAAAGACAAACCAATTCCTACTTGCACTGACGAGGAGTTGATGAATTTGTCAATTCCATTTGAAGAACAACAGGTATAAACTATTTATTTTGTATGTCAATTTTTGACATTACACTGCACAATTAATAATGATTTACGGCTTGCATAGAAGATTTATTGAATCCCTTCCCCGAAAAAAGGTGTTATCAAGGGGAAGAGGCCAACAACACGCTGAGGCTTCGGGAGACTCCTAATCTGAAATGGAAGGTCACTCTTCTCTGAACCCTCAACAGTTTGAACTCGTTAAATGCTAGAGAAGTAATACCTTCTCATATATTATTTACAAATTCCAAATTTGTATTTTTATTTTCCAATTTACATTTTAACCAATTGAATTGACATAACATTTAATGTTGATGACACTGTAGGGTCTTTGGACCATACTCATGTTTCAGAAACTCAACCTTCTTCCCTAACTCACTCCATACAGTCACATGCATTCGTATCTTCTGAACAACCACCAAATACTACTCCTACATGGCCACCCTTAGCACTGCGAAAAACTACCCCTTGACAACAAGGTACAACTTTTCAATACTACGTTTAATTTTGTAGTTTTTACCTTTTTGGATTGTTTTCTAGTTTTTCATGTTTTTTCTTGAACTTTTTAGCACATTGTAGTCCTTCTGTTTAAATAATGGCACCAACCCTCCCTCAACCAATAATTTTTAAAATTCCAACCAGAGGAACAGTGAAAAAGAACATTGGTAAACGCATGCCAATTTCTCCAGCCCCTAGTGGGACACTAAACATTGCCTCCTTTTGAATTCCAATGCTCTCACTTGGTGGCTTGCCCAGTGCAACGGGTATATCAGTTTTGAACAATATAAATTTAGATGAAGATTATTTGGGCATTAATAGCAATGACCCAACTAGTTTTTTCAATACTTGTGAGATGATTCAAGGCCAGCAGGTATACTTCAATTTCAACATGCTTGATAATATTTAATTACATTTCAATTTAAATTTATTTATCTAAATCTTGATTAATTTTATCACAAACAGGATCAGGCCACCCAAAGGAAGAAACAAGTAGCAGTTGATCTAGCTGAAAGCCCCCATACTTCTCCAGCGAGATCATCTTCATCAGATATAGATAGTGAACAGTTGCTACCTTTTCCTTTGCAAAACTTAATTGGTTATGATTTTCAATCCCATGTCAGTGAGTTTATTATACCTCATATCAATCTGCTCATAGAATGGGAGAGAAGGGATAAATTTCTTATCAATGAGATTATTAGTCATTTTGAAAATTATTGGCAAAGAGATAGTTTATACGCTACAGTCTAGAATCAACCTACGAAGATGGATTCCTTACTTACCCAAGTAAGAAGTGGGACTGTCACGTATAACAACTATAAAGATGAAATTTTTGATAAGACATTAAACAAATTGGAAAATCTTAGTGCCGAGGCCCAGCCATATTTTAACAAATGGTCTAAGGACAAGGATCTGGTAGTAATTGCAAATCCCGAGAGAGATAGAGCGTTTGTAATTACTATCAATTTTAAACAATCGTTCTTGTTAATTTTAAATTTTCATTTTTTAGTAAGATGTTGACTTGACATTACTCATTTTTTGCAGTTGAAATATGAATATTTGAAGAGTCAAGCAAAGCGTTCTACCTTCCATCTTCTCCTTGCAGTGTTTCAAAGATCAGTTGGGATACGCAACGTAGAGAATTTGAAGGAAACTCCATGCCCAATGGATTGCTTCAGGAAACTGATAACTTCATCCAGCTAGGCAGATGGCCCCTCTAAAGAGCACGGCTTTGATATGTTATCCAAAATGTTCCCCTTGCACATTTTGTGGCTAACTCCCTTCATTCTTCCCTCTCTTGTGCCTTAGTCATCATTTTTTTCTTTTAAGGCACTCAATATCTTCTAGAAATGGCACCATTGGATAGAAATCTTTTCTCATCTTTCCAGAAAGGTAAAGTTTTCCTCCTAACTCCACGTATTTTTGAAGTTATGGCTCGGCAGAGATTTTGTGGGAAATTTTCCCTTGAAAATCCCGTAGCCAATAAGATGAGGCCATGTGTCCTCGAGAGGGCAGAGGGTGGAGGTAAACTTGGAATTTTTACCAAGTGTTTGGCAAGGTTTCAAAAGGAGTATTTCTCCCCAAAGGCCCGCCGACCAATTGGCTCGTGCCACGTGTCCAAACAGGGGAAGAAATTAGGAAAATTTCCTAAGGGTTGACACCATGGACAAAATCTCCTTAGACTCCAGGCCCACATCCAATCCCATTGTGCCACACTGTCCTTAGGCTAAAGGAGTGGCAGAGGGTAGAGGATAAAATTGGAAATTTGACTAAGTGTTGGCGCCATGGAAAAATCTCTAGGAAAGGTCTGCACCAATCACACTGTGCCACATGTCCCAAGAGCGGCAGATGTTGGGAGGCGGAGGAAAGATTGTAAATTTTGCAAAGTGTGTGAAGGAGGTGTGAAAGGGAAATTCTGGCCTGAAGGCCTATCGACCAGTCAGAGCTCACCATGTGTCACCTCAGCGTCAGGGGTGGGGGTCGCGAAAGGTTTTTTTTCCTTTTCACCCAAAGTGTAAAAAATCAAAGAAAAACGAGGCCCCCAAGTTCCATGAGCAAATGGAATAGGAGGCCACATATCCCGAAGACCTGGCAAAGCACAGGGGAAGAGTTGGGAATTTTTCCCAAAGCAATTTCGAAGGGAAAATAACAAAAGGAAAAATCCGCTCCCCAAAACCCGAGACTAATCAAATCACGCCACGTGTCCATGTGGCGGCAAAAAATGGAGAAGACAGGCCCAGCAGGGAGTAAATGGTAGAGAAAAGGCCCACATCCAATAGGGATTTTGCCACGTGTCCAAGTCAAAAAATATGGTCAACAGCAATGATGGAAAATTTAAGAGGAAGATTCCCACGGTGAATCACATCTTGCCACGTGGTCCTCAGGTCATCGGCCCAGTGGCAGAGATGTTTTGGAAAATTTTCCAATGGCCAAAAACGGTGGAAAATGAAGCGTGGAAGGCCTGTGTCCAATCAGAACATGGCACATGTGGAACTAGGAGTGGCAGGGCATGTGGAGATTTTTTGGGAAATTTTCCCAAATACAAAAAAGTGGGAAAATTTCAAATTTTTGGGCTCACCAACCCGTTTTGGCCCTGTTTTGCCCTAAATTTTCAAACGACCATAACTTTCGATCCAGAGCTCAGCTTTTCATGTTATTTATATCAACGGAAAGCTGGTGAAATTATCTATATGATTCCAGGTATCAATTTTGTGTTTTAATGGAGTTTGGAGTGAGAAAATTGAAAAACATGCCTCGGGCACGTGGTAATCAACAGAAATGACGTTTCAACCACCATTTTTAATGAAGAATGGCTCGAATTCCTCTCCCAGCATGGTGAAAAATGGTCAAGGAATGGACCTGTAAGGATGCCCATGCTGTTTTATTACATTTTTGGTTGGTGGTTGAAGCTCCTCTCACATTTTTTCCATGTTTCTCTCTCCTGGGCTCATGGTTTTTGCATTGTTAAAAGCTAGTTTTGGCTCATTTTTGAGGTGGTTGGACATTTATGCATGTTTTACAGGATCCCTCTTCCACCTAGGAAAAAGTGATTTTGTGGAACACCAAACCTATTTCAAAGGCTGTAACATATTTTTTGCCTTTTTGTTGATGTAATGCATGTGTATTTTGATATTGGAAAATGATAATGCAAGCTCTATGTGAATGAGTTTTCAGTCCTCTGTCTTGTGTTGTTTTGACTTCATTTCATGATCCTTTCATTACATTTTATCAGTTTGTGTATGATGTTTTATTGTATTTCTATAATTTGTGTCAATCTGTCAGAAGTAAAGAATGTTCACCTTTCCTTTGGTGCATCACCTTATTAGCATTAGTTTCAGTTTTTTGCATTCTCTATCTCTATCCCCTTGGAATTTAGAGTAGGATCTTGAATTCAAAACCTCTACAACTTGAAAGTAATACACCTAATCAGAGGAGTTGAGGAACCAGCCTCTAATCTAGAGATTCTTTTCCCATTTTTACAAGTCCCACACTTGGGGAAAAGATTCAATGTTGTGTAATCACACTGGATGTCCAAAGTGTCAAACTAGAAATTTGATCAACATCCAGGGGTGCTGCTAATTTGCACCAACACGACCCAGAAATATTATTCAAATCCAAGGCAGAAACTGATCCAAATTTGCTGTCCCATGGAGATGTGACAAAGTAAGAAGAAATAATTTTTAAAAATTTGAATAGTGCTGCAGAAGATCTTATAAGTTCTGGGTTATTTCTACTGTTGGGGAAAGGAGTATAGCCACAGGGGAATAAACCATTGAGGAAAGGAGTGCAGGAGTTGAAATGGATATAGAAAAAGAGGGGTGAAACTTTTATTATTGAGTTTGGAAACTTTAAATATTGAGTCTCTATTTGAAAATTTGTAACATTGAATGTTGTGGTCATGGTATTTGAATTTAATTACATGGATTTGATAGCCTTTTAAAATTTGAAATACTATATAATCTTTAATTTTGATTGCATATGGATTTGATGGAATTTTTAGATTGTATATGGAGTTTATGCTTTTTGGTTTACTCTTAATGGTGATTGCATTAGATAGGGATGAATCACGATGACGAATGTTTCTTGTTTACTTGGATTATCATGAATTGTATATGGACGTAGATGATGAATGATATAGATGGATATAGATGATGATGAATGATGATAATGATATGATATATATGGATGATGATCAATTTAATGTGGACGTAGATTTATCTTCAAGCACGATAATTCTTCTTCTCTAGACATTTAAACTTGTTTTAAGACAATTATTCTTCTCTATACTTGTAATGATATGATCATGATGTCATTAGAATGGATATAGATGATAAATAAATGGAATGTGTTAAAATGGATATAGATGACATTAGAATGGATATACTTATAATGATTATGAATTGTTTTAATAAATTTAAATTAGATAAATAATTGTTTTAATGATAATGATATGGTGATGATATGATATATATGGATGATGATGAATTTTATGTGAACGTATATTATAAATTGTATAATGTATCGTGGATTATGAATTGTATAGTATAGAAATATCTACCTCTGTAAAATTCAATTATGTCATTTTATCCCATAGTTAAAAAAATATATCAAAGCATTTTGCAAATATAAAAAATAAATTAAACATAATTGTAAGAAATCAAGAAAGATGATATGATAGGGTTTAAATTACCTCTAGTGTATTAGATTGCTGTGAAATCATCAAGGGTAACGTGCTAGATCTTTGTTTTACCTGACATTGTAGACAGAGGGGTGAGTTGCCTGACATTGTCAGTCCTGAGAAGTCCCAGCAACATCTTTAAATATATAGACCAACAATATCTTTAAATAAATGATAACAAGAGCTGAAAAAATGTAAAGTAACAAACAATAAGATGATGTTGAAGAAGATATTATTTAAAATTGAAATCATCACCGGTAATGTGCTAGATCTTTGTCTTAATAAAATTCAACAAAAAAAATGGATTAGTAGATAGATGGGTGAGTTGCCTGACATTGTCAGTCCCGAGAAGTAACAGCTTCCTCGGACGGATGTCAACCCACGTTTTCAAAAAATAAAAATTTTGTATTTAACTAAATGTAAATACATACACCTGTAACATCTTTAATTATAACCAGAGCTGAAAAAATGAATAGTAACAAACAATAAGATTAAGGGGAAAAAGATACCTGCTTAAAGTTGAAATCATAACTGCCACTGGTAATGAGATAGATCTTTGTTTTAAAAAAATCCAACACGAGAAATGGATTAGTAGATAGATGGGTGAATTTCCTGACATTTTTAGTATATAGACCTGTAACATCTTTAATGATAAAGATAAAAGATAGATAAAGAAGATACCTACTTAAAGTTGAAACAATCCATTATCAATAGCTTCATCAAAGTTGATGTTGTCTTCTGTAGAATGTGACAAAGAGCCAATTACACTCTCAAGGTTGGGAATATTTGTACTTGTAGCTGTATTATTTACACCTCTTCTTTCACAAAGGGAATTCCAGTGCGCAATTTCTCTGTCAAACGGAAAGGTTTCGAGGGAGTATCGTGAAACGTAACACCTCATGCAACTTTCCAGATTTTTATCCAACCTGTTTCTCAGTTTTGATTTTATAAATGACAATGCACTGAAAACTCTTTCATCCTCCACAGACCCCAAAATCATTGTCTGGCATAACTCATATAGTCTGAAATACTCACTGATATCTTCTTGTAAGATAGAACTTTGATAGATTCCTCGCCCACAGCCTTGTAATAGCACCACTTTCAGAAGGTTGATCTAAATTCTTATATTGGTTCCTCATTGTTGCAAAATTTGTTGACTGAAACTTTAATAAATCGGCATTCAGTATACCTTTGATTTCCATACCCTTGATCTCTGACGTCTTTGTAAATTGTTCCATTATTGTACCCATTGATTTATGGAAATGCTTACTGACAAAGTCTGCACGGCCACCTTCTGTATTCCAAAAATTCGGATTCATCACCCATGGCTTCCAGAATTTTATCTTTACAGAAACGTTCCCTAATTTCTGATGACAAGGTTTCTGAAATTTTTTTAAGCTTTATTCTTGTTTCAACTATCACAGACTCAAACAAATTACGTGTCACAAGGAACATCTTCTCGTTCCGATCCTGTAATATCTTGACGTCTTTGCAAAATGTGCATTGGTATTTCCCTCCCATTAACCGAGATGCATAGGTGATCGTGGATATTAAATCTCAAAAAGGTGTTAGGATTTTTAAGATCTAATAAATCTCTCCAATTTTCAAAAACAGGTGCATCAAAACTATCCTGGGAACAGTACAATATATCAAGACTTTGACATACCATTTTCCTCATCCGTATAAAATCCACAATATAGATTAATCTGCCCTGTGCATGCTTCATCAGTGTATTGATCTCCTTTAACATTGGAAGAATACCAACCAATGTAAGCAATGTCTCTAAATCAGTTAAGCGGAACAACAGGTCCCTTGCCCTATCAACTTCATGACGGTATTTGTGCATGAAACCAACCAATGAAGGATACTCCTCACGAACTCTGCATGTTGGTTCATACAAAGAGATCCATCTAGTCTCCACATCCTTCAGAAGTTTTTTGCCATCTGTAATTCCAATTGCAAATTTTTGGAACTCCAGAAAACGCTTTGGGTTGCTTGACATGTAGGCATGAAGTTCTCTTATGAGGTCTTCTAATTTAGAAACAATTTCATGGTTGCTTACCATTTTATACACTAAATTCATTCTGTGAGCCATACAGTGAATTGGTAGCATATATGGGGCCACTATTGTTTGTAATCTAACACACAACCCTATTTAGTGACCCTGTATGACATATGCACCATCTGCTCCAACGCATACCAAATTCATAGCAATTTCATAATTAGTCATTCAAGCAATATCTTTCAAATGAGAAACAACTATTTTATGTAGGTTTTCGGCATTGCAGTTTTCAACCATTTTCATAACACCCAACAGATGATGTGTCCTTATATGATTTTCTAAAGTATAGATGTGGATACATACCCATGCAGTTTTGTCGAATGTTATCACTTTATCAATTGAAAGAGAGATAAACTTTGATTTTTTTACATTCTCTTTCAAATCTTCCTTCTCTATCATTGAAAGAAATTTTGCCATTTCCCATCCACTACTTTTAGACCAATGAGACTGAGGTATGTTCAGCATTCCATTATATTGATACAAAACTTTGAAATCAAGGAAATATAAAATTGGTCTTCCTTTTTTTAGTACGTGAAATAGAGTAGAGAATTGTATGAGTTTTGCATGTAGATTTGTTTGTTTCATCTTACCAATATGCGATGTGATCGTTCCTCCCTTTTCCAAGAGAAGTCTATGTTTTTTCTGCTCTACCTCACATTCCATTGTGTATCTAACATGCATGCATTATTTTTCACTTTTCCACCTGTGCGTTTTGATTTTCTGGCCATCTGCCCCCGTTACGGTCAAATATTGTTTAACACAATGTTTTTCTATAGTGTCCAGCTTCATTTGCATTTTTTTTTGCTTTCCTAATTTCCACGGACATATTGTACATGTACATTCAGATGGGATCTCTTCAGAATTAGATGATTATACAGGTTTGATAAACATAAATTTAGCTACCCAATCAAACTTGTATGTCCTACCAATGGTCCACATATTCTTGTTCATTTTCAATGTTTTACTTTTTTGAGTAGAATTTTGAGCAATATCACAATCACCAGGTTTCCTCTTTCTTGGACCAGAATTTGAATTTGATTTCTGTGTTCCATTTTGCTGAGTATTTGTATGTGTGATATCTTGATACACTTCTAGTTGCACCCCAATAGGAAAAATATCTTCAAGATCTGGCATATTATTGTAGGTGTCATTTGTTTGACTTTGATACTATGCAGAATGCATGTCCACCTCAATAATACCTTCCACACAGTCAATATTCTGATTCTTTTTAGTGGCATCTATATTATTGGTATTTTCAATATCTGTATCCACTGAGTTTCCAAAATACTTGAAGAGTGATTTCTAAGATTTCTTAGTTACTTTTAGGGTATTTGCATTCTTAGAACTAGCACCTTCCATTATTCTGAAGAGAGTCCTACGTCAGCAAAAGAACCAAGTAGTGACTGCCTGTTGCGCATCAACAAGGCATCAACTGACACTATCACACACCACGAAGGTGTCCACTATATGAGGTTACTATCACACGTCAACTCTGCCCTTGTTGCGTGTCAACTGCCTATGCCCTGTCACACGTCCACTGTCTAAGGTTACTGTCGTGTGTCAACTTTGCCCTTGTCACGCGTTAACTTCCTATGCCCTGTCGCATGTCAAATCTCTATGTCGTGCGTCAAACCTATTCCTTTTTCACGTTTCTGCAATATATTCTTGTCGCATGTCTATAATAACTCTTTGTCATGTGTTAACAACTAACCCTAACAGGCTAACAAAAATCTCTGGTGCTTAAGAGTATGTGAGTTTAAACTAGTAGGTTCTTAAAGCTTCATATGGTATGGTCATATGAGGGCTTAAAGCTTGTGATTCCTAGTAGTAGGTTCTTAGCTTCAGCCCCCTTTAATTTTATTTGTGTGGTGAAGGAAACAACAATTTATTTTGTTTCAGTGGCAACTAAAATAAATAACAGAGCAAAATATTAAAAATCTTGTATCTTTTGATCGGTAACTCGGTTTTGAGTTCCGTTTTTTGCAAAAGTGCTTTTTTTGTGCTCTTTCCATTAAAATTATTTGTTTTGATACTTGCACTATAATTATAAAGTTCCAAATATGGAGGAGTGTTGTAATCAATTATGGATGCAATTTTGGTTGAGCCCAACGTCCTAAATTTTTGGGAGTTGTAGTTTGTACCTATCATGGATTCTGAGAATGATATGTTTTTCTCTAAAGTATGTGGACTTCAAGAGGATATTGTAAAATTTTTGGAAGAAAATAGATCACTCAATAAGTGAAATTCTCTTCTATAATCACTCATTCACGATAAGGATACAATAATACACTCCCTGCAGAAAAAACTTGCTAGCCTACAACATCACCATCATATTGTGGAAAGCCATATCCATGCTCCTAGTCCACTTACAACTATTGCTCCTAAACCCATTGACATTGATATGTCAGTCTTTGAGTTTGTTTCTGATCTTGATTCTCATACACCTATGAAGCTTGTTACTGCATGCTCTTCCACATATGTGCCTATTACAGTACCACATGTTGTGTATCCTACTTCTACTCAACCGCATGGATTTTTTAAAAAGCATACCACTACATTAAGTTCTCACATGCTCCATTCTATTGGGTCTCACTAACGGAGTCATTGACAAACATTCATAGGGTATTGTTTCCTCTATTCCACATGTTAAGTGGAATTATTGTCATGACATTGGTTTTCAAGCAGATACTTCATTGGGATCACACATTGACAGAGCTCCTTTTTTTGTTTGCTTGACTCTTTCTGAGGATCATGAGCAACACATGAGTTTTGCACCTTCACTCAGGCTTGAGAAACATAATATTCAAGCTATCATACATGATCAACCTGACACACATTCTGATATTCTTTTACATGCACCCATTGTGTATTTTACACCAAGTCATATGCAGGCATCTTCTTCATCCATCCGTGTTGATTTGGGGTGGATATCTGATCACTCATGGTGGTGACTTAGGCATTCATTGAGAGGAATCTACAAGTGTGGCTCCTCCACCATTTGACTTCTTGCTCCACTTTCTATACCTTATGCATTGTGATGCTTCTTGTTTTGAGCATTTTTCTTTAGCAGGTGTAGTATATCTCTCTTGTTTGTTGAGATATTTTATATCTGTATTTTCAACACTTTTGGCATGTTGATAGTATCTCTTATGGGGGAACTATTTTGGTGCATTCCAGTGTTATTTTTTCAGTGTTCGAGTAGTTGTTTTGACAACTCATATAGATTTTTAGTGTCACTCCACCCATTCAGCAATATGGGAGGGTATGGTGTTGATCCTACTTCTTCAGGTTTCATGTCCTTGCCTTGTTACCTTGGTTTTTCTTGGATCGTGACACTTTGAATTTTGTGTCCTTTCCTTATTGCTTTGGTTATTGTTCTTGGATTGTGGCACACCTATTTTCAGCACTTGATCGGATTATGTTTGGTGTTTTTTTTACACTTTCGACATCACTCCGTTGATAGTCTCCTTGTATGGAGCTATTCTGGTGGAGCCCAGTGTCATTTTTTTGAGTTTTGTGATCGAGCAGTGGATTTAGACCACAGTGCATACCAAAATTCTTCAGCATTGTATGAGTTTTTTGAGCTGAGCTTCTTAGGATGCCTTGGAGTACATCTTTACTCTCTTTACTTTGTTTTTGATGGTTTTGAGTACCTTGCGGTGTCCCTTTTTTCCCAGTTATTGTACATGAGTACCTCATCAAGCCTAGTTTCCAGGAATCATTCTATGGACATGCCACATCTATTTTGGTCCCTAGCTTCACTTGAGGGGGGGTGTTAAAGTAGGTATTTACCTTAGCTCATGTTCACCTAGGTACTTTATTTACCTTTATTGTATTTATCCTCACCCACTTATGTGTGTGGATATTTCTTTTATCTTATTTAGATATTAGGAGATATTACCTAGTTGTTAGGTATAGTTATTTACTTGGTCTATGGTATTGACTAGTTATTTCCTTGATCTATGGTATTGACTAGATCCTTGATGTCTAGTTCTCTCCTAAATCTATGGTATTGACTAGATCCTTGATGTCTAGTTCTCTCCTAAATCTATGGTCTTGACTAGTTCTTTGATGACTAGTTATTTCCTTGATTTATGGCTTGATCTACAACCTTGATTGGTTCTTAGATTGTTATTCCTTGCCTATTTAAACAAGGCCCATTCTCAATGTATTGCATTGAGTTCCATAATAATATATGATATTGTTTCTCATTTTTTTGCAAAGGTTTATGTAAAGTTATTCTAGCGAATTACTTTCATATTATAGATCATGGTGTTTGATTAGCATATGTGTTCTTGGATTGGTACAATCTGGTTATCGTTCATTTCTTGAGGAGACACGTGGAGGTTTCTACTACCTTTCCTAGACTTAGACAAATTTTTCATGTGGCTAGTGCATCTTTGGTGGACCATGGACACGTGGAGGTCTGGGACTCATTTGAGGATCTACCTTAGGGTCCCACCTTAACAATTGCGACATGGAGACATGTCGAGGCTTCCGCCGGCTCCACTCTATACTTAAAAATTTTGAAAGCAATTTTCTAAGGCCAGGGACATGTGTAAGGACCGTGATTTTTTGGGGACTCGCCCCTAAATTTTATTTTGAGGAAGCTCTAGGAGGACACATGGAGGCTTCCGCTCACTCTTCTCTTGCTTGGAATTTTCAACGGCCAAGGAAAACTATCTCGGACCCTAGACACATGGCACCTTCCACTAATCCTTGAAGTTTTTTAACAACTCTACCAGACTAAGAGACGTGGTGAGCCCACACTTGTTTGCAGCCTCCACTTTTGGGGACCATCTCAAATTTTACCATTGAGACATGTGGGGGATTCTGCTGGATCCCTTTTATTGAGACTTTTTCAAAGGCCAAAAGGTGTTTTTCTTGGGCCAGAGCACATGGAAAGCCCGCACTTGTTTGGAAACTTTCCCCTATACTTCTCCTTTGCAGTTGCACCAAGGAAACACGTGGATAACTATAATTTAAAGTAGAGAAGGGGAAAAATCAATGGTTGTTATGCATTTCACCTATTTTTCCACCATTTTTTCTTAAAGAATCCTAGAGATGAAAATACGCACTATTTTTCATCATTTTTGATGAAATTCCTTATCGTTTTTATCTACAAACTACCATTGAATGGATTCAGAACTTAATTTTTGAGTCCAAGGATTGTTAAGGTTGATATTTTGAAGTTAGAATTACTCAGGAAGTTGAAGAAATGTGAATTACTAGAGAAGATGGATACGGGGCAGAGTTATAGAGGAAAGAGAGAGAAAAGGATGAAATGATGAAGGTTACAGGTGCAAAAGATGAAAAAGGTGTTGCGTCGAGAGTGAAAAGGATTACCTGTCAGAGCCAGCTATACAGATCCTCTAGAGAATGATTAAAACAAGGATTTCTCACATGACAAGATTAGAATGATTAGAAGGACTTCCAAAGAGGTTGTGGCATGGCATCCTAGTCATTAGTCAAGGGCCTGAGAAATGTGATCAGTTCATAGTTGGTCCACCTGGCAACTTTCAGATGTGAATTTTTTAAAATTCACTTTCTAAGGAAAATTGGTAACAAACAAAGGTACCTCGAATATTCTTCTCCTTTGGGGGGAAAATTGAGTGATTGAAATGTATAAATGCAATGGGAATACTCTTGTAATTGGTCGGGAGTTGAATTCTTAAGAGAAGTTTTGAGAGAGCCTGTCTTCATGAGAGACAAATCCGAGAAACTTGTTAATGTATTGTGTTTTAAATTTCAATCACGTCAAGTTGGTAATGAGTGTACATCCATTGAAAAACTCTGAGACTATTCTAAGAAAATTTCCCCTGTTGATGAATTTAATCAATTTCAAGTTAATCTGTGTCAATCTTGGAGCAATTTGTGTTTACTTTATTTCAGAATTTCTGCAAGTAGTTTTTCTCATTCCTATTGTAATCTTATGTTAAAGTCCCTTCGAATCACACAGGATCTCATCCCTGTGATGATTTAGTGGCATTTGCAATTCCATTTCAAGAAGAACCTTTATCCTACAATGAGATAAACAATTTAAAATCACTTCACTATCATTTGTTGATAAAGATTGTCTGTAATCCTTCGAGTGTATCTTAGGTGTGAGGAAATAGGGGTCTTTGATGTTTTACTGAGTCTTTATCTTGATCCTTCATGTTAAATTCTTTGATATTGTGTGAAACTGTGCAAATTTGGGCCTCCATTGATGCACACCTTCTAGTTGAAGGAATATTTTAGCTATTCTGAAGCTTTATGTCATTTGGATTTCAAATTTTTGTGAAGTCTCTCAAAGATCTAGTATAATAAACTTTATCTTACTTAATCTCCCACCAAAATTATTCAAAAACAATCAATCCATCCTGAACTACCCCTACTTTCCCTGTGTGTCCACAAATGTATATATTCTACTGCTAAAATATGCAGAAGCAATGAGGATTCCATAATGTCTTTAGTAACCTTAGCCCTGTCTAGGAAATATCACCATTCTTTAGAAGTGACAACTCATGAGAGTTAAATTGTGGTGCATTGATCATATTTTCTTTGGGTCACCTTTCAAATTTGTGCAAAGAAGGATATATTTATTCTCCTTCACCGACAGAGGTTACAAAATGCGTCCTCTCACCCTGGTCAAAAGGCACATCTTAAAGTAGTGAGGATAGGTCAAATCCTCTTGAAGGTGCTATCCATATCTTCAAAATATGAGTGACAAAGGGACAGTTAGATCTCATCCTCAGCTACAAAATGACATACATTATGATCTATCTATCTCTAAGCTCCATGTCAAATCTATGATGTTGATAATATTGAAAAGGAGAAAAAAATTTGATACCAAAACTCATGGCACCATTTCCGGGGATAATTTTTTTATTTGTTACCAATTCATATCCATTTGGCCCATCAACGACACCTCGTGGCATCGTTGTCGAGCATTATTTGAGCTTTGGGATCTATTTGTGTGGTAACAACACTCATGGCACCATTTCCTGGGACATGAAGTTGTCAGCAATGTTTGAACACCATCAGCAACGCATATAGACCCTGATAATGCTTCTTACAAATTTTAAAGTGCAAATACATTTTTGAAACATCATTCTCTGTAAGAATTTTTCAAAGTTGTAAGTTCTGAGTGCAATATTTCTAGCTTATATAGTTATTGCACTAAGTTTTGTATCATCATTGATAAATTTGGGTAAAATAAGAGAGGGTCTTGTAATATTTGCATGAATATAGTATTGACAGACATTTGATAGGTCTTTCATATTGCATTTGCACAAACTAAGGTGAAAATCATTAGTGGCGACTCTGTGTTGTTTAAATTCTTAATAAATAACAGTGTCTTAACATATATCAAGTAAGATTTGTCATTAATATCTGCAAGTCTGGAAGGAATAAGATCTATCTTCACCAGGGACCATAGTAGAAGGTTGTTTCAAGACTTGGGAAAGTCTAATTCAGAAGGAAGAAGAATTTGGAAGGTTATTGGAGATAAAGCATCAAGAAAAGATATCTCCATTGGTGAAACTGATCATCCTGTGATTAAAGATTGCAATACTTCCTCAAGTGAATCTAAATTAGGTAGTATATTTGTTGAATTAAATTATCCATCTGGAGAGGGGCCTTCATTTGTATATGAAAAAATTCTTCTCAATCTGCCCCTTTATTTTCCAAATCTGATAGAGTTTTCCAAGAAAAAGAGCCTTTAGAGGGCAATCATTTTTAGAATCGCATCTCTGTACCACGCATACCTCTCACTCCTCATCAGTTTACATCTCCTCCAAGGTCATCTCCTAAAAATAATATGGCTCAGCCTCCACCCAGACCTCCATTTTTCATTAATGCTTTTGGTCCCATCAATTTTAGAGGTATGGTTGGCTATCCAAATGCTATGCCACAAGATGTAAGAAATAGATTGCCTAAGTTTCAAGGAAATAATGCAATCACTGGTGATCAACACTTGAAGCTATTTGTCAATATGATGGAGGAATTTGAAATAGAATTTGAGGATGTGTACATTAAATTTTTTATCCATACTCTAGAAGAAGATGTAAGGGACTGGTATAAATATTTTCCAGATAATTCCATTGATTCTTAGATAGAGATGAATAATGTTTTTAGATTTTAGTATGCAGATAAAGCAGACCCTAGATTTATTTTATCAGAATTTGAAAATATAAAAAATAATCCTAATGAATCAGTGCATGATTTCAATACAATATTTAACAAAACATTGAGAAGACTGCTTGTTAATTTGATGCCATGTGATGAACCATGTCTGATAAAGTATTCAGATGCATTTGATAAGAAATTTTCTTACTATTTGAGGGATAAGAACCCTGGAACTTTGAGGCAAGCCTTTACCATGGCTCTGCAGATTGAGAACAACATTAAAGTAGTTGGAAAATATCCTAAGAGGGATCGTGTTAAACTGATTAACCCAGAGAACCCTCAATCAAGTAAGGTTGTGGATCTTGAGGAATTTGTAAAGACTTTAGCCGAAGCTGTTACAGAAATCTCTTACAAGCTAGCTGGGGCAGAGAAAGGACTTAGACAAGGTTCTCAATGTCAACATAGGTAATAAGGAGAAGAAAGATTTGTAAATCATCCTAGAAATGATCAGAGGTCTGATGACATAGGTAAAGGACCCATGGGAGCTAAACAACCCCAAGCTATGGAAAATAGATTAGTGCCTGATCCTCTAAATGCCAGAGTTGTTGTATTTGAAGAGACAAATGAAACTGATTGGTGTGACAAATGTCTCTTACCCCACCCACCATGTGAAGTAGATTAGCAAGTTGAAGAAGCTGATGATGATGATAACACTGATGATGATGCATGCATGGTGGATTTCTCTATAAGCTCAAATCAAGGAGTAACTTCAACTGAAGTAATAAGTGCAAGAAATTCTGTAAGTTTTTGGGATTGCATTCATTGGGTACCTCTTCTTCCTCCCTCTCATACTTTAGAAATAGATGTGGTACAAGATTTTGAACTTCCTAATAATTATTTTGAGTACCTAAGAGCTCTAATGATTAAGAATTATGATGAAGGAATCCCATCAGAAGAGGATAAACAATTGTTAATGAATGTTGTTGTTGCCCAAGAAAAAGAGTATAATACCAGGAGTAAATATATCAAAGGGGTAGGGCCTCAAGCTAAACCAAAAACCCCAGTTCTCACCAATGTCCCAAAAGAAATTCCAAAGAAAGATGCATCTAGAAAAGGCCTTGTTGTCTCAAGTAGAATTGGTGTTCCCACCCATGCCCAAAATGTGAAAAATCTTGTGTCATCTGACGAGTTTGTCAATATTTCTCCAAATCCTGCTTTTCCCAAATACATTCCTTATGAAATTTCCCAAGTCTTGAGTTAGATCAAGATTTATGTTCCAATTGTTGAACTGCTTAGGATTCCTGAGCACAAGAAGAGGGCCTTTGAATATTTGTGATTGGAAGAAGATAAGAGTACACAAGGTAGAAATATAAATAATGTAAACACTCCTCATACCATTGCAGACCTAGAAAAACCACTAGCATTGGAGGAGATAGGTGAACCACCTGAATTTTACTTGGGAACATATTTGGTTGAGTCTCAATTAAATGTTGATCCATTTTTTACAACGCTGATTATTAAGGACAGACTGTTGCACAATTGTATTTTTGATTTTGGAGCATTGTGCAATGTTATGACTCTATAATTCATGAATGAATTAAACATTAAAGTGATAACAACTTATGGAAAGTGTACTATAATGGATTCTAGAGAGGTTCCAGTTGTAGGGTATGTAAAAGGTTTAGTGGTACAACTTGCAGCTTATCCGGGTAAGAACTTGAAACTTGATGTTGTTATTGTTGATTGCCCTGCCAAATGGGGCATGCTGTTATCAAGAAAGTGGGCTGAAATTGTTTGTGGAAGTGTTCAGATGGATATTTCTTTTTCCACCATTCCAATTGAAGGCAGCCTTGTAAATTTGTATGGAGAGAAGAAGATGTTGCACCTCATTAAAGATCCCAATAATTATTCTTATGAAGTGTTGTATGCTGATGTAGATGCAGATAAATTTGTTGGATTTTCTTATGGAAAATAGCACAAGATTGATCAATGTAAATGTCTTGAACAAGTAGGTTTTCCTAGGACCTTGTTATTCGATGGATCTTGTTCCAAGTTTAGAAATGGTGCTGGTATTGTTTTGATTTCTCCAAACTAGGAAGAGTTTTCTTTTTCTTTCAAACTCAACTTTGAATGCACTAAAAACATTTATAAATATGAAGCATTGTTATTGGGTTTGAGAATTGCATGGAAATATGGTGTAAAGGATATCATAGTCAAAGGAGATTCAGAACTAATTGTCAAGCAGATTAGAAAAATGTATGCTACTAAAAATCAGAGAATGAAACAATACAAGCATGCAGTTTGGAATTTGATTGAAATTTTTGACTCATTTAATATTGTGCACCATGATAGAAAGTTTAATGTTGTTGCAGATAAGTTAGCAGTGCTAGGATCTAGATTTGGAAATTGTACAGTATCTCCATTTTGTGAGTATGATGTTGAAATACTAACAAGGCCATATGTCCCTATAAACGTTAAAACTTGGAAAGTGTTCGATGATGATGCCCAGGTGAATAACATCTGTAGAACTAAGGTGAATTTTTTGACCAAAATATAGATTGGGAACCAATGGTGTGTGTTGCTGAAGGAAAGGAAACTTTATTTGGCAAAGACATCATCCAACTGAAGACAAACACGATTCCTAAAGGTTTGGTGGCACTTGAATCAAAATTTGATAATTTTGATTGTATTATTAACAAAAGTGTGCTAGTTTCAAGAGATGTGGAAGAACACAACTTTGGCATAAAGGAAAAACCATGTAAAATATTGTTAGGAAGTAATCTAAGCAAGGAACAGAAACAATCCTATGTTCAATTGTTGAAGAAATATCAAGATTGCCTAGCTTGGTCTTACTCTGAGTTGAAGGCATACAGGGAAGATTTTTTCCAACATGAAATTCCTCTTGAATCTAATGCCAAGCCTTTCAGGAAAAAATAGAGGTTGATCAATCCACTCCTTTCTTTGAAGATACAAGTAGAATTGAATAAGTTGAGGGATGGAGGGATCATTCAGCCCATAAGGTACTCATCTTGGGTTACAAATTTAGTACCTATAAGAAAAAATAATGGTGATATAAGGTTGTGTGTATACTTTAGGAACTTGAATAAAGCATCATTGAAAGATAATTGCCCTCTACCAAACATGGAGAATATGCTACAATTGGTAACTGCTTCCGAATTTTTGTCCACTTTGGATTGTTTCTCTAGCTATAATCAAGTTGTTGTGAAGGAGTCAGAAAGAATAAAGACTGCCTTTACCACTCCTTAGGGAGCTTATGTCTATGTTAGGATGCCTTTTAACTTAATGAATGTTGGAGAAACTTTCCAAAGAGAAATGGATGTAGCGTTTGCTGGTTATATTAATGATTTCATTGATGTTTATCAAGATGATGTAATTGTGTTTTCTAAAAAGTGAAATGATCATTTACAACACTTAAAGAGAATGTTGTTAAGTTGTAGAGAGTATGGCATATCATTGAATCCCAAGAAGTGTCATTTTGGAGTGCAAAAGGAAAAGTTGCTTGGAAAAATTGTATCAAAGGAAGGGTTCATGATTGATCCTGAGAGAGTGGAATCCATCAGTAAGGTTCCAATTACAAAAACTAAGAAGGGGTTCCAATATTTCTTTGGAAAAATAAAATTTATAAGAAGATTTGTGTCTAATTTTGCTGAGCTAGCAATCCCCATTACTAGCATGCTGAAGAAGGACTAAGTTATCAAATGAGAAGAAGCTTCCATTTAATATTTCAATGGGATCAAAGAAGCATTAAAGCATGCCCCTATTTTAGCAGCTCTAAATTACAAGAAGCCTTTTCAAATGTTTTCTTTTTCTTCAGAAAACACCATTGCATATGTCTTGTTGCAGAGGGATGATGAAGGGGCTGAGAGACCAATTGCCTTTTTCAGTAAGTCATTGCAAGGAGCTGAGTTGAAGTACACCATCATAGAGAAGCAAGTATTTTCCTTGGTGAAAGAAAAAAAGGTGTTCAGACCTTACATCTTGAGTTCTAAAGTTATTGCTTATGTTCCCCACACCATGGTGAAAGATATCTTATCAAAGATGGAGGTCTCAAGAAAAAGATGCAGATGGGTAATTAAGTTGTAGGAATATGAAATGGATATCCAAACCAAAAAATTGATAAGAGGTTTGGGCTTAGCTAAGCTTATGGCTGAGAGCAACTTGCAAACTGTTGAGGTGAATCAAGTGGAAGGAGAAAGGGTGGATGTCCTTGAAAATTTGGTAAGCTCTGAATGGTATACAAATATAATATTTTATCTTAGACATCTCTGCTGCCCTGAACATTTTAATAAAAATTAGAAAAGAGATCTTAAGTTAGCCTCTCAAAAATATGTCATTATTGATTTTGGGTTAGCTTGGAAGAACCCAAAGGGAGTGCTCTTAAGATGCATTACTAAGGATGAAACCCCAAAGGTAATTGCTGATCTTCATGGAGGAGTTTGTGGGGGCAATTTTACTAGAAGAGTTACAACATATAAAATCTTAAGGGCTGGTTATTGGTGGCCAACTCTCTTCAAAGATACAACTCTATTAGTTAGGAAATGTGAAAGTTGCCAGCATTTTTCTTGAATAATGAAAGCTTAAAGCTCCCTTCCTTTGTAGCCTGTGTCAATTGAAGCCCCATTTAAACAATGGGGAATGGATTTCATTGGTAAAATTTCAGATCCTTCTAGTGCTGGTCATAAATGGATTCTTGTAGCCACTAATTATTTCACTAAGTGGGTGGAAGCAATCCCCACCAAGAAAGAAACACACCAAGTTATCATGGACTTCATGCTTAATCAAATCATATGCAGATTCAGAGTGCCAGTTAAGATTTTTGTTGATAATGCCATGAGTTTCAGAGTGAAACCTTTGGTGGCAATGTGCAAAGAGTATGGAATCAATTTGACATATGCTTCTAACTACAATCCCCAAGGAAATGGACAAGCTGAGTCCAACAATAAAAACTTGTTGAAGATCATTAGAAGAACCTTGGAGCTGAAAAAAAAATAAGTGGGGTGAGTAATTGAAGGTTGTTGTTTGGGCTGACAGAATCAGTGTCAAAAGAGCTACTGGTAAAAGCCCATTTGAGTTGGTATATGGAACTTAAGCTTTGTTGCCCCTTCATTTGCAATTGTCTTCATTTCAGTTTGTTTAACTAATTGAAGATAAAGAATTTAGCCCATATGATGCTTGAATCAGTCAGATTATTAAGTTAGATGAAGAAATAAGGGCATCCCATTAGTGGCATGTGAAGTTCAGAGAAAAGTTTAAGAATTTATTTTACAAGAAGGTGACTCTAAGAGCTTTCAGCATTGGGGATCTTGTGATATTATGGGATAGGAGGCTTGAAGATAAGGGAAATCATGTTAAATTTGATGCATTGTGGATGGGACCTTATTCAATTGACATTCAAATTGGTAAAAATACCTTCTTCCTAAAAGATTTAAACAGGGAACTGCTTGAATTTCCTATTAATGGCAAGCATTTGAAACATTTCCTTGATTGATTTCTCAGGATCAAGGTATACTCCATTGTATAGTGTATAGTCTTTCGGTTTCTTTCTACTTTCATGTTTTTTCTATTTTTGTTTGTCCTGGTCCTTGGTGGCTGTTTTGTTGGTTTCTTAGTTTATCCTTGGGGGAGTTGGTTATTATTATTTTGCTCTAAAATCTTATTCTTTGACTCTTGTTACCCAATGGTTTGCTTTTAGAACTTGGTTTGCTATTTGTTCTTGTGGCACCCACAGGGAGTACCCGTCCCTCGAGTTGGAGCTGATGTTGGTGCTCATTTTAATCTCACCCTATTTATCCTTAAAATTCTTCAGTTTGCGGGCTTCTGTTCATGTTTTCTATCTCCTTGTATTGATGCATGAAATTTTTGTCCTTCATTTGGTTGTCCATGATCAGTCCCTTCTTCCTTTTTTCAAGGATCACTTAAAATTCTAGAATTTATTTTTCATTCCTCTCTCCATATGAAAAAATCTGTAACTTGGGTGTAAACTCAGGTTTTTCCCTTCCTTCTATTTTCCACAGTCACATTTTGTTTTCCTTGTCATTTTTGTCCCAAATATCTATGGAAACATGATTGGATATGGCTCAGAAGATCATATTTGGGCCTTATATCATTTCCAAAATCTCTTTCCTTAAAGAAAAATTCATTTCCGGGCACAAATGGTGATTTTCCTACATTTTACGGTTTGACAGGTGTGTTTTTCCCCATCAAATTTACATCTCAGCATCTGTGGAAATGTAGCCCTTTTTGGTTGGTTTCTGCTGCCTTGCCCAGACTTAGACAAATTTTTCATGCGACCGGTGCATCTTTGGTGAACCATGGACACGTGGAGGGCTGACACTCATTTGAGGATCCACCTCAGGGTCCCACCTTAACAATTGTGATAGGGAGACATGTGGAGGCTTCCATCGGCTCCGCTCTATACTTAAAAATTTTGAAATCAATTTTCTAAGGCCTAGGACACTTGGAGGGACCGTGCCTATTTGGGGACTCGCCCCTAATTTTTATTTTGAGGAAGCACCAAGAGGACACTTGGAGGTTTCCGCTCACTCTTCTCTTGCTTGGAATTTTCAATGGCCAAGGAAAATTGTCTCGGACCCTAAACACATGGCACCTTCTGCTGATCCTTAAAATTTTTTACCAACTCTTCCAGACTAAGACACGTGGTAAGCCCACACTTGTTTGCAGTCTCTACTTTTGGGAACTATCTCAAAGTGCACCATGGAGACACGTGGGGGCTTCCGCTAGCTCCTTTTTTATTAATACTTTTTTAAAGGCCAAAAGGCATTTTTCTTGGGCCTAGGGCACATGGAAGGCCTACGCTTGTTTGGAAACTTTCCCCTATACTTCTCCTTTGCAGTTGTGCCAAGGAAACATGTGGATGGCTATAATATAAAGTAGAGAAGGGGAAAAATCAATGGTTGTGCATTTCACTTTTTTTTCTACCATTTTTTCTCCAAGACTCTTGGAGATGTGAATACGCACTATTTTTCATCATTTTGATGAAATTCCTTATCGTTGTTTTGTGCAAAGAGTCATTGAATGGATTTAGAACTTAATTTTTTACTCCAAGGATTTTTAAGGTCAATATTTTGAAGTTGGAATTTCTCAGGCATTTGTAAAAATGTGAATTACCGGAGAAGATGGATGCAGGGTAGAGTTGTAGAGGAAAGAGAGAGAAAAGGATGAAATGATGAAGGTTACAGGTGCAAAAGATGAAAAAGTTGTTTCCTCGAGAGGGAAAAGGATTACATGTTAGATCTAGCTATACAGATCCTCTAGAGAATGATTAAAACAGGGATTTCTTGCATGAAAGGATTAGAATGATTAGGACTTCTAAAAAGGTTGTGGCATGGCATCCTAGTCATTATTTGAGGGCCTGAGAAATGTTATCAGTTCATAATTGGTCCACCTGGCAACTTTCAGATGTGAATTTTTTAAACATCACTTTCTAAGGCAAATTGGTAAGAAGCAAATGTCCCTCGAATATTCTTCTCTTTTGGGGGGAAAATTGAGTGATTAAAATTTATAAATGCAATGAGAATAATCTTGTAAATGGTCGAGGGTTGAATTATTAAGATAAGTTTTGAGAGAGCCCGTCTTCATGAGAGAAAAATCAGAGAAACCTATTAATATATTGTGTTTTAAATTTCAATCGTGTCAAGTTGGTTGTGAGTGTACATCTATTGACAAGCTCTGAGACTATTCTAAGAAACTTTCCCTTGCTGATGAATTTAATCAATTTCAAGTTAATCTATGTCAATCTTGGAGTAATTTGTGTCTACTTTATTTTAGAATGTCTGCAAGTAGTTTTTATTATTCCTATTGCAATCTTGTGTTAAATTCCCTCTGAATCACACAGGATCTCATCCCTATGATGGTTTTGTGGAAATTGCAATTTCATTTCAAGAAGAGCCTTCATCCTAGAATGAGATAAACAATTTAAAATCAGTTCACTATCATTTGTTGATAAAGATTGTCTGTAATCCTTCGAGTGTATCTTAGGCATGAGGAACCAGGGGTCTTTGATGTTTTACTAAGTTTTTATCTTCATTCTTCATGTTAAATTCTTGGAGATTGTGTGAAATCATGCAAATTTGGGCCTCCATTGATGCACACCTTCTAGTTGAAGGAATATTTTAGCTATTCTGAATCTTTCTGTCATTTGGCTTTCAAATTTTTGTGAATTCTCTCAAAGATTTGGTATAATCAACTTTATCCTGCTTAATCTCTCACCAAAATTATTCAAAAATCATGAATCCATCCTGAACTACCCCTACTTGCACTATGTGTCCACAAAGTTATAAATTTTACTGCTAAAATATGTAGAAGCAATCAGGATTCCATAATGTCTTTAATAACTTTAGCCATGTTTAGCAAATATCACCATTCTTAAAAAGTGACAACTCATGAGAGTTAAATTGTGGTGCATCGATCATATTTTCTTAGGGTCCTCTTTCAAATTTGTTCAAAGAAGGATATATTCATTGTCTTTGACCGACATAGGTTAAAAAATGGGTCCTCTCACCTTGGTCGAAAGGCACGGCCTAAAGCAGTGAGGATAGGTGAAATACTTTTGAAGGTGTTAACCATATCTCCACAATTTGAGTGAAAAGGGGCCAGTTAAATCTCATCTCTGGCTACAAAATGACATACATTATGATCTATCTATCTCTAAGCTCCATGTGAAATATTTTATGTTGCTCAGCTAGAAAAGGAGAACATATTTGGATACCAACACTACCCATTTTTTCCTTTTTAAAGCCAAAATATTCATAAGCAACCTAGTTGCATTGCTGTCTTTGGTAATCTGAATCTTGTTTTAGGATACATATGAATTATCTAAGGTGATAACTTGTGAGAGTTAGAATTTTTTGAATTGACCATGTCTTCCCAAGGTTATTTCTCAATTTCCATATAAAGAAGTATCAAATACTACTGATATATTCATTCCCCTTACAAATAAAGACTTAAAAAAGGGTCCTCTTACCCTAGGCGAAGGTAGATCCTAAAGTAGGAGGGTAGTTCATAACCTCATCATGGTGCTACCTAAATTCTCTAAGCTCAAGTGATAAAAATATGATGAGATCCATCTTCATCTACAAAACAACAAAAATCTATATCTATCATCCTCCAAACATCCTTCTCATTCTATTGATGTTGCTCAGCCATAAAGGGAGAACTGAGTTGGGTATCAACACCACTCTGATGTCATTGCTGAGGAGATTAGTGTAAATATTGATAAACATCGACCTCTGCTATACTTTCCATACATGTTTAGATGTAAATATGTGGTCTAGACGTCATCCTTTGTTGAGATTTCTAAAAATTAAACTAGGTGAGAAGTTATTTTTGTGATATTTCCTAGTTTACGTAATTTTTGCAATAAATATGCTTGACTAGAAATAAATACTGACAAAGGATGCCAAGATTTTTCAAGCTTTATTGAAATTAAGTACTCATTTATAGTTGACAAGATATTATAGTGTTATACATACCTAAGGTGTAAATCCTTAGTGATGACTCCATATTTGTTCATAATTTCTGTTAAATTCCAGTGTCTTAAGATTTGAAAATTGATATTTGTTTTTTATATTTACAAAGATATAAGGAAGAAGTTATTTATTTTAAAAATATCATACTAGAGGAATGTTTATAGAGCTTGGAAGAAAAAATCTAAATAAGAAACAAATCTAGAAAGCTTTGGGGGATCAAAGGTCAGGAGAGAAGGTAGTACCAGTTGTTGAAATTGATCAACCTTTAATAGAGGATTATTCGACATCTTCAGACAATTTAGAATCAGGTAGTCCTTGTGTAAATCTAAACACTCCAATTGGTGAAGGGCCATCATTTGTAACTAGAATAGGTATTCCTCACCTTCCTCCTTTATCACTTAGAACTAATAGGGTTTTTTGTGAGACCAGGTCATTCAAGGATACTTACTTTGAAGATCATAAACTTGTGTCTCAAAGATCTCCTATCTCACAACATTTCAATCCTCCTATAAGGTCACCTCCTCATAATAACATGGATCAACCTCCACCTAGACCTTCCTTTGTTGTCAATGTGTTTGGACCAATAGATTTTAGAGGCATGGTTGGGTATCCTAATGTTATACCATAAGATGTAATAAATAGGTTTCCCAAATTTTAGGGAAATAATGCCATCACTGGTGATCAACACTTAAAACTCTTTTTTAATATGATGGAGGATTTTTAAATAGAGCATGAAGATGTATATGTAAAGCTATTCATTCATACTCTTAAAGAAGATGTATGTGAATAGTATAAAGCTTTACTAGAAAACTCATTAGATTCATGGAATGAGGTGAAGAATGCCTTCAGATTGCAGTATGGGATAAGAATGACCCTAGGTTACTCTTATTTGAGTTAGAGAATATAAAAAATAATCCTAATGAGCCTATTCAAGACTTAAATACCAGATTCAAAAATAATTTGACTAGATTGCCCATAATTTTGAGGCCTAGTGATGAGTATTTCCTAATTAAATATTCTGATGATTTTTACAAGAAGGATGCTTATTATTTCAGGGATAATAACTATGGAAATTTAAGGTAGGCCTTCACCATGGCCATGTAAATTGAAAACAACACTACGGCATCTGGAGACCCTCCTAAGAGGGAGGGTGTCAAATTGATTAATCCTGAGAAACCTTAGTCATGTAAGGGAGTGGATGTGGAAGATGTTGTGAAGACTCTAGAAGGAGAAGTTAAAGAAATATCTTATAATATTTAAAGAGAATAAAAATGAATACAATAAAGATCTCAAGGCCAACACCAACCTTGGGGCTGAAATGGATTTGGAAATCATCCTAGTGGTGATCATAGATCAGATGAGAGAGGAAAATTTCACATGGGTTTAGGAAATAAACAACCACAACCAAGAGAAAATAATTTGATCCCTAATCCTTTGACTGCTAGGGTTTCCATGGTAGAATAAAACCATTTATTGATTAGTGTGACAATTTTTTCTTTCCACATCCCCCCTGTGATATAATTTAGGAAGTTGAGGGAGTAGATGATGATGAGACTTTTCGTGATGTATACATGATGGAGTTCCCTGATAATCCACAACAAGGTTCCACTTCTACTGAACTGCTAAGTGCCATAACTATAGAGTGTTTTTGGGATTGTATTTAGTGGGTATCTCCTTTCCCTTCTAGTGATGATGTTGAAGTTGATATGGTGCATGCTTTTGAATTACCATATCATGAATTTGAGTATTTAAGAGCTTTAATGATTAATAAGTCTGATGGGGGAAATCCTTCTAAAGAACACAAGAATTTGTTGATAAATACAGTGGTTTCTTAAGAAATGGATTACATTATGAGAAGTAGATTTTTCAAAGGAGGAGGGCCATAGCCCAAAATAAAAACTCCTCTTCTCACTAACTTCCCAAACGACCCCCCTAAAAAAGGATAAACCTAGCAAAGGTCCAGTCACTCCAAATAAATCTTGTATCCCAGTCCATGCCCAAGCTATAAAGAGTCTCATACCACAAGAAGGGGTAGTCAATATCCCTCCCAAAACATTCTTACCCAAGTACATCCCCTATGATATAGCCCATATGTTGATTCAAATCAAAGTCATTGTGCCTATTTTTGAAATGCTTATGATCCCTGAGCATAGGAAGAGGGCATTTAAATACTTGGGGTTCAAATAGGAAGTAGTACCCACAAGAAAGAATGTAAATAATGTGGATACTCCCCCTATCATAGTAGAACTAAAAGTCCCTAAGAATTGGAAGACTTGGGAGAATCACCTGAGGTATATTTGGGTACTTCTCTTGTTGAATCTCTACTTGATGTTGATCCTTTTTATACCACTTTAATAATGAAGGATATATTAGTGCACAACTGCATGTTTGACTTAGGGGCCTCATGTAATGTGATGCCTCTTGAGGAAATGAATGATTTGGATATCAAAGTGACAACAAATTTTGGAAAGTGTACTACTATGGACTCAAGGGAAGTACCAATGATTGGGTATGTTAAAGGATTGGTAGTGCAATTGGAAGCCTACCCAGGAAAATGTTTAACCATGAATGTAGTTATTGTGGATTGTCCTGCTGAGAGGGGAATGTTAATGTCAAGAAAGTTGGTTGTTAGTGTGGGTGGGAGTGTGCAAATGGACATGTCATATGTAAGCATACCAATAGAATAAAGCCTTGTTAAATTGTATGGAGAGAAAAAGATACTACATCTGATTAAAGATCCTAATAATGCTTCTTATGAAGTGTTATATATAGATGTAGAAGTTGATAATTTTGTGGGCTATAAATATTTTAAAGAGAATGGAATTGAAAAGTGTAAATGTCTTGAAAAAATAGTATCCTCAAGAATTTGATGTTTGATGGAGCTTGCTCCAATTTGAGGAATGGTGCTAGTGTTGTCCTTGTGTCTCCAAACAAAGAGACTTTAAGTTTTTCCTGTAAACTTAAATTTGAGTGCACTAACAATATTGTAGAATATGAAGCATTTCTTTTGGGTGTAAGGATTTCTCAGAGGTATGGTATCAAGGACATTATTGTTAAAGGAGATTAAAAATTCATAGTAAAAAAAATTAGGAGACTATATGCAACCAAGAATAAAAGAATGAATCAATATAAACATGAAGTTTGGAATTTTATTTAAATACTTGAATCTTTACAAAATAATATATCATAACAGAAATCAGAATGCTACTACTGATAAGTTGGTAGTATTGCAATCTAGATTTGAAAATTGTACAATGTCTCCTTATTGTGACTATGATATAGAAGTGTTATCAAGACCATTTATCCCTAACAATATAAAATACTAGTAGGTCTTTGAAGATGATGCCCAATTTTATAGGTTATTACAGAACACAAGAGAATTTACAAACCAATGTATGGACTGGGAGCCAATGATTTCTATTTTTGATGGTGAGGAAACCTATTTGGAAAAGATATCATTTAGTTGAATACTAACACCATTCCAAGGGGATTGGTTTCTCTAGAGTCAATTTTTGATAATGTTGATAAGGTTATTCATAGACACATCTCAGCTTCAAGATATGTGGAAGATCATAATATAGGAACTAATGAAATGCCTAGGAAAATATGGCTAGGTAGAAATTCGAGTAAGGAATAAAATAAGTCCTATTTCAACTTGTTAAAAAAAAATCAAGACTGCTTAGCATGGTCTTACTCGAAGATAAAAGCATATAGGGAAGACCTTTTTAAACATGAAATGCCTTTAGAACCTAATGCTAAGACATTTAGGAAAAAAAAAGGCCAATCAATCCACTCCTTTCCCTTAAAATGAAATATGAGTTAAAGAAATTAAGGGATGGAGGCATCATACAACCAACAAGATATTCCTCATGGGTGGAAAACCTAGTGTTAGTTAGAAAGAAGAATGGGGATATAAGGTTGTGTGTTGACTTTAGAAATATTAATAAGGCCTTAATCAAAGATAATTATCCTTTTCCTAATATGGATAATATGTTTCAATTGGTCACTGGATCTCAGTTATTGTCTACTCTAGATGGATTCTTAGGTTATAACCAAGTGGTAGTAAAACAATAAGAAAGAATCAAAACTACTTTCACTACTCCATGGGGTACCTATGTGTATGTGATAATATCATTTGTCCTGATGAATGTTGGAGCTACCTTTTGAAGAGTTATGGATGTAACATTCTTAGGTTATATCAATGATTTTATTGTTGTGTATCAGGATGATGTGATAGTTTTTTCAAGAAAAAGAAGTGATCACATGCAACATGTGGAATTTTTTTACTAAGGTGCAGAGAGTATGCCATCTCATTTAAACCTAAGAAATGCCATTTCAGGTTTTAAAAGGTAAAGCTATTTGGGCACATTGTGTCTAAGGAAGGGGTCGTGATTGATCCTAAAAGAGTGGAAGCTAGTGGCTAAGTTTCTATTCCCAAAAATAAGAAAGGAATTCAGTCCTCCTTTGGTTAGATAAACTTCATCAAGAGATTCATTTCCAATTTTGTGGAGATTACTATCCCCATCACAAGGATGCTAAAGAAGGATCAAATTATCGAATGGGAGGAGGGAGCTATCCAAGATTCATAGGAATCAATGAAGCATTAAAAAATGCTCATGTCTTAGCAACCCTTGATTACAAAAAGGAATTTCAAATGTTTTGTTTTTCCTTTGAAAATACCATTGAATTTGTACTATTGTAGAAGGATACAGAAGGAAATGAGAGGCCAATTTATTTCTTTAGTAAAGCATTACAAGGATTTGAGTTGAAATACACCATCATGGAGAAGCATGATTTTTACTTGGTTAGAGAAACAAAAGTTTTTAGGCCATATATCTTAATCTCCAATATTATAGCTTATGTTCCCCATACTATGGTCGAATACATCTTATTAGAAATAGAAATATCTAGTAAACGATGTCAATGGGTGAAAAAATTGCAAGAATATGACATGGATATTCAGACCACTAAATTGGTTAGAGGTATAGGCATGAAAAAACTAATGGCATAAAGTAATCTACAAGTGATGGAAGTAAATGAAGTTAAGGAGGAGAATATGCATGTCCATGAGAAACGGATCTACTCTACATGGTACAAGGACATCATATATTATCTTAGGAATATAAAGTGTCCTAGACATTTAGATAAGAATCAAAGAAGGACACTCAAGTTAGCCCCTCAAAAGTACATCATCACTAATTATGGGTTAGCATGGAAGAATCCTGAAGGGGTTCTTCTAAGATGTATTACAGAAGATGAAGCTCCTAAATTAATTACAAATTTTCATGGGGGAGTATGTGGGGATCACTTTGTTAGAAGAGTAACTAGACACAAGATCTTAAGGGCCGTATATTGGTTTCCCACACTTTTTAAGGATATATCCTTTTTGGAAATAAAATGTGAAAGTTGTCAAAGATTTTTAGGAGGATGGAAGGCCTCAGGTGCTCTCCCACTACAACTAGTGTCAATTGAAGCCTCTTTTAAGCAATGGGGTATGGGTTTTCTTAGGGAGATATCATATCCTTCAACTGCAGGCCACATATGGATATTGGTGGCCACTGATTATTTCACCAAATGGGTTGAGGCTATCCCTACCAAGAAAAAAACTCATCATATTGTTATGGATTTTATTTTAAATCCTATAATTTACAGGTTTGGAGTACCTACAAATATATTTGCTGACGATGTCATGAGATTTTGAGTTAAACCATTAGTGTCCATGTGTCAAGAGTATGTGATAATCCTAACATATGCATCTAAATACAACCCTCAAGGCAATGGACAGGTTGAATCAAGCAACAAAAACTTTCTAAAGATAATTAGAAGAACAATATAGGTCAACAAAATAAGATAGGGTGAGAAGTTGAAGTTTTTTTTTTGGGAAGATAGATTCACTGCTAAGAGAGCCACTAGGAAAAGCCCATTTGAAAAATTTTATGGAGTGCATGCCCTTCTTCCCCTACACATGCAATTATCCTCTTACCAATTCATTTAGCAACTTGAAGATGAATAAGTTATTCCTTATGATGCAAGGATCAATCAAATTGTTGAGTTAGATGAAGAAAGAAGAGAATCCCACCAAAGGCATATGAAGTTCAGGGAAAAGCTCAAAAGGTTATTTACCAAAAAGGTAACTCCTAGAAATTTTAATGTTGGATATCTTATGTTTTTATCAGATGAAAGGCATGAGGATAAGGGGAACACATGGAAAAATTGATGCATTATTGATGGGCCCTTATTCCATTGATATCATAATTGGTGAACACACTTTCTTGTTGAAAGATGGAGAATTACTTGAGTTTCATATTAATGGAAGGCACCTGGACAATTTTCTCAAATGATTTCAAAATAAGGTATGAATCAATGTGCAGTGTATAGTGTTTTTTCTTTTCTTTTTGTTTTTTTTGTGTGTTTTTGTTTCCGTTTTCATTTTCTTGGTCTACTGTGACCAATTTCCCTAGTTTCTTGGTACATTCTTGAAAAATGTGTTATTATCACGTGACCTGGGGTGTGTTTTCTCTTAAATCCATAACCCAATAAACTTTGGCACTTGGTATGCTATGTGTGTGTTGTGTATGGTTCTTATAGCACCTAAAAGAGGTGCCCATACCTAATTCAGAGCCAGTGTTGGTGCACAAAATTATCTCACCCCTTTTTCTTGAACATGCCTTCAATTTTTTTTATGTTATCTAGTTTACCCATGTGAAAATGCAAGTTCAAAAATTATATTCATGTTAAATCCATCTGAAAGTCTTGTGTTTAGGTTTTTTTTTCCTCTTTTTTGGTTGAGGATCATGTTAGATGTATTGTTCTTGAAGATACATGCAAAAAATTGATCGTTAATTGGTTTTAAATTATGAAAAATGCATATATATACCATTCCTAGGACGTGTTGAAAATTTAATGTTTGTCTCCGTCACCCGATAATACAAGGAGTTTTCCAGTTGGTTTTGGTTTGAAAAATTTAAGTTTCAAAGTTACAATAATTATATAACATCAACAATTTGCTAACTTTTCCCTGAGGCTCGATAAATATTCCTTCAAATATTTGCAGTCAAAAAATGCAAAAACAAAAATTGACTCCGCGTCTAAAGAAGTACATGTGTCAAAAGTTGGTTGAATGTGAGGGTTGGAGCCTTATTGTATTTATTTACACGTATAAATTATAAAAGTACAAATAATATCCCTAGACATGCCAAGGACATGTGGCACTTTCTCATTCAAAGAACGGGTAAGTGGGTCCTCAGAGAAAATTGGTAACTTTGGGTTCAATTGAGAAAGAGAAGAAATATTCAGAATTGGCCCACAGCTCTGCCACCATTAGGATGCAACCATGTGTCAAAATTAGGATGGAAATCAAGGGCGGGTGATGGGGTCAAGTAGCTAAACATTTCTATGTTTAAAATATGATGCAAAAGTGAAAAAAGTTTCCTCAAGCCCGCATTACATAAGGCTATTACACATGGATGACTCATATTTAAAATTGGGAAAAGAAAAATGGAAAGCCATGATGAAACAAATTAATTAATACCGCCATTAATGCATTTTTTACACAAATCAAGGAGGAAATTTGAATTTTTCAAATGCATTTTGTTTTTTGCTATCATTTTATAAGATTTGGACGTCATTGTTAGCAAAATTTCTTGGAGAATAATGTGAGATTGATTGCAGAACACAAATTGAGAACCAGAGATTAAAAATTCTTCAAACCAGAGCCAAAATAAACAGATATTCATCTCAAAATTGGTTAGAACTAAGAATCTCTTGTACTCTTATTCATTTGTAAGGAAATTCAAAGTAAAACTACGACATTAAAAATTAAGACCATACCGTCAAGTTTTCCTGTTACTTCCAGAATCACTAGTGATCTAGACAAAATCATGGATACATATTTGATGAATGGTGACCTAGATGAATTCATACAAAGAGTCAATAACCCAAAAAAGAGTGAACTAATGGAGGTGATTCAAGCTAGCAATATTGATTCAGCTAATTTTACTCCACCCTCAGTACACTTCCCAGAACTAGTAAGAATCTATGCCATGAATTATGATATAGATAAGAATGAAGTACTGGATGGAAGTGGTGAAGTGGTATTAACTTTGACACTTGCAGCCATCAGGATAATTCTAAATTTTTCTGTGATTAAAAATCCAATAACCCTAGGTAACAACTTATCCATACAAGATTATGAAGCTAAGAAAAAATACTATGCCTAGCTTATAAATATGAAATGGGTTTTAACAGAGAAGAAAGAAACCACTGGAATCCGTAAAATAATTTTTAGGGCACAATTCATTGAGGAAGCATAGGATGTGATGGTATTTTTGAGTTGAAGAGTTGGATTAAAGAGAACGAATGAATTCAAGGAGTGTATGTTTTTCTATATGTGGATAGTTTTGGAGAAGAAGGGGAACATTTTCTGGGTAACATTCATTCTAGAAGCATTTCATGACCACATGATAGCAACGGTAGAAAAAATGAAGATGGGTGGCACTGGAGAACTCTAATTATATGTGATGACATAACTGATCTACAACATTGTAGGCCACAAGAATTTCCCTAGCCTTGTGCCACATGCTGACTTAAAAGAATGCCAAATGCAGGATATTTTTCCCCAATTACAATTGAGTAATTGGGAAGGAAATGTAGGATTGGTAAATGATGCAGTTTTTGCACCTATTATAATCTTGTTTAAACCAGAATGGGAACAATATAGGATTTCAGATGAGGCTAGGAAAACAATAATGCAGTATAGATGTTATTTCATTCAATACATGAAGTTTACATACATCAGGGTCAGTGGATTTGAAGGCCAACCATGTAATTTGCCTAGACATTTAGATGAAAAAATGGCCTTGTGTGAATTGGAAAGATAGTTGACACTAGATGAAAAACTAATTGCTGGAAAACACAAGACAAACATCAAGTTTCCCATCAAGACTAGAAGGTAATCCTGCCATTAAATTATAAAGGCTAGATTAATGGAAGAGGAGATGAGAAGGTTTGAGGAAAGGGCCAATTATGAAATTAGGTGGGTATTTAATAATCTTACAAATGATTTTGAACATGAGCCTCAATTTGACAATTATTGGAGGAATTGTAGAGATGAGGAGGAGGTCAGGCTAAGAGACTTCTTAAGAATGATCCTCACCCAAATTACAGACTTCAAGAGATTCAATATTACCTTGATCAAAAGGTGGAGGGACAACCAATGGCCCCTTTGAATTAGAATGAAGATGAGTCAAATGACTCATGTTCTTGAATAAGTGATGTAATGAGAAGAAAATTGAATTGGTTAGCCCAGAAAAAATATTTATTTTTCAATTCAAAGCACAAGAGTTCTTAATCAATTCAGGGATTTGGGAAAATTGAAAGATGACCTTCCTCCCTTAAAAGAAGGAGTTGACAGAATGGATCCCTTGAGAGGAAATTCCCCTCAATTACCTTTAAAAAGGCCTACCACAAGAATAGTGAATGCATGAAATTCTGCTACCAGTGGAACTGGTACTTCCATGTCTTCTCTAAAGAAGAAAAATGAAGAAATTCTCCTAAAATCAATGCAAAATGCTACTATCACTTTTGCAGTTCCAGTTCAATAAAAAAAATGGTATAGCTACACAAAGGTCCCCTCTAGAAGTGTTTCCAGAATCTCAGAATACTAAAAAAGCTAATGAGAGGAGCCATAACTAGTGGAAACATCTAATTTAAATCACAGAGTGTTGAAAGAAAGGTGGCACCAGATATTAAGAAATTTGAAAGGGCACATAAGAGAAAAAAAATTGTGTATGATCCAATTCTGGTAAGAGAATATTCTCATACACAAAGAAAACATAAACACAGTGATGAAGTGATTGACCCTCTGGTACAGGAAAGGATTGATGTTTTGCAAGTACAACATGTAGCATTAATGCCTTTATTTGCATATTTTTCTTTAGAGGGAGTGACAATTGGGAGAACTCAGGAACAAATAACTCAACGTAATGTCTTATTTGATCCAGTATATAGTGATGTATTGAATCAAGGTGTGAAATTTTTTGGAGCCATGTTAATAAAAGTGTCATTGTACCTTTATTTGAAGAATTACAAGAGTTAACAAAGAGTCATGTAGAGATATTAGATGTTGGTACTGGTGAGGAGTTTACCACATTAGATGCATTTAACATGTTTATTGATGAAAAAACAGTAAAGAATGTAAGTGATCTTCAAATGAGTGAAGAATTAGAAATAAAAACTCATATGTAAACCACTAGAATTAAAGTTCAAACATCAGAGGTATTCTCTACAAATCAGGAAAATCTAGAGTTGAACAATTCAAAAGTACCTAATGGAAAAAATTTAAGTACAAAGGTATTGGATGAATAGGATCCCTCCCATGAAGTCAAGGTCACTAAGGATAGTGAACCATCTCAAATAAGGAAATATGCAAACAAAAATATAATAAAGTTTGCACAAGGTGTAATTGTTAAGGATTAGTTTGTTGATAGTGTGGATTTACTTTGGGTAAAGTTAACAAGCTAGTAATGGAAATCCAACCCACCATGTTACAACATAAGGTATCATCAAATAAAAAAGATGATAATGTATCTGCTCAGCAGCCTCTAATGGAGGTGGATGTCGTGGAAGGAAAATGAGTTCTTACAAGAGAGATATCATCTCAAGAAACTCCCCAAATAAAGGTTGAGATTGCATCAGCTAAAGAAATGAAGAAAGAACATATTGTAATCACTTATGTAACTTAGAAGAATACTATCCAGCCCCAAATTCAATATCAAGAAATAAATTGGTCAGGGGAAGAGCAAACACAGGATGAGATTAAAGAGATAATTGTGGGAGATGAACAAAAATCTACAAGAGATGTCCAAGCAGTTGGTGGTTTCCCCAATAAACCTCAAAAATAACTATAGGAAACAAAATTCAGGACCACTCTTATAAAATGCTGGATAGGAGAGATGATATCATAGAAAGAAAAGGAAATTTTCCCTATGGAGGCTATAGATCTCACAGTTCTATCTTTTCCAAAACTAGTAAGAACCTCCAAAAGGCTATATTTCTCACAAAAATTCATACTAATCCACTGGGATCTAAAAATTTAGAAGTAAAAATCCCTCATGAGGGAAAGGCAAGAGAAAATTTAACAACCAGTGATTATATTTTCCAAATTATTCCCTTGGGAAAACCTTCAGGAGACCAATTTAAATATGGAGTACCAGAGGCAATAATCAGCTTGTTGTTGAAGGTTGATGAGGATATAATAATTAAGAAACAATTGAAAGAACAAGTCAAAGTTTTGAGTTCTAGTCTACAAAAATTAATTGGGAAGCCTAGTCAAACTCAAACAAGTACCACTACCAACACTCCTGAAGGAAGGGAAAATATTGATAAGGCTATTAAGAAATTTAAATCCATGGAAACATGAGTTAAGAGGTTGACACAAAAGGGAGAAGAAGAAATTGAAAAATCCAGGACAAAGTGTGAAGAGCTCAAAAATAAACTTAATGAAATTGATGAACTGATTGAGCAGTGTGATAACAAAATATTCTACTTTGAAGGAATTTTTACCAAGTTAAATTGTATAACTCAACTTAGTGATGAATTATTTGAAAAAGAAGCCATTGTTCCATAGGAATTAAAGGGAAATTAGCATTCTATGCAGGAGTTAGCAAGGATCAGGGTGGAAGTTTTGAATGGAATCAAAGAAAAGATAGAAGCCAAAAGGAAATGGGTTGATGATAACTTAAATGCTATTCATTCAAACCTTTAAGATATGGTTTTTGAAAAATTCAAGAAAAACTATGGTGATCTAAAGGTTGATTTTTTTTTTAGTTATTTTGAGAAAATAATTCAGAAAGATGACTTTTCTTAGGAAGTTATTACAACAATGAGGAAAATTGAGAAAAACTTTACAGAGTTGAGGGATAAACCATTCGATTTTAAGCAGAAAATGGGTCATTATGTGGATGCAATAAATAGGTAGATTTTGATCTTCCAACACCATACAGGGCTAGATGAAGAATAAATCATTGATATTTTTCAAAGTTATGATGCATACATGGAAAGCTACCACAAGAATAAGAAGTAAAAGAAGAAGTTTATGAAGAAAAGGATGTAGACATGAAAAATGATAAACAAGCTTATGTTTGTCATTCTTAAAATTTTATCTTATTTTCATATTTTATTTGTAACTAATGTTTTATCTGATAATATTGCTTCATGAATGATTAACATTACTTTTAAAATTGTTATTCTTTTATATAAATTGTAATTTGATACGATTCATTAGATTTTTATATTTCTTGGATGAACTTTTGTGTCCATTATAAAAGCTTATAAACTAATGAGATGTTTTTACTTTCTATATTTTGAAAAAAGAAAAATGGGGATCTGTAGGGACCCCAACCCATGAAAAGAAAGATTAAATATATCCTCAAGAGTTGTATCACAAAAGAAGGGACAATAATAAGAAACTTTAGGCATCTAATACCACAAACTGCTTTACCATAAAATCCTCTCTACAAAGAGGAAGTTTTTCCATTAATTTCTTTTTCCTAAGGCCATGTTCATCCGTCCCTAGTGTTATTTGAAAAAAAAAAAAAATGTCTCCTACCAGTGTGAGAGACATGCCAATTGACAAAGGTCATCCATACTAGATGAGGGACTATCTAACAGACTAAGCAATTCTGACCACCTCTTGTAAGAAGAGACCCATTCACCCATATCCAAACCACCTTTAGAAAATTCCCTTCTTCCTCTTGTTTTGGTAGAAGAAGTTGGCTAAGAATATTGAATTGGAAGGAAAACCACAACTAACTCTAGAACAATTGGAGCATAAGGCATGGAGGTAGTAACTGGAGCAGAAGGCCTGAAATTAGACTCACCCTTATGATTTTTCACAAAAGTAAATGATGGTTTAGGAGGTGGAACCTGGAGGGGGTGTAGTCATTGGTTTTTTCCCTCCAAAACTGAAACACATTGTTCTAGTGCATTTACCTTGTGGTAAAGGGAAGGCACTATATTCAGTGAGATCTCTCCATCTAGAACATATGATCCTAGGGGGGTATCTTTTACAACAAATGCCTCATTACAAATAAATGGGCATACATGATTTCCTATACCATGTACATTAGGCTTTCCCACCATCCAAAATATACTCAAATCATCAAGAAGTATTTGATAATCAAGCCAAAATAGATGAAAATACATCATCTTAAAGGCATAAAACATGGGAATTATCTTGAAAAACCTTCTAACTAGTGCAAATTGAACAACTGCGGATGTCAAAGGCCCAGTATAGTCCTCAATTTCATCAATATCAAATAGCATTCTCATAAATTTTTCATCTAAACTTGACGATTCAAAAATAGAATGCAAATATTCAAAGGATATCTCTTTCAAGTTTGATGATATTGGTGTTTTTTCCATAATGCAGATGAATTTCCTCAAAATTCCTATACTCACAAAAGAAAGTATGAATTGGTGAAGAAGATGGTATGCTTTTATAGGAATCTTGAGACACATGAGTTGAGATGGATATAATTATGGTGAAATTACCTCTGATATCCAATTAAGATATTTGTACGAGGAAACTAAAATTTGAAATGAATTCACATCGAGAAAAAATGGTGAATTGATATGATTTGATAGGAATCATGCATGGTAACTAACCCAAAAAGACATGAAATTAAGTGTGTAACATCCAAAATAGATTCTGGAAAAGCAAGTAAGAGCATTCGTTAAATCAAATCACCTGGGGGTGCTCAAAATCATCAAAAGCAGATATCCAATCATCAAGTGAAAAATACTAATTAAATAAATGGCCAAAAGTGATGATATAGCATCCCGGTCATATGTAAATAGAGAAAAATACGTGAAAATCTCGTATTTCACACACATGGCAGCATTTTATGAGTCGTCTCCAAGAGAATAACATAAATCAAATTATATATTGTAAATAAGCATATTCTTTTGAAGATCCACATTTTTAGGGGGAAAATTGGGGAGTAAATGAGAAAATAGAATTTTATAAATGCGATGAGAATACTCTCACATGAGGTGGGGTTAAATTTTTTGAAATTTTTGAAGAGAAAGGAAAACTGAGAGAAAATCAATTTTTCCAAGAACTCGTCTGAGAAACCTATTAATTTCCATAAGATTTCAGATTAAATCATATCAAGATGGTTATGAGTGTACATCCATTGACAAGCATTGAGACTATAAATCAAATTTTCCTTTTCTAATAAATTTGATTTATCTTTGAGTTAATTTTGTTTAAATCACGAGAATTTGTGTTTTCTCTAAAGATGAAATATTTCAAAATAGTTATTCATGTTCTTGTTACAGTCTTATATTAGGGATCTCTCTGAATCACACAAAACTTTATCCTTCTAGAAGAATCATGGGAATCACAATTGTACTGTGAGAAGAGATTTCATTTCATATGTACAGTAAACAATTTTAAAATCATTATGTCTCCATTTTATTAAAGGTCATTTTTAATTCTTTGGTGCATCTTAGGCATGCCAAATTGTAGGTCCCTGAAATTTTATTGAGTTTTTAGCATGATATTTTGTGTTTAATTTCTCAAATATTTTATGAAACTGTGTATTCTTTGGCCTCCATGAATTTACATGTTCTAGTTGAAGGTGAATTGTGAGCTATTTGAGTTTTTTTTATCTTTCACTGGGAATATTTCCCAACATTTGTTAAAATTTCTCTGAAATTTGGTATAATCAACTTTATCCTACTTAATTCCCCAACCAAATACATCTAAAACCAACAAATCCCACCATAACTACCCATGCTTTCCATGTAAATGCCAAAATATGCATAAGCAAGTTGGTTCCATTTTTATCTTTACTAGTCTCAACCTTGTTTTAGGATACATCTACGATGTCTAAGGTGACAACTCGTGAGATTTAGAATTTTTTGAATAGGACATGTCTTCCCAAGGTTAGACTACTGATATATTCATTCCCCTTACAAATACAAACTGCAAAATGGATCATCTCACCCTAATAGAAGGTATATCCTAAACTAGGTGGGTAGTTCATACCCTTAGCATGGTGCTACCTTAATTTTATGATATCGAGTGATAAAAATATGATGAGATCCATCCTCGGGTACAAAAAAATACAAATCTAGATCCATCTACCTCCAAACATCCTTCTCATTTTGTTGATGCTTCTCAACCACAAAGTGAAAACCAATTTGGGTACCAATACAATGGATGAGTGGTATTCGGGTATTGGTTTCTTTCTCACCTATAGAAAATGCCCTAGAAACATGATCCCTAAGGAGAAATCAATAGTCAAGTTAAGATCAGCTAAGTATGTGCTCTTGGATAATGGTTTCTACAAATAAGGAATTGATGGAGTATTCCTTCACTGAAAGGATAAGATTCAACAAGGAAAGATTATAGAAACATTGCATAAATTATCATGTAGGGGAAATTTCTCATCATTATTATATCTCACAAGATCCTATAGGAAAAATACTTTTGGACCACTCTCTTTCAAGATGTATCCACATGGGTAGAAAAGTGAAGCCTTCCAACAGTGTATTGGTCATCCAAAATTGGCAGCACTTACCTTAAGGCCAGTGGTAATTACACAACCATTTGAGAAATGGGGAATTAATTTTATCATAGAGTCCAATCCTTCATCTTGTGATGGGAATAGTTATGTTTTGAATGTGAGTGATTATTTCATAAAGTGGGTGGAATTCATCTCGGTCAAACATGTTACCTTTGAAGTTATTTGTAGCTTCATTAAAGATAATATAATAGTCAGGTTTGGTGTTCCCCATAAGATTGTTATTGATAATGCTTCCAATGTTTCATCTTATGAAATCATTGAATTTTTATATGGTTATGGGGTTTCTTTGGCTCAATCATCAGATTATTATCCTAAAGGAAATATTTAGGTGGAATCAAGTAATAAAAAGTTTGTGTCTATAATCAGGAAGTCAGTTGATGAAAATCAACAAACTTGGCACAAATAATTATAGTATGCAATGTGGGCTGATTGTATTACTCCAAAGAGAGATATTGGGATGTCACATTTTCAAGTTTTGTATGGAGTTGATGCAAAGATTCCTATCTCCATGGAATTTCATTTCTTGAGGTTAACCAAATTGATTAAAGATGATAATTTCCAAGACTGTTTTGAAAAAAGAATCATGTAATTGAAAAATTTAGATGAATTTAGGTCCAAATTGGTTGATCAGATCATGGAACATCAAGAAAAGTTCAACAAAGTGTTTGATAAGAAAGATATGTAACAATATTTTTAGGTTGGGTACCTCATTCTATTATGGGATGAGAGAAGAGAACTGAAAGGAATGCATGGAAAATTTGATTCCATGTGAAGAGGACCTTTCAAGATTCATTAGTTACATGGAGAAAATAGATTTTATATGTCATAACTTGATGGAACTCAACTTTCATTTCCTCACAGTAGAAATTATCTCAAAAAAATTGTTAGTAGTGCAAGTTGTTCTTGCACTGTATCATATTTTTTTATTTATGTTGTGTGTGTTTCCTCTTCTGCTAGTGTGTTTTCTTTCTATTCCTTTGCTTTGGTTTTTTTTTCATGCCTATTTTTTTCTCTTTTCAACTCTGTATCCCATTTTATTTTCACTTTACAGGTATGGGTTTCCTCTTTCTTAAAAGTATAAAAGAAAGTTCCCAATCAAAGCCAAATGTTATCCCATTTTTGAGCTTATTAATAAAATGGGATAACCAATCAAAATTTTCATGAATAACCTATTTGTGACCCATTATTCATCCAAGGATTGCTTTAAAAATTCGTTCCTTGTTGTTTGAATCACTTTTTAGGGTTTATGTTATCTCAAATTAACACCCTCCCAGATTAATTTGGATAACTCACTTAAAATGCACCTAGCACTTTATATAAGCCTGAGATGTTCAAATGACTATCAAATAGTATACACCACCAAAAAATTCAAATGCCCATGAGGAAGGAACACATTGTGGGATTTTGGGTCTCTTCATAGCATTTGGGCTCTGTGGACCTCAAGTCTTCAGAATAAGTTAAAGTGGATAGAGTTTTGGGTCCGAGGTAAATAACAAAGTCAACAGGTCAAAAACTAATATAAGGATAAAATGTAGACATGTGTTGGCATTTTGGAACTCTTCAAGCCATATGCATTCTATAGACTTCAAGTCCATGGAATAAACTAAGTTTCTTAAGGCTTTAAGTCTAGGTGGTCAGGAAGCTCAAGGAAGGACATGTGATGTTGTTGGAGTTGATGAGGTTTCAGGTCTGGATAGTCTGGAAGGTCAACATAGATATATGGTCGAATTTATATGGAGCTAATGATGGATTCTTCCTAGATAGAATTCATGATGCAAATGAGTAGTGTTGTAAGGAAAACACTTGGTGAGGTACAAGGACAAGTGTTTTCATTCTAGAAAATTCAGAGGAAAATGCACTCGATGAGCACGAGGTCCACAGAATCAACCAAGGATGATATCATTTTAGGTCTGGATGAGGGTTGAACAGTCAGCAAAGTAAGCAAGAAAGGTGATGCAAACATAAGGCACTACATGGCACATGATTAGTAGCCGGTGGCATACACACGTCATAATTATAGTGTAGGGTGAGAAAATGGTCTTTTGTAGACGTAAAGTATGTGAAATGAGATGGATTTCAAAGCATTTTAGGTTCGTGCAAGGTAGTATGTAAGGCCAAAATCAAAGGCCCAACCCCATAACCAAGGAACATTAATGTACACATAGACAAAGAAAAATCCCAAAGCTAATCAAACATTACCACATGTCACTCTCCAGTTCATCCTGATGTGAATTTTTTTAGATGGCCATAACTTTCACTTCAGAGCTCCAAATCACACAAAATTAGTCTCATTAGAAAGGTCTCCTTGATCCATTCAAGTTTTCATCATTTGATACCGAAATTGATGGCATTTAGTGGGATAAAAAGAGGGAATTCTTTTGGCAATAAATGCACATATCTAGTTAGCCAAACCACCTATATTTCTTCATATTTTGTCTCCTTCCTTCTTCTATAAGATAAAACATACACGAGGAAGTGCATTTGACAACATTAAAGGCATATTTATAGGCATTGGTTTACTATTTTTAGTATGTGGTTCAAGCGGTTTCTTGATTTTTCTCACCCCTTTTATATAAATGCAAAATGTTGTGGCATTGCAAAGGGTTGGATATTCTTTTCATGAAATAGACGTTGAAATTTAATAGAACAAAAAAACTTTGTGTTTCCTTTTTTCCATTGAAGAACATTAAAATTATATGTTACAAACTTTGTGTTATGGATATATCTTTTTCATTTTAGGTATCTTTCTTAGCCCAAAATGAATCGAAATTAAGACTTTATTCTTCTCTAACACATTCCAATCCTTATAATTTGTTCCATAACTCAAACCAATATGAAATCCATCATCAAAATGACAAGAAACAAAATTTTCATCAATATTTTCAAGTTTATTCAAACTCTCATGCTATGTCTCTTAAGAGCAAGGAGTTTGGTGGTTTAATATCTGGGACAGCCTATACATTCCAAAAAAAATTAAATACATTTTCAATCAACCCTTATGGCCCTCGAGGTGTATGAAAAATTTCAAGACTCAACTCTTAAACCTCTTCTTACAAACTGCACTTTCTTTCATATCTCTCAAGCCTCTACTAGCACTAGTTTCTCAAGTTTCTAGGCTTATATTTCATTGTAGGAGGTTTAAAACCATAAGTAATGGATTTTAAAATACACATTTGGCCAATTAATCAGTGTGAAAAGTTTCAGTATGAACTCTTTTACAAAATCCCCTTGAAAATCACTATGGAATGTTTCACATTAAGTATTTGACGTGTTGTAGACTTTCTTCACCCTAACTGCCACTAATAATGCACAATATAGGAATTTACATGCAAATTTTATTTGAATATCACCTTTATAAAAGTGCTAAGAATTTCACCACAAAATTTTATGCTCTCAATCTATGGATAAAGGATTCAAATGAATGATCTATACAAAACCCTAAAAAGGGTTTTTGAGAAACCCTAGAGGTTAAAAATATTCACCAAATGATAATTTTTTACTTTAAAATCCCTAAAATTTCATTATAGGTATTTTATTATATACTCTACATGGTTTCCTTAGTAGTTAGGGAGAAATAATCCATTAAACCTCAAAATACTCTTGTTTTCCAGTTACTCGGCCTATAGGTAATAGTTTTGCAGGGTTTACAGACACAAGAGGTAATATCTGTCTAGAGTAGATAAATTTCATACTTAAAACCTTTTAATAGAGATTCTATTAATTCCTATGCTCCACATTACCATGAAATAAAACTTCAAATGATGGGTAAACACTTATCTAACTCTTGCAAATTGTAGACAACTATTTTACAAGTTCTTAATGCACTTTCATGACAATAAAACAACATATGATTCTTTCTCATATGGTTAGGACCTCTAAGACAAAATTACTAGTATCTTAGAATAAAATAAATCAATAAACTATTTACCATACCATTAAAAGTTTTCATAATCATTTCATGCCATTTTAACAATCAAATAGCTCCTAGATATGCTAGAATAGGGTATTAGCTATTCACATTTGAGTTAATCAACTAAAATACTCACATGAAGAGTTTTTCTTTCATTGCAAAAAACCATAATAAAACTTACATTCTTGAAGAATACAGAGAGATAAACAAACCTTCATGCATGTAAAACATTGAAACTTCTTCTTTAGATCCACATTTCTTATTTACTTGGCCAAAATTACAATCTTCTTCTTCATAAACATGATCTTTCTTCATACATTTTTCATCTCCTCTATTTCTCCTCCATTCTCCTTGTGAGATCTTATCTCCACTAAATATATATATTTTTAACTAACTCTCCATTCAAGTTTTTTAATATTCAACTTACTTTTAAACCCTAACTAAATAATTCTCAAGACTTTCATGATGCCATTTATACACAAAAGATGCATATTACATAATTTTGTAAAAATTTTACTAAGTCCTTATCCCTAGGACTCACTACAACATGTTCATATTCTCACACACACTTGAAAGCCATCACAACTTTCTTTCAACTCCTTGACAAGCCACATTGGCTCTTTTACATTATTTGAAGTTTGAATTAAAAAAATGGAGGGAAAAGGACAAATTTGAAATTCAAAATCACTTAACCACCTAAGACTCTCCTCCATGACTTAAACACCCTTGAATACACTTAATTTTATTTCATAACCATGATAAGAATGATAATTTTCATATTTGATGTCATTTTATGACGCCCCTACATAAAAAACTATATCATACTCTAACTTTCAAGGCATGGGAAAAACACAAATAAACCAAAATCAATTATTTTACAATTCTTCTTCAAACAATCTTTCAAACAATGAATCTACAATGTGGAATCTCATGTGATTATTAAATCCTCAACTTGAAGGACAAAAATTATGATTTCATTTCTATTTTCTTAGTGTATACTTTAGGGTTATAATAATGTTATGTGATTGTTTCCTACCAAGACTAAGGATCTCATTTTAAGTCACATAAATATTGTTTCAATATACATACGTAACTGGAGTCTCTCTATTAACTGACCCTAGAGATTGGGACAAGTAAATTTCTTCCTATAAATAACTATGTAAGAAGGAACTTTTTACATCTATGTAGTGGACAATACTAGCCAAAAAGAGTTCATTTTAGTGACTAAATAAAATTTTCATCATAATCAACACCTTCAACTTGTGAAAATGATTTTTTTATAAGTTGTGTTTTGTACATATCAATGGACCCATATTGTGCATATTTAGTTCAGTACACCCACTTCCACCTCAAAAACAATATTCCTTTTAAAATTAGAACCAAATTCCAAGTGTTATTTTTTTAAATAAAGAATATATTCTTCCATAGTTATCATAACCTAAATAAGGCTTGAGGAGAAGATGGAAACTATCACCAAACAACACAGTACCTTGGAGGAGAGAGTGCAACAAGTAGTGAACAAGTATATCAACCAACTCTCCATACACAAAGCATTGTTGTATTATATTAAAATTCAAGTAAAATAGATTTGTGACATAAGAGGAAGTCTAGAGGATGTTCGGAAGGGTGGGAAACTCAAGAATAAGGTCGTAGCTGCAAGCAGTCAGGACCTTGCCCAAAAAACTACCATCAATTTGTATAAGGCCCTGAAGGATGCTCAAATTTTTTGTAACAAGTTTCTCAAATAATCCTTTTTAAACTTGGTTTGTGTCTCGACGTTGTTCTGATGGGGTTTTATAGTTGTTGTTTTGTTGTTTTTTGTAAGTTGTTAGTCTTCTTGTAGGCAGTATACCTCTACCTTGATCTTCAATTTTTTTCTATCTTTTTTTGATGGCGTGTGGCCCCCACTCATAAAAAACCACATTAATTTTATTGTAAATCCTGTATTTTGAGCCTTTTTGTACTTTGGGGTATGGTCCCCTTCAAAACCATTTACCAATAGTAAAAAAAATCATGACCTAAACTAGTTACCATATTTATTGTTGTTGAAAACATTATTCTAAAATCATAATTGGATGAATTAAATAATTTTAATGATGAATTATGAATTATATTTATTATAGATGATATTACATGTTAAAATTCATGGATGAATTTTGGGAATAACATGTATTAATTATTTCATAGTTACTATGTTTCTAGTAGTGTAATAATAAATGATGTATTTTAGTAATTAAAATATTTAGTTATGAATTTTATACTTTTATATGATAACCAAGTTCTAGTAATCTAAATGTTATTATGAGCTTCGAAGCCTGAGAATATTTACCCCTTAGTGGTACTCTAATACCCATATGGGGGATAAAATTGAGGAGGTATTAGACCCAACACAAATATCATTGTACAAAAAGTTAAAAAAGAGGGAACTAAAACTCACATACCATATATATACTTACATGATTAGAATTGCATATGTGTGTATGTGTAGAAAGAGTTATAAGGTGACATACTTGATTATTTTTTCTTATTTATTATTATTGGTTTATATTTAGAAACATTTCTTGATTTACTTGTCTTCGAATAATGATAAATGTTGTGCACTATTATAGCCATGTCAAGTGGCATCAAATCACTTGGAACATCTCAAGTGGCATTGTTATTTGCAATTTCTATGCAATACTTTTATTATTATGGGTAATTATCACTGAATGATTTTTTTAATTTATCTAAGTTAATCAACAATACAGATTTAATTCAATGACTATCTAATTTGTGATATTTTTATTGGATTTCATTAGGAAAAAAAGTGCATCGAAAAACATAATGGAATGACTAATACCACATATTAGCTTCAAACATCAAATTAGAGTCTTTCATTTTGATTTTTTTTAATCTTCTGAAAAATGGAGTGAAAGATCATATAGTCTTGACATCATCGGATAATAATAACCATATGGTTGTTGTATTTTAAAATGTTATTTACTTTTTTAAACTTGTGAAAGTCTGTATCACAATATTTAGTGTGATACTATTGTTTTTGTTAACTATATGTGTACACAATGTTAGTGATAAGAACTTGGTATAAAGACTTATGTTTTTAAAAAAAAAATCCATGCAATGGATAACATTAAAATGGGGGTTAAAAATTTAATTAATAATTTTTCAAGGCTAATATCAACTTTAAATAACATTTAATGGGAATTTATGAGCCATATATTACCTCACTACATGTTATACCTATCATGAAATAATTTTTTGGGGATTTTTGTTAGTTTTATTTGCAATACAACTTCAGTTGCATGAATTTTATCCTAAAACTAGAAATGGTCTACTCATAATACTTAGCTATGATGAGATATTTTGGGGAGAAACATGGTTTTTATGGTAGGAACTCTCATGAAACATTAGCACAATTATTTTATTGCTATTCAATATTATTACTATTTATCTATTTTTATAGATTGGGGGTCACTTTATTAGTGGTATTCATTCTAGATGGAATATATATATATATATCTATTCCTTATATATAATATATATATATATATATATATATATATCTAAGAACCTTTCCCATGTCACTAGAAGGAATTTCCTTGGATTGGTACAATTCCCTTCATTGAAATTCTTTGGAATATCTTGTGTTGTTTTGGGGAGATCTACGGTGTTTAAAATATGGGAAAGTCTATTTTTACTAGAGAATATTTTTTATTTTAACAAAGGAGATATTTTATATTATTCAAAAGGGGCGATATTGGGTGGTGAAAACCCGTGCATGGTTAAAATATAACATTCAGAAACCTATTTTGGGATCTATATAAACTTGGAGAAGATTTTTTGAAGGTATATTGAGGCTAAGTGAGATCATTTTGAGTTGGGTTCTCATAAATTACTTATATCATATTAAATATAGACTTGGGAAAAAGAGGATTGTGAAGCTTATCAAAAGTTAAGAGCTTGTTTTTTAACTGCACATTCATTAATTTACTTCTTAACAGTTCCAAGTAAGTGAAGTTCCATCTCTCTTTTCCTTCCAAAATAATAATTAAAGATAAGGGATTCATTTCTCTTTAATTCACTATCTTAAATCTATAAGGTAAATAGTTATAGTAAACATGTGTGGTTTGCATTTACAATGCAAATATGTAGAGGTTTTATGCCCTAGATATGATGATCATGTTTATGATTTGTTATTCAACCCATGTTAAACTATAGGGAATTATTTGTTGAATATTTAGTGAGTTTATAAGCCTATGAATTTTTCATAAACTTAACCATGTTATGTTTAACATGAAAGATTTTTTATACATCCCCCTAAGACAAAAATTTATACTTTTAAGTAACGTTAATGATTGTTTAGTTTGTGAAAATGGAGTAAGGGATAAATTAATTGTATGTGTTTATGGTTTAAATTAAAATGTGAATTTCACCTTGGAAATGAGGACCATAGCATGGTTTGACCATGTATTTAATTATTTTTGTTAATGCATTGACTTGTATTGATCCATGTTTAAAACTATGGAAATATTGATAATCCACTTAGGTAAATTAGGGTAATAAGTCTCTAATTTATAGTTTTATTGATGACGATAATATTTAATAGGGGTTATCAAGGGACCATTTATTTATAATAAATCCACAAAAGTAAAATTAACTCTATTAAAAAAATCCCTTAGGGATTTTAGTATGTGATTATGGTTCAACCATTCTTAGAGGAAAGTTAATGATTATCATATTCAGTTGATAGAGTTAGATATTATATCATGATGCTAAGTTGACTACTCTAAATCTTATAATTATAGGATTTTATTAAGATAATATGAAATTAATGAGTTTTTAACTTACCTTGGGAATAACATGAATATGGTCAAGAAGTTTTTAATGTTTATAATCAAAATTATTGGTTGGATACACCAAATTACCTAGTTTCTATTGGGATTTTCCCAATATTAGAAATAGTTATTATGATTTTTATAAAATGAAAATTATCATGAACCACTGGAAAAATACTATTGTCTTATTTTCCCATTAGTAATAATACATTATCTTTTTTTATTATTATTAGCAAATAGTTTTTTGAAAGGGACTATACCCTTAAGTACAATAGAGGGCCTAGGATCCAGAATAGGAATGAAAATCAGAGAAAAAAGGATCAGAATCCAAGTATGACAATGAAGCCCAAAGTAGCAAAAAAACAACTACCTAAACAAGACAAAACAACAAGAACTCTGCACAAAATTAGCAAAAAAACAGCAAAAAAACAACAAAAAAACAAACAAGAGCAGCTAAATCACCTACAACTACTTCTTGGCAGCTTTGTCGATGCTGGTTTTGATGTTCTTCCAGGATCTGAACATCCCCAAAGTTGTCATGTGGGCAGTGTCAGTCTTATCTAGCTGATCAATGGTCCTTTTGCTTTCCTTATCATTGCCCCAAAGTGTTTCCAGAACTCCGCTGAGATTGGAGACACTTCTGACATACTACTCAATGAACTCCTCAATCACACTAAAAATGGCCATATTGTAATCATGATGAGTTTTGCCCTTCCCTAAATGGGAGTCTAAGGAGTTCAGCTTCTTGTAAATATCTTCAATCTGGCTGTTATCAATATCCACCACCTCCTCCTTCTTCCTCTTTCCTTTCTGTTTTGCCAAGTTCTTAACCTCATCCTTTAACAGCTTCATTTCAACTTCTAAGGCTTCCAGCCTTTTTGTAGAGCTCTCCATATGCACATATCGGGGACTAACACTGCTAATATTTAGGAGGTCATGTGCAATTTAAATTTCATGAGGGCCCTTCCCCGCAATAAGAGTATCGAGGTTAAGCCTTCTAGATGCCCTAGTGACCGGTCTGGTTGAGGTGGAAGTGAAGTAGGAGGTGGGAGCAGCAGTAGGGGGAATGTAAGATGAAGCCTGAATGACCGACAAGGGGGTGAAAGCAGTGGGGGCAGATAGTGGAGAAATGGGGCTAGTAGCAGTAAAACCCGGTAGAGGGGGAATAGAGCTAGGCGAGGAAGGGAGACCGGGATATACTTGAGGAGACAACATTTGTGCAGCAACAAAATGAAGCCCTTAGTGCAAAGGAACCACCCAGGAATTATTTTGAAACTTCTAGAATGGAGTGTTCAAGAGAGTTCAGTACAAGTAATGGGGGAAACAAACCAAACAATCCCTACGAGAAGTGATTAAGAAAAATAAGGTGTTTTGCAGGAACAGATGACAAACCTTCCATTCCAAGGAGATGAACTGTATCATCATGCGGGTTATTTCATCATAAGGCAGAGGGATCGAGCTAACAAGCAGGCCCGTTGTTATGTAGGTCAGCTTCTCCTCTCCCTCAACAAATCTCCTCTCTTCAGCATCTTTATCGACCCTTTTGTTGAAGAATCGGAAGCCCTCCAAGCCAAGGCCGGTCACTTCAGCAATAAGCTTCTTCATTGATTAAGACCTTCTGCCCCCCATATTCCACTAGTCCTCTCCTTCCAATCCTTTGCAAAACAAACAAAGATGCTCTGATCATGTCCCTTTAACCTTTTCTATGAAGTTTGTTATGCCACCCTTGCTAAGAATGTTCCATAAGCTCAATATTATCTTTCCAGTCTAGGTCCACACTAGGCTCAATTTTACAAGGAGGACCCCCCATCTTCATCTGCTTCTGAATTGATTGCAACAAATTCCAAAATCCTTGAGATCGTCTAAAGCCAGTCCACTTTTTGCTGTTAGTGATCCACACAATATTGGAAATGAGAGCCGTTGCTTTTCCCACGATCGGCTCGCGTGTCTACTGATCTGAGCCTGCTGAAAAATCACATGTGAGAATAATGGCCTTTTTACTATCCCGCTCCTTGTCATCAATCACTTTATCACCACCTTTGGTTTCCGTGGAGGTTTGAATCCACCTTTTAACAAGTCTCAATGCAGCCCGCATGCACGATTTTCAAAACCATGTATCTCCACTTGAAATTCCCCATATGACTTCACACTATCTTGATTATTCAGACAGTGATTTGCATAAACCAATAGTTTTTAAATCAACACGTGTTGGAGTATTTATTGATAGTTGATCCACACCCAAAAATCATAACTCATTTCTAGATATTGCTTGCGTATGGAGATCCGCCTAAATGTTGTTTTGAAGCTGTTTAGGGATGCTATTATTGTCCCGAACAATGTAAGGTTAACATTAATGCCATAATTTGCTAGCGCATCTACCAATTTATTACCCTCCTGGTAAGTATGCATGATCCTGATGTTAGTGAATGTTTAAAAAATACTTATGGACTCTGAGATAAAATCCTTGATGCTCCAACTTGGAGATGAGCACTATTTAAGGAGATTAATGATATTCAGGGAGTCCCCTTCAATAATGAGGTTCTAGATATTTTGAGTCCAGGAAATTCTCAGGCCCCATAAAGTAGATAATGCTTCGGCAAAATGATTGGTTTGAATTCCCATTTTCCTAGCATACGTAGCAATCAGACTACCTTTATGATCCCGTATCGCTCCTCCCCCTACCGCAATCCCAGGGTTCCCCTTAGAGGCCCCATCAAAGTTCAACTTAAACCAATTAAAATCAGGAGGATGCCATTTAATCAAAGATCTATCAATGTTATTCTCGGGATTGCTATGACTATTGACAGTTCCAATTTTCCAATTGGATAAGATATATTCTTCATTCTCGGGATATCTCTTGTTCTTGGGGGGTTTAAATCTAGCAATGTTCTCTTTGATACCATTAGAGATTTTACCAATACTAAGTTTATAGTTTTTCTTCTTATTTCTGAAGATAATATCATTTCTATCCTTCTATATCCTCTAGATTAAATGAGGGATAGCCAACTTCCAGATCCTTTTGACAACACAATGCCTAAAGGGTGGGTTCCAATGAGTCCATAGCTGATTTATATCCTTCAGCGCCACCTAGAGAGCTTCAAATTTAGAGAGGGCAAAACTCCATATTCTGGTAGCATACTCACAATGTATGAACAAATGACTGATATCCTCAGAATATTTCTCACAAAGATGACACCTATTAGGCATTATAAATCCTCTTCTCATCAGGTTGTCAGTGGTAATAATCCTACCTCTGATAGCTAGCCAAAGGAAAAAATTTATTTTAGGAGTTAATTCAGTCATCCAAATCTTATTCCAATTGAACTCTGTTTGACTACTGTGGAAGAAATTATTATAACCAGTTTTGACAGAGTAATTTCCATCATTGGAATTATTCCATACCAGCTCATCCTTGGAATCTAGTTGACTTAAGGGAATAAGATCTAATTGATCTTGAAGGGAGGAAGTAATTTGCATCAGATCATTTCTCTCCACAGAAAGTTTTTTCCAATTCTTGTTGGTACCATTTCCCTCAATGTAGTGCTTGATTTTAATGCCATACTTTCTTACAAGACTGCCCTTAACAATCCCAAATCTATCCATGAGATTGCCATTAAACCAATTATCATCCCAGAAGTTAATGTCCCTACCATCCCCCACTTTCCATTTACTGCCCTACTTAATGAAATTTCTGCTCTTAACCAGATTGTTCCAAAAGATGGAACCAAAGGGGAGGTGCTCATCTTGCAGGAAAGAGTACACACTTTGATTATTCATGTATTTTTCTTTGATTAAATCAATCCAGGGTTGTTTCCCAAACAACATTCTCCAGCCCATTTTATAAATGAGGGCCTCATTCATTTTCTCAATATCTTTTATACTCAGACCTCCCATAAACTTTGGGGTGCAAACCTTATCCCATGCAACTAAGTGAAATTTGAACTTCTCTTCCATGCCTTGCCATAAATTTTTTTTCTGAATCCTTTCAATATTATCTCTGAAGGAAGAGGGGATCTTGTAGAGTGACATAACATAAATGGGTAGATTTTAAAGAGTACTTTTAATGAGCAGGCACTTACCAGCACTAGATAAAATGGCTCCTTTCCAACCAGCCATTTGTTTTTGGAATCTCTCCAATAAATCATCCCACACCTTACTAGAGACTTTCCTAGTTCCGAGAGGAAGGCCCAGGTAAGTGGGTGGAAGCGCACTTATTTTACAACCTAGAATTTTAGCAATTTTAAGTTGCCTTTCCTTAGGAGTGTTGAAAAAGAATATGGAGTTTTTATCATAATTGATCTCTTGCCCAGAAGCAGATTCGTAGAGCTGCAGTAAATCCTTGGTAGCCTTGGCTTCAATGACTGATGCCAAAAGGAGGATAGTATCATCGACAAATTGCTGATGGGAGACAGATTGACTGATGGAAGTGGGCTTAGAACCATTTAAAAGACCGTCATTAACTGCTTTGCCAATTGTTCTACTAAGGCTATCAGCTAGAAGAATAAAGAGCAAGGGGGAGATAGGGTCCCCTTTCCTAAGCCCTCTGCTACTAGTGAAAAAACCCACAGGCTCACCATTAACCACCACTGAGAATCTGGCCGTAGAGATACAAGCCTTAATAATTTTTCTAAATTTGTCCAGAAAACCAAATTTAGTTAAGACTTTGTCAAGGAAAACCCAAGAGACCTTATCAAAGGCTTTATTCATATCAAGCTTGAAGACCATATTTTCCTTTTTATTATTTTCCATAGAATGTATGGTCTCATGAACCATAATCACTCTTTCTTGTATAATCCTTCCTTTGATAAAGCCACTCTGCTACCTTGAGATTAGATCATTCATAATGAGCTGAAGCCTAGTAGTAATAATTTTGGTAAAAATTCTATAGATGGCATTCACAAGGCTGATAGGTTTGAAGTCTTTGAAATCTTTAGCATCCATTTTTTTTGGGGCCAGCACAATGTGAGTGTTGTTTATCTCTTTCAAAAGATTTCCTGTTCTATAAAATTCATTCACCACTCTGAGAAGATCCTCTGAGCAGATTTCCTAAAATTTTTGGAAAAAAATTATGGAGAACCCATATGGACCAGGAGCCTTGTCACCCTCTAAAGCAAATACAACCTTTTGCAGCTCTTCAAGTGTGACCACTGTGGTGATATTTCTAAATTTTTGTTCCTCAATTTTATCTTGGGGAATGGCCTCCAACATAAAAGAAATAGCTTCAAAATTGATGATATTCCTCTCCTCAAGAAGCTTTTTATAGAAATCAAGTGCTTCTTTCTTGATGCTATTGGGATCTTTTATGATATTTTTGTTACTTTTAGAAACTTCTAAGATCCTATTACAGGCTCTGTGTTTCAAAGTGGTCATATGAAAGAACTTCGTATTCCTGTCTCCCTCTTTAAGCCAAATAGCTCTAGATTTAAGTCTCCATAAAGATTCCTCTCTGCTGCAGATCGTATGCAACTCTGAAAGAATATTCTTTTCATTAGCTTTGTCTTCAGCCGATCTCCCCATAGTATCCATTTTTATTTCCAGATCCTGAAGTTTTTGTTTTAACTTCTTTTTATTATCAAACACATTGCCAAAAATGCTTTTATTCTAGATTTTGACTTGCTTTTTGACATTTTTGAGCTTTTGATCCAATCTAAATTGAGTAGTGCCTTCACCATTCCATCCCCACCATTATTTTATCTTGTCATATATATTTTCATACTCCATCCACATCTTTTCAAATTTGAATGAGCTTCTGGTGGGTTTAGTCGAATTGAGAAAATTTAAAGCAATCGGATTGTGATCCGATCCAACTCTGGGCAAGGAAGAGAGGTGGAAGTCTTAACTGAGAATCCAGCTCACTGAAATCAGTGCCCTATCCAATATCACTTGGATAAACTCCTTTCTGAACCTTCTATTATTCCAAGTGTATTTATTTCCATGAAGATCCACATCTAAGAGATTATGTTCAGCAATAAAATTAGCAAAATTCTCCATACTTGTAGAAAAGCTGGAGATTCCTCCATACTTTTCACCTGGGTTTAGTGGAGAGTTGAAATCCCCCATAATAAGCCAGTTAGCTGAACAATGTTGGTTTCTAAATGTTTTAAGGTCAGCCCAAAGTTTTCTTCTTCCACTAACCATATTAGGGGCATAAATGTTAGAAAGGATCCATTCACCATTATTCTCAATAGCAATAAATTTCATTTCAAGATGATTAATACTAGCATTGAGAACCATACCAGTACAGTGCCTTTTATCCCAAAGAGTATCTAGTCCTCTAGAATCTCCTTGGGAGTCAATAGCCGCCATTTTAGAGTTATCCTAGAAACTCTTTTTATTAGTTTCAAGGGTCTTAGCTTTCATCTTAGTTTCCTGTAGAATCAAAATAATATGATTATTAGAATCCCATAACTTCTTGATGATTCTCTGCTTGGAGTTTCCATTTAGGCCTCGGATGTTCCAAGAAATAATCTTCATTTGGAATGATTGGTAGTTGGAATTACTTGATGGTTCAACTGACGCTAAACGCCATCTGCAATGTCTCTCTCCATTCTCTTAGATCTAAGAGCCTTTTTAGTGGGCCTTCCTCTTTTTGTGCTTCCTCCAAAGTCAACATTGTCTTATATCTGAGTTGTTAGTGCTTAATTTGATCTCACCCTTTTATCTAGTGTATTCTTTTGAAAAACTTACTCTGACTGGTTTGCTCATGTAAAAAACATATATTTGAAGATGTAATCATGTTGAATATGAAATAAAACCCTGTGTTTAGGGCATGAATCCTCTTTTTCAGTCAAGGAATGTAATAGTCATGTTTCCTTTGAAAATCTCTATAAAAATTTGGTCATGAATCAAGTTTAATATTGTGAAAGTATCCTTGTATATCATCGTTCGGCCTCTGTTGAAAATTTCATATTTTTCTCCGCCATCTAAAGATACATGGTAGGTTCCCATTGGTTGTGATGTTGTGGGATTGATTTATAAAGTTAAAAAAATTACATAATAATCACAAAATACAAACTTGGCCTCGAGGTGTGACGAATATTCCTAGGAATATTGGAAGTCAGGATACAAGATTAGATATTAACCCCACTCCCGAAAGAGTATACATGTAAAAGATTAATTGGAGTGGGGAATCGAGACAATAATGTTTTCCTAAGATTGAGTTGACAAAGTGAAAAAGTGTAGAAAAATATCTGAGGCCCGTTAAGGACATATGGCATATTTTTAATCAAAGGGAGGAGAAGAGGGGCCTCGGGTTGACTTGGTAGTTTTTTACCCAATCAAAAAAATAGACCGATATGCAAAAATATCCCATATCTCTGATATTTGAACACGTGTCATGATCATAACAAAATTCAAAGGTGGGTGCTCGGGTCAAATGTGTGAACTTGTATGTTTTTAAATGATAAGGCCAAATTACAAAAAGGCCCCCCTAAGCCCGCATAACATAGAATTACTCCACATGGATGGCCCACATTTAAAAAACGGGAGGAAAGATGGATGACCAGGATTCAATGCATTTATGGTTGTCACCATTAATACGTTTTTTGCACAAATCAAGGCAATTTTTTTGAAGTATTCAAACACTTTGATCTTTTTATTATTGCATGTGAATATTTAGATACCCTTTATATCAGAATTTTCAAAGGAACGAGGTGAAATCAACTAGGGAGCATAAATTGGGAGCTAAAGGATTAAAATTCTAAGAAGCAAAGGAGAATTACATGGAAATTTGCATAGAAAACTGGTAATGATTGTACTAGTTTCGTACCTTCATTTTTCTACTCCAAAATTTACAAAGAGATTGAAAATAGAGGCTAGGTCATAAAAATGAAGTCATTTTTGTTGGGGTTTAAAGTCACATTTGGTGTTACCATTGACTTGGATAATATTATAGACATAGAAATGATGAATGTTGATTTGAACAACTTTTTGCAAAGACTAAATGGCCCAGACAAAAGTGAACTCATGGAAGCAATCAAGGCTTGTAACATTCAACACATTTTCCTAAATTGGTAAGGATTTGCACCATGAATTATAATCCAGAGAATAGGGAGTTTTTGGATGGGAGTGGTGAGGCAGTATTGACTTTAAAACCCAAATCTTTTAGGATAATGATGAGATTACTAGTGATCAAAACTATGGTAACCCTAAGTGTTGAATTATCCATATAAAACTTTGAAGCCAAGAAGAAATATTATGCCAAAGTTATAAACACCAAGTGGCTACTAGTAGATAAAATGGTAACAACTATTATTCCCAAAAAATTGGTTAGGTCACAATTTGTGGAAGAAGCAGAGGATTTAGTTGTGTTTCTAAGTAGAATGACTGGCTTGGAAACAAAAACTTAATTCAAAGAATGGATGTGCCCATATATGTGGGTTTTTTAGAAAGGAAAGGAAGCATTTGTTGAGAAACCCTCATAGTTGATTTTATTCATGACCATATGTTAGCACTAGCTACAAAAATCAAAATGGGTGGTACTGGGGAGCTTAATTTTTATATGACATATCTGATTTATAATATTGAAATCCATAAACGTTTCCATGGACTTGTACTACATGTACCTTTAAAAAAACAATGTGTATGAGGTTTATCCCCAATAAAAATTGAACAATTAGAAGGGAAATGTAAAATTGGTGAATTATACATTATTTACACCTATCATATGCTTGTTCAAACCCAAATGGGACCAATACAAAATATCAGAAGAAGCCAAGAATACAATAATGGAGTATGGTTTCTTTTTCATCCAATATAGGAGATTCACATACATTAGAGCCTATGGGTTTGAGGTACAACCATGAAAATTACCAAGGTATTTAGATGAAAAGATGGATTTTTGTAAATTGTCAAGAAAACTAACACTAATTCATAAGTTGATTGTTGGGAGACACAAGACAAACATCAAATTTCCCATTAGGATTGGAAGGTATTCTTGCTGTTAGAGATCAAAAGCACTGAGAGGGGGGGTGAATTACTGTAAATTAAAACTTTTTACTTAATGTCAATTTTAAACCCTTCAATAATGTGTGACTTTAAACTATGGTAAGTCTATCAACCAAATGTCTTGCAAAATAACACAGAACATAGAAATTACTGTGGAAAACCCTTTCATGAGAAAACCCACAAAACTATTTCTTATATTACACAAAGCAAGGACTCATAAGAATATAACACATCTTAAAATATTTTTTAGTGAAGCACTAACCGCACAAGGAGCACTAACTCCTACACCTCTACTCATATTACGCACAACAAAGGACACAAGTGAATATTATACATCACAAGATATTTATTTTGTAGGCACCCACCTACAAGGAAGATACAACTCCATGAATGTGATAAGTTACAACTTAGACTTGATTTATATGTACATTTTGATCATGTAGTTACAGTAATTACTAATACAATGATTATGATCACTTTCCTGGTGATCTGTAAACTCTTCAACTTTGGAATTATCCACAGAATCACAATTAATCATTGTTGTTCTACTTTATATTAGAAAATAACAGAGATAGCTAGTGAATTAATTATACTTGTGATTAAAATCAATAATTTGTAGAAAGGGAAAGAATATAGAGTCATACACCAAAAATTTTATCCTAGAAATCCTCCAGAGGAGGAAAAACCAGTCGGGAAGGGAAATTTCTCTTTCTTCCCACTTTTATTGGCTAATTCAATAACAAGTACAAAACTTACAATAATTATGAAAGAGAAGTAGATAATATCTCACACTTCCTCCCAGTTACTTGCTTGCTCTGAATCAATTACTCCTTACTTCTACAAATCACAATTCCAACACTAAGAGCTTCTTACTCACTTTATTCATTCTTCAATGATCTTTGTTCTCTTCCATAACATGCATTCATAGCCTTTCTCATGTCTTCATGTGCATTGGAGAATGGGAAAGGTCATGGAGGAGAAAGGAAAAAAACAACCTTTCAAATTTTGAGGCTATTCATTTTCAGATTTTATTTTTTGTTTGAGAGAGCTAGGATCGCCACCCTGGTTGCGTGGTGGTTCTATAACAGCCACCCTGCACAGGGTGGCAGTCCTGTTACTTAAAAAATAGAACCTCCATGTATCATTTCTTCTTCTTCGTGTTGGATGCCTATGGATCACACCTCCCTTACTTAGGATGCTTTTGGTCTCACAAAAGCTTAGTGGGGGAGTAGATGAGGAAATAATTACCTCATTTTCTACTTTGGGTACCACTGGGCCTGCCTTGGTGTCTTTCCTTTCAGTCCAATCTACCAAGACTCCTACAAACCTCTCCTAGTCTCTCTAACATTTTTCTGCAGTACTACGTCCTCCTCTAATTCACCTTGTGAGTCTAAGACACAACTCTCAATGGAAGGTAGAAATTGTAGTTCTTCATTTTTATCTAGCATGGATGGCTCATATAGGTGCAAGTTCTCATAGTTTACTACATAGTACATCCTCATGAATGATGGTAAATCAAGTTGAAAGGCATTTTCACCAACCTGCTCCAATATGGTGAAGGGTCCATATCGTAGTGGTTTGAGCTTCTGTGCTTGTCCTTGTAGTCTCTCCTTGCTCAAGTAAAGCCAAACTCTATCTCTAACATGAATCTTATGTTCCCTTCTATGATGATCATGCCTAGATTTGTACTTGGCCTGAGATTTCTCTAGTTGTTCCTTGACTTTGAGATGGATTTTCCAGATCCACTCAATGGATTTGTTTTCTCTTGTCACCTCTATGTCTCGTGTATCCTTCTCATCCTGATGTCCAAATGCTATGTCCAGTGGATTTATAGGTAGATATCCCAAGCATTCTTCAAACAGTGACTTCATAGTGGATGTGTGTACTAATCGGTTATAGGAATGTTGAATGTAGGCTAAGGGCTCATCCCAAGTCCTTGGGTATTTACTATTATAACCTCTGATCAACTGTACCAAAGTCCTATTTACCACCTCTGTTTGTCCATTTGTCTGTGGATGGAAAGTTGTGCTCCTTTGTAACCTGGTATCCATCTTGTCCCACAAAGTAGTCCAAAATTTCCCCAAGAACCTGGAATCCCTGTCAGAAACAATAGACTTTGGAAAACCAAAATGCACCCATACATTAGCAAAGAAAATATTTTCCACCTCATGTGATTTTACTATCTTTTTACATGCAATAAGAATACACATCTTACTAAAAATATCAACAACAACATAGAGATAGTCATGGCCATGTTTAGACATAGGTAATCCTCCAACAAAATCCATAGAAATGTCCTTACATGGACGAGTAGGTATTGGCAATGGCATATACAAACCTTCCTTCCTAGTCTTAGGCTTGTTAGTACAACAAAGTTTACATCCCCATAAAAAATTTGATACTTCTTCTTACATATTGGGCCAGTACACGTACCTTTGCAAGTGGGATAGGGTATTACCAACACCAAAATGTCCCACTACTTTCGAGGTATGTACTTACCTCATCAATAGAATTAACTCTTCTTTTGGCACACAAAGCTTCCCCCATCAATAGAGCAGCCCATATTTGAGATAAAAATATTCAATCCCTATCCTTTCATCCCCTTCAGACTGTAACTGCTGAAAAATCACACCAAATTCTTTGTCCTGGGCATATGCCTCTCTATAAGCTTCCTTCGTGAAGGGCTCGATCTGAGAGATAGTGGCAAAATAGGAAAACTTCTCCTGTGTGGGTGACCTCAACAACATTTCTTCCACCAAGTTTATACTACCCTTCTTGTATTTAATCACCAGATGGAAATGCTGAAGGAACCCCATCCATTTGTAGTGCCTTGCCTATTTTAGTTTAGACTATGCTTGCAAATAATGAAGAGGTTTTTGGTCAATGTGCACAATAGTTTCTTTACTTAAAAAATAATGCTTCCATTCCTTAATTTCCTGAACTAGTGCATACATTTCCTTATCGTATACTAAATATTCTTTAACTACTGAAGTGAAAGTTTCAGAATGATAACATACAAATTTACCTCCTTAAAGCAACATTGTGCCCATGGCATAATCACTGGAATATGTCTCTACTTCAAAAGGCTTCTAGAAATTAGGAAGAGAAAGTACTGGAGCATGAATAATCTTGTATTTCAATAATCTAAAGGATTTATCTTGTTCCTTACCCCATTCAAAACCCTTACTCTTTGTGGCCACTATGTGTAGAGGTGTTGCAATCGTGGAGAATCCTGGAATGAACTTCTACATGTATTGTACTGCTCCCACAAAACTCCTAGTCTTTGTGGCTCATGTTGGTGTTGACCAATTAGTGATGGCTTCCACCTTCTTTGGATCCACTTGTAGTTCTCCTCCTCCAACCACATGCCCAAGATAGAAAAGTGACTATTTGGAAAATTCACATTTCTTCATATTACAAAGCAACTGTTTCTCCCTGAGAACTTGCAAGACTTACTGCAAATGCGTTAGATGTTCTTCCCATGTGGCACTAAAAATCAAGATATTGTATAGATATAAAATTACATATGAATCTATGAAATCCCATAATACATTATTCATCAATCTCATAAATGTAGCGGGTGCATTGCATAATCCAAAAGGAAGTACTAACCATTCATACAAACCTTGTTTTGTTTTGAAGGAAATCTTTCATGTATCATCCTCCATCCTAACTTGGTGATAACCAGACTCGAGATCCAACTTCATGAAGAATTTTGTATGCTGAAGCTGGTCCAAGAGATCATCTATGTGGGGAAGTGGATATTTATTCTTTATGGTGATCTTGTTCAAAACGCAATAGTTGATGCACATTCTCCAAGAACCATCCTTCTTTGGCACCATCACAATAGGTGAACCACATGGTGAGGTTCTCGGATGTATCACCCCTTGGTCTAGTAGTTCCTGGAGTTTTTTCTTTACTTCAGTACTCTCAAGCAAGAATTTCCTATAGAACTTGATGTTTGGTAGAGGGGACTATGGCAATAGCTGAATCTCATGCTCTACTTCCCATTTTGGAGGTAATCCACTAGGAGCATGAAAAAATTCTTGAAAAGATTGAATAATACTATCAAAATAATGCTTTCCCTAGTTATAAATCTCTACAACTTCTAGCCCATCCTGTTTATCCTTCAATAAAAGTACACAAAACTTATTATGATTTTCCTGAATAAGTCATTTGGCTTGGTTAACACTTACCACAGTGACCCATATCTTACATTGGTGTTCCCGGATGTTGTAGCTGATCCCATACTTGACCCATCTATACGAGTTTTTCCTCCTCATAAATATAACATTCCTAACATACAAGTAAGGAATCCTGAATACAACATCAAAAGCATCAAGTAGAATAACGTCATCTTCAAAAAAATCAATATATTGGGAATTTATCCCAAAATTGACCTTACATCTTCTTGTTACCTGGATTTCAACACCCTTCTTCACCCAACCCAAAGGATAAGGGTGTGGATCCTTGTAAGTCTCAAGACCAAGCTTCTTTACAACTGCTTTAGAAATCAAGTTAGACTGAGAACTGGTATCAACCAAAGCGTTCACCTTAGTTCTCTTGATCTGGATTTTGATCTGGAATAGTCTACTCATCTCCTCTTCCTGGCTATCCATGTTGGTGGCCGTGAATCCAAGCCTCTCATCTACATCAGAGTCATCTTCAATTTCCACCTCCCCTTCTGTTTTTATAGCTGTCATGGACTTCTTCGAGTCCTCGGTTTGGTTCTTGAGATGAAACTTTGGATGTAACTTCTAACATGTAGCGTTAGTATGACCATTGATATCACAGTTCTTGCAAAAATTCTTGGGATATTTACAAGTATTAAAAAGAGTGTGAGCTTGTTTACCTTTCCCTTTCCACTTACCCTTGTTACTTGTTTGCCCAAACTCTTTCTTCTATTGATTTGTTGACTACTTTACCCTTGGCTCTGCTTCTCCTTGCTTCTTTTCATCATCTATGTATTACGCTTGTACGCATTCTTTGTTGAGATCTTTGGGTTTTGTGGAGATGAATTTTCTTCGAAGGTGAGTGTGAAGTCCTCCCAAGTACTTGGTTAGAATATCCTCATCCTCTATTTCCATTTTAAGCAACATGTCTTGCCTCAGAAACTCTGTAGTATAGTCCTGCACACTTTGACCACCGCCTTGTTTAAAATACTACCATTTAATTGTTTGGTCAGTCGTATGGCCAATAGGATAGAAGTTAGCTCTAAGTAATTATTTAAATTCTTGCCAATATTTCACAATAGGACACTTTTTCTTTTCACAAGTGGCTAGATGGGTTTCCCACCAAACCAGAGCATGTCCTTCCATTTTGAGATGTGAAAAGGTGATCCTTTGTACCTCAGTGACATTATGGATGCTAAAGTGGACTTCTAATGGTTTTAACCATTTATCAAGCAACTTTGCATCTACTTGTCCTTTAATATCAAATTTCGTTTCAACTTTAAAAGGATTATGATTGGATTTTACCTTTTCTCTTATGTTAGAAGTCTCTTCTTCATGCTTTTCCACATAACTTTCCTCATGGTGGCTCCTTCCTATACCAAAATTTTCAGCTAAGCCCCAAACCAATGAGTCCATGGAATCTTGTTTGATAGAATTTGTCTTCTGTAAATCAGTAAGCTCTTCTTACATTCTTAACATCCTATCCATCATGGTCTCTAGCATCTTGATTCTACAGACCAAGTTTTCTTCCTCCATTTGTCCCCGAATTCTCTATTTCCACTTCTTTGTAGAAATTTTTGGATCACAAGGTAAAGCCTCTTTGCCTTTAGATCTCTTCACTATTATACAAATCCAAGAACAAATGCCACAGTTCTAGATAATTGCTAGCTCTGATACCAAAATGATCTGTAAACTTTTCAACTTTGAAATTATCGACTGAATCATAATTAATCGCTACTGTTCTACTTTCTATTAGAATATAACAGAGATAGCTAGTGAATGAATTATACTTGTGCTTAAAATCAATAATTTGTAGAAAGGGAAAGAGTATAGACTCATACACCAACAATTTTATCCTAGAAAACCTCCATAGGAGGAAAAACCATTCAGGAAGGGAAATTTCTCTTTCTTCCCAGTTTTATTGGCCAATTCAATAACAAGTACAAAAATTACATTAAGTATGAAAGAGAAGTAGATAATATCTCACACTTCCTCTGAGTTACTTGCTTACTCTGACTCAATTACTCCTTGCTTCTACAAATCATAATTCCAACACTAAGAGCTTCTTACTAACTTGCTTCATTCTTCGATGTCGATAGCATGCAGTTATATTCTCATGTCCTCTAGTGTATTGGAGAATGGGAAAGATCATGGAGGAGAAAGGAAATGAACAACATTTCAAATTTTGAGGCTTATTTTTTTTGGATTTTGTTTTTTGTCTAAGAGATCCAGGACCACCGCCATGTGCAGACTGGTAGTCCTAGGACTACCACCCTGGTTGGGTGGTGATTCTGTAACTGCTGCCCTACATAGGGAAGTGGTCCTATTACTTAAAAAATACAACCTCCATGTATCATTTTTTCTTCTTCGTGTTGGTTGATTTGATAAAGTAGAGTCATTTTGGATCCCTATGGATCACTTGACTCTATTGGTGTTCTTCTTTTCACTCTCTTTTACTCATTTGATTTGATCTTTCTTGCTCAATCAATCTATCAGTCTTGATTCTTCTCTCATCTAATAAATCAATGCATCATCGATCTTCTCTCCTCTTTCCTCTCTCTTTTCTTCTGTCACTCTTTCTTAGCTTGATTGCATCGTATTATCTTTTCTTCATTTCTCACTTAGCTTGAATACACTTTTTTCCCACTTTAGCGACTCCCAAAATAGTTCCAAGTATCAACTATATCACAATTGACCCATTCCTTTCCTTTGAATTATTTTTCATGCACCTTCCTACTTGGTCACCTGAGAATTTGGCCCAATAAATGAATACAAATAACTCAAGATCTTGTTCCTTATGTATTCGGATTGATTACATTGTTTTCCATGCACCTACTAGAGAAATTTATTAGTTGTTGCCAAAAATAGATTTTCCCTCTTTTACATTTTTCATTGTGATAGAGATGAGCGAGCCATTTCCTTCTCCATATTTTTTTTCTCCTTGAAAATCAGGATCTCATTAAAAATGTAACTTCATTTCCACAAAGTCAATGCATATTAAATGTTTAATGTTGGCTCAGTAGATTTCTTTGTTCTTTGCGGAGTTAAATTCGAGCACTTGGCCATAATTTCTTGACAATTGAATCACTATTGATTTTGGAAAACCAAAATCTTACTTGTTCATGTTTAAATCAATTTCATTACCTTAAACCTTTTTTAGTCCATATTCTCTCATTTTCATCTTTCCTTTTCTCCTCCAAATTTATCCTTTGTATCCCATCTCTTTTCTTTACTCGGCTGCATTTCCCCTTACTTGGTGGATTTTTAGCTATCCCCAGTTCTTCTATGTTTCTCATGGAATTCAAAATGTCTTGTGGATATCCTCCTTATTTGTTTCCTTTTCATGGCTTTGTTCCACGTCCACAACTCTATTTCTTCTTCTTAGAGATTTTACATTCTTTCACAACTTCCATAGTTCTTCGTGGCTTTACTCTTTATTGGGGGATTTGCTTTTGACTTCCTCACCTTCATGGTTCTTCCTTTGCATTCACATATTCCCTTGTCTCACTTCGCTGCTCAACCTTTGACTCCATATGGATTTGTAACTTTATCCTTTTATGCATGGAAACCACTTACCTTCCACGACATTCTCTATTGTTTCGTAGATTTGTGTAGATTGCAAAGGCTACTCTAAGCCTTTGATGGCTATGCCAAAGTTTTGGTGGCTATTTATCAATGTTTGAAAATATTGAATAAGTCCATTAGAACTTATCCTTTATCATTTTGAGTCCTTCGTGATCGAACACTACCCATTAACCTTCATCTTCTTCACATGTTCACTTTACCAATTGAATCCTTTTTACTTCAATATGGATTGATATTAACTCATACATATTGAAATCAATGAAAACACATATAACAATGACAAATATACAACAATATCCCCCTTTTTAATTGATGGAAACAATCCAACCTATAGAAAAATTTATAACCTTATAACCTTTTGATGGAAAAATGATTGCATACCTAGATCTGGCTTTCTTCGATTCTTCTATGTCCACGGATTGGTTTCTGGTTTCTTCATTTCTTTCCCTTTTGTTCTGTGAGCCATTGGTTTTTGACTTCCAACTTTTCTCCCCCTTTTACAACAATGACAAAGGGCCATCTATGCCACATATAACTGAATATACTTGTAAGTTGGTTTTTTCATGTGCTTACCTCTAGAAGCTCCCCCTAGGCTTATGCTTCTTATCCATTTGTTATGGTGTTTGTGCAGCAATGATCCCCCTGAGATGATGCAGACTTTGATAAATTTGAGCTAATAGATTAGCTCTCCCTCACTTTGGCACTGTGTTTAGGAGTGGATAATACATGAGAATGCTCCCTTCCTTCTCTACACATCGTCTAGTTGTTTTTGGGATCAAGAATGACCCCCAATTCATTCCTTACGTGTTCAAATGTTGCTCTTGGAAGTGGATTAGTCATTATATCTGAAATTTATTCTTTAGTTCTAAGATATTCTAGACTAATCTTCCTATCATTCAATTGTTCCCTCAAGAAATGATACCTTATTGGCATGTGCTTGGTGTTTGAGTGGAAAAATGGTTTCTTAGAGACACTAATTACACTTGTACTATCACACAATAAGGGAATTGGATGTTCAAATTTTACCTTATAATCCTCTAATGTCTGTTTCATCCAAAAAAATTGAGTGCAACACATTACAATAGCTACATGCTCTACCTAAAATGTTGAAAGAGCAGCTGATGATATTTTCTTGATCAACCAAGTTACTAATACATTTCCAATAAAGAATGCTCCTCTACTTGAACTCTTCTTGACATCCACGCTGCCTTCCTAATCTACATCTGTATATGATTTTATGTTGAAGTCATCAATTTTCGGGTACCATAATCCATATTCAACTATTCCTATGAGATATCTCAAAATTATCTTGACTGCCTTGAGGTGTGTTTCCCTTGGATCTTCTTGAAATCTTCCAATAATACCTACTACATGCATGATGTCTGGTATTGATGCAGTGGAGTAAAGTAGACTTCCTATCATGGATTTGTATAGTGTTTTGTCTACCTTAGGTGATTCGTCATATCTTCTTAGCTTACATCCTACTTCCATTGGTGTCCCAATTGGTTTGCAGTCTTGTGTCCTAAACCTTTTCACCATTTCTTTTATGTACTTGGTTTGGGATATTAATATACCTTTTTATGATTGATTTATCTATAGTCCCAGAAAGAATGAAAAATATCCAAGCATTGACATCTCAAAGTTTTATTTCATCATGTCTAAAAACTCATATGTCATCTTGTCATGATCTTCATTGAATATGATGTCATCTATATATAATATGACAATGAGAAAATATTCTCCTTCTTCCTTGATGTATATATTGCTATCAGCAACACCTTTTCTGAATCCTTGATCAATGAGGTATGAATCCAATCTACTGTACTAATATCAAGGAGCTTTTTCTAATCCATAAAAGCCTTTTTCAACCTACACACATAATCCTTATCTTTTGTTAATGAAAATCCATCAATTTGTTCAATGTATACCTCTTCATTCATAAAATTATTAAGGAAGGTTGATTTCACATCCATTTGGAGCACTATGATCTTTTTTTATGCCGCGTAAGCTAGGAAAAATCTTATTACTTCCATTATTTTCACTGGTACAAATGTCTCATCAAAATCTATTCCTTCCATTTGCATGTATCCTTTGCAAACTAGCCTTGCCTTATTCCTTGTCACTTATCCTTTCTCATTCAGTTTGTTTTTGAATACCCATTTGGTTCCAATCAAATTTTTATTCTGTGGTCTGGGTACCAGTTCTCATGTCTCATTCTTTTCAATCTGATCAAGCTCTTCATTTATGGCATCTACCCAATGTCGATCTTTTCTTTCTTCTATAACATTCTTGGGTTCTATCATTGACAGGAGTGTTATGTCCTTATAGTTCTGCTATTATCTTAGCCTTCTTCTTGTGAGAATGCTACCATATTTATTTCCAATGATTTGATTAAAAGGATGGTCCTTTTTGACTTGCTAGAAAGGTGCCTTGGTGTTTGGCCTCTCTTTCTCTTCATTTGCTTCTTCATGTGGACTTTCCAACTCTTCATCATCTTCTTGTTATTCATGATCTCCATTGTGTTGAGTGTTGTTTTTGGCATGATGTGTCTTGTCAACCTTCACATTAGTGATTTCAACAATATTTTGTAACCACTTATTATAGATTATGTAAGTCACGTTGACCACTAAGCATCTAAGGAATATTCCTTCATCACATCTTGAGTAAAATATTCCCAAGTTATCTTCATCTCTTTTGATATAGCATTTACTTCCAAAGAATCTTATGTGTTGTTAATTTGTTGGTCTCTTCTTCCATAGTTCATAAGGAGTCTTGTCACTTTTTATTGTTAGTTGATCTTTGTTTAAAAGGTAAACTACAGTCTAAACCCCTTCACTCCTATACCTTTTTGAGAGTTTGGATTCATTCAACATTGTCCTTGCCATTTCTTGAAAGTTATTTTTTCCCTCTCAACAACTCCATTTTGCTAAGGTGTCCTCGCAGCTGAGAATTGTCTCTTGATTCCATTTTCTTCATAGAGTTCATCAAACTCATTTTCCCAAAATTCTCTACTTCTGTTTGATCTTAGGAATTTTATTTTCTTATTTTTCTTATTTTCAACCAATGCCTTGAATTTCTTAAATTTTTCCAAGGCTTCTGATTTTTTCTTCAAGCGTGCTACCCATGTCATTCTTGTATAATTATCTATTAGCAACATGAAATATACCTCACCATTTATACCTTTAGTTCGGGTGCAGAGATCTATATGGATCACCTACAATGGTCTAGTTCAGGGAAATTTTTAGTGGAAAATTTTCGTAATCTCATGAAAATCGAGGATTCTAGAAATTTGAGTTGTCCAATATTCTGTGATTCATATCCGACTTATTCACTGAAAAATTTGACTGACATGTCCCATATACTATTCATTTCACCTATATTTTACACATATATAATACCTTATGAATTTAATTTGTCACAATTTCGAAACATTTCATGCGCATATTCACCAAAGTAAAAATAAGACACCTCTCAACCATCCAACTCAGAGTCATCCAACACTAAGATGTCCAATCCTTGATCCACCCAACACCTAAGTCATCCAACCTTTGACTGTCCAACCCCTAACTCATCCAACCCCTTAGCCATCCAACCCTGATCCGTCCAATCCCTTAGCTGTCGAACCCATAACTCTTCCAACCCCTTAGTTGTCCAATCCTAAGCCATCCAACCCTAAGTCATCTAACCCCTAATATGCTCAACCGATAATTCATCTAATCCCTCAACCATCCAACCCCTCAGTCATCCAACCTCTCAGCCATGATCCGTCCAACCCCTCAGTTGTCCAAACCTTTTCCGTCCAACAACAGAGTGGTCCAAGCCTTTTCTGTATAACCCTTTACCATCCAACCACTACCATCTAACCCTAAACTATCTAATCTCAGAGCCTTCAAACACAAGAGCCGTCTCTAAGAATTCATGGATACTAAATATCAGGGTAAGAAGGTTACTAATTCAGCGAGTTCAAAAAAGGGTGCAAATACTTTGCTTGGTTATTGTGGAAAATCCCAAAAAATGAAGGGGATTTTTCATCAGTTGAAAATATCGGTATGTGGCATTTTTTATTTATAGGTTATTTAATCTTACAACATTTAATAATTATGTTTTTCATACTACTCTTGTAACTATTTATACTATGTAAAATTTTTACTATAGATAAAATTAATACTATATTTGTAACAATTTTATAGAATTATATGCATACATTTCAAAAATTCCTTCACAAAATAATCAATTTAAAGATATCAATGATCTATTATATGTTGAGGAAAACATTATGTCCCTAGATGACATAGAAGTACAAGAAAATTCATTGAATTCTCATGATACATCGGTAGAGGAAGCTTCTACTCCAAGGTATCTTTTGAGAAAAAGAAGACATGAGAAGAAAGATATTCTTGTTGAGAGCCTAGATGCAGAATTTGAACCAAAAGAAAAAAAATGTCAAAAGAAAGAGGAAAAATTGGAAAATTGGAAGGAAATTACAGTTCAAATGAGCTGCAAAGTATCCGTTTATTGAACTTATGTAGACCGAAAATGGTAATGATGTTCCAACATATTGTCAATACAAAATATGAGGTTAGAAACAGGGTAAGGATCACACGATTGAGCTCAAAATGGACACAATTGAAAAGAATTATGGGAAACTATACATTTCCCAAAAGCAAAAGGATGGAAACATAGTCAGAACACATAAATGAAAAGATGCAAAAGAGTGTCTACATGTAAAATACACAGAAGAATATGAAAATTAAAAAAAACTTATGTATTATGTGAATGAAAAATGTTGGACCATAATAGCAAGTTTGAGAAAAGATATGGAGGAAAAAATGCATGAAAAAAGTATTTAGTTTGCTACTATATTCCATATATTGAAAAGGGGAAAACCAATGTGATATTTTGAAGAAAATAAAATTATGTATCAGGTTATTGGTGTATAGAATGTTCCTTAATCTCATTGGTCGGATACCAACAGCTCAGAAATTACAAAATATCTATCTCCAGTACAAAAGGAGGATCTGAAACTATTTACTCAAAAGGCTAAGAATATTTTCCTTTCAATAGATGAGGTTACTGTAGTTGATAATACTTCATGGATTTGTATTCATGTTTACACATTTGCTAATAAAATAAGAACTCCACACCTCTTATAAATTCATAAAATGACTGAGAATTACAATTCTGAAAATATTTATAAATTCGTGGTCTCAAATCTGAAGGATGTCTCTAAAATGGATGACTTTTCCATTGCAACAAAATTATTTTGTGTCAAAAATGATCTCTGTGTTAGAATTCAAACAAATTTTGCTCCGTATATGGTTGATGTCCATTATATGGCTCACAGAATGAATTTTAGTTACAAAATTGTGAGCCGTTTGAAAATGTAGCTAGAGTGGAGGAATTTAGATGTGAGTTGCATGCTTATTATTCTAGTAGTCCAAAGAGATTTTTGGAATTTCATAAATTTATAATTAAACAGACAAAGGGGAAAATGTTTCTCAAATATGTGGATACCGGATGGATATTTATGTATGAACCTACCTATAGAATATTTGATGAATATCCTTCATTGACATGATTTGTGTATAAATACCACAGGGATGTGGATAAAGCTAAAGATCTATTGTTCCCTCTAACATATATAGAAACTTTAATTACACTCTGTGGTATTTTTCCCATGTTGAGGGAGCTTAATATCTCAATGAAGCATGCTCAAGATCATTCTTTCTACATAAAAAACTTCATAAGACTCAGAAGACGTGTGTGTTGGAGTCTTGAAAGTTTATATATTTCTGATGGGATTTTTTGAGGGTGTTACTTTTGAAAACTTAAATGCATTGACATATTTGAAAAATCCTAAGTGCTTATTAAAATACAATAGACATGATCATCATTTTATAACAACACATGGAAAAGAGATTCCACTTCATACGTTCCAAAAAAGAGTTGATATAGATGTCTAAGAAATAGAAGAAGTAAGAGTGACATGGAATTTATATGATGCATTATTAATGGAAACCAGGAATAAGTTGAGAAATATTTTGAATCGTTAGCTGAAGAGATCCGGGAAAGATTCAAAAATGATAAAATACTTGAAGCAATGGGAGTTGTAAATCTATAGATTTAGAATTTTTCTGGCAGTAAACCTTATACATCTATCAGTCCTTTATTTGTCAAAAACATGAGTGATATAACTAATCATTTCTCTAAGATTGGAGAGATAAATGGAGTTCTTGTAGAAGTTATTTTACAAAGAAAAATTCTTAGTTCCCAGTCAATGGATTTTTCTAATACTACGATACAACAAGTTTAACTTCTACAAAACCCATAGGATTATGGTGTTATTAAAAGGATTTGGAAGGATATTTGTTCTAGTAGTATTCTAAGTGAAGATTTGAGTGAGTATATTAAGTTGTATAAACACTGTTAAACTATGATTCTAGGTTTTGTGAAAGATGAGAGGGTTTTAAGTGTACTATCCTTTTCAAAGTTGAAAGTTTGAAATAGATTGGATAGGAATATAGAAATTTGTCTGAGGTTGTATGTATCACATTACTCAGTGGATTATTTTCCTTATGATAGAGCACTCACATTATGGAATTCACTAGTATAAAGAAGAGGAGTTAGTAATATTCTTCCTGACCCAGGGGATGGAGACACATTCACAAATCATGCTACAATTGATGTTTAAGAAAAGAATGAAAGTGTTGATCTAGGACTAATTCAGTTCACATAGATTTCATTATAATAATTTAATGTAATAAATTATAACTATTGACGTATTTCATATAGAGATTATAATTTTCAATAAATACAATATTATATTTGTCTTTATTTGATCCATTTCCATAGGAACAATGTCACTATCATTTTCAATTCTCCCATTTTTTATATTTGGTTTTTAAACAGAAATAAGGAAATATTTGTCTTTTATATCTATTAATTGATTTATTTTACATCTACAAGAAATAAGATACGTAAATATTTTAAACAAACAAAATCAAGTAAATTTAAGAAACATTTATGTAAACAAATGGATAAAAACATCATTTATATTATGTATAAATTGAATAACAATATATAGTTACAATTACAATTCCTACAGTACTCTTGAAATCATTTTCTCATCTGCTATATTACTTTATGAAGAAAAGTACAAATTCATAAAGCATTTTCAGCCAATACAATTACAAAAAGGGAGTTGTCAATACATTTCAAAGCTTCTAAACAAGTTTTGTCATATAAGGACATTATGAGGTCATCCTCTTTTGTGCCTATGATTCTGAATCATAGTTTTCCTTACGTATGCCACAAAGAATTTTTTTTTTTTTGTGAACCCCTATCTTTCAATTCCTATGCTAGTGTCGGAATTGTGATAACACACCTATTACATGGTGAACTTCACTAACATATTATTTTTTTTATGTAACACGAAAAGATTGATCTTTTTCTTGCATTAGAGGTGGAAGAATCTACCATGTCTTTAAAGAGCTATCTACTATAACTCCCAATGCCTACAAATATCGTGTAGCGGTGTTGATATTTTCAAGAATATTCTACTCCTCCCTCGCTACATCTACTGTTGACAAAAGTGTTACATCTATGTTTATCGTTTCCTTCCGTAAGACTTTTGGATCCATCTTTTTCTCTTTGATTATCCTTCTCAATGTATTATTTTATTTATTTATTACTATGATTTTTTCCTTCGACTGTACAAATGAATTTAGGATTTTGTGGGCATTCTTTAAATGTGCTTCAAATACAACTACTTCTTTCTTTAAATTTACATATTTTTCCTGCAAAATAGAAATATAATTTTTTTTAGTCTATTAACTAAGTTAAAAATATATATTGCAGTGCTTATAATATTAGGATTTTGTATGTAAAACATAAAGCCCACTCACCACATATTTTTATTTTTTTGTATTTTATATTAAAACATTTATCTTTTCTTTAGCCCATTTGTTGTAGTAAGCCTATGCTTCAACATTCAGATTCTCTAACTTGTTTAACATTATGTCTATAATTTCATCATTGTAATTATTAGTATAGGAAATTATCCCTGACTAAGATTTGTTTAGAAAAACATCATGCATTTCCATTTTGCTCTATACGGAAGTGAACAATGAATGCCTTTGAGCATGATTACGGTATCTTGTATTTATTTCTTATATCAAAATTTTATCTCTCCTCTCACAAGACTGCACCGAATCCACATCATACATTATAACCTCTTGAATTTTTCCCACATACTATCTGATATCAGATTTTCTAATATAAAATGTGTCTTTTCATCATCTATTTTTGGAGCTTTTCTTAGAGGAGGAGAGTCACTATCCTGTACCTCATGTACATTTCTTTTTGGTTGTGGTTGAGGAAGAGTAGATTGAATCATATCATGGGTGTCAAAATAGTTTTCCTTGTCACCATCTCCAACATAGAAGCCTAAATACTTCTTGTCAAGGGATATGTTTTTGAAAATATGTGAAGCCATTACACTTAAAACACCACCTAGTGAGACTCCAGGAAATTCAGTGGTTGCAGGATGAATTGTTCCAGCTGATTCTGTAAGAAACCTTATATTCTTGCCTGAAGATCTTATTTTTTTGGACTGTATGTGTAGGTGGTATTGGTGGCCTCCTTGTAAGTGGAATGTTCTCAGAAGATATATTACCTAAAATAAGAAAACAAAAAATTGTTACAAGCCATTATACGGTTAGGCCTTGTAAATTCTAAAAAGTAGTAACAAAATAAAACATGCTAAATATTAAAAATTACAATTTACCTTGCACATTTGGAGATGCAAGCATAACATTTCGATCATGACCGTCAGAATGAGTTTGATCATCATCACCAGTTTCAATAGTTTCTAAATATAATAAATGCAGAAAAGAAAAATAGAAATATTAAAATATAGTACTACCTACATAATCTATATTAGTTGTTTGAATTAGTTAATTATATCAAAATAAAACTTCATACTTGTAGTTAAATGTGATGTTAGACATGATGCACATAACAGACCCCTAGGTCACTTTTGATGAGGAGCTCTTACTGGTGTTGATTCTATTGAATCCATGTCAGAATCAAAAGAGACCTCTATAAGGGATTTACCTCGAGCAATTAACTCCTTATGAGATGTTGCAGCTATATTTCTTCTATACAAAAGAAAATCTTACAATTATTATTTTATTGAAAAATATTGAATTTGAAATCGTTATAACAAGAAAAATGTAAAAGTAACAATTACCTATTGTTCTTCAAGACTAAGACTAATCATTTTATCATTAATTATAGTTGGAATTTTAGCTTTTTGAAATTTGTAGAACACTTCCTGATAGAAATCAAGAATAAAATTGCAACAAGATAATACAGTCTTAGATTTATCAGATTGTGTAATGCCCCATTCACCTTTGTTCCTTTTCTCCTTCAACGATCGTGTTGCTAAGCGCGTAATGTTGTTGTGTTCATGTTGATCTTATGTTGGTTTTCACCCGGTTCGACTACCCTGTTACGGGAAATCTCATTCTCAAATTCTTTAGGTGGCTTTATTAGTGTCTCATTTTTGTTAGGGCCTGACCAAATAGAGGGATCACCCATGTAATAATAATTATTCTTTCCAATTGTCGATTCCCGCTACTAGTGTTTTGGTCAAAATATAGTTTCGGGCAGGCTTTAAATAATATACATGGTGTTGTTCCATGTTTTTGGTATTGATTTGGACTATCCAGATCATCATCAGGTTTGGTTGTAAACCCTATCAAATCATTTTTAAGGATTTACTTTATGATTCGTATGGAAATATCATGACAAAATCAAAATATAATAATAATAATGAAAAACATATTAAATTATTTTTAATAATGAAATAGATTTTCAAAGTGAATGAAATGAGTTAAATGAATTTTGAAATAATAATAATGTTAAATAAAATAAAAGAATTAAAAATAAATAAATAAATAAATGAGGCCCGTGATTCTTTTGGATGAGTTAGGGTTTTTTTTTTTTTGCTTTTGGAATAGGCACCTGGTTTGGGGGCGCGGGGATCTACACACAAGAATGAGTTTTTTGAAATGGCCTTGAAAACATTCAAGAAAATGCTTCAATTTATGTAAAGCCAGACTCCACAACCATTCAACATCTCCCAGGCCACGCCACACACCCCTGCGTGGGAAAAATGAGCATTGGAGAGAGGGATTTTGGTCAGATGTTGTTGCAGACACCAAAAGCTTTGGGGACAGAGTTTGGACACCCATCAAAGCAAATGGAGGAGTTTTTTTTTTGTTTGTTTCATCTGGTCACGTGGCCAACATTCTCCCAGCCATGCCCAAACCTGCGTGGGCTCCCAGAAAATTAAAAAAAAAACATTTTAGCTATCCATAGTTCTTCTATGTTTCTCTTTGAATTCAGGATGTCTCACAGCTATCCTCCTTGTCTTTTTCCTTTTCGTGGCTTTGTTCCACATTCATAACTCTGTCTCTTCTTCTTACAGCTTTTGCAGTCTTTCACGGCTTTCATAGTCCTTCACATATTTTCTCTTTATCAGTGGATTTAGTTCTAGCTTAATTACCTTTGCGGTTATTCTTATGCATTCAAAGCTTCACTTTTCTCACTTCGTGGCTCAGCCTTTGAATCCATGTAGCTTCGCGACTTTATCCTTTTATTCACAGTTTTGTGCGGATTATGGAGGCTACTCCAAGCCTTCAAAAGCTATGCCTAGGCTTCGGTGGCTATCTCCCCATGTCTACAAATATTTAATAAGTCCTTTAGAAATTATCCTTTGTCATCTTAAATCCTTTTTGAGATAACACTTAAAATTAACCTTCATCTTCTTCACATACTCACTTTACCAATTGACTCCATTTGCCATCAATGTAGTTTGATATCAACTTATACATCTTGAATTCAATAAAAACACATATAAAATTGAAAAATATGCAACATTTTCCCCTCTATTATAAGAGCTAGGTTGATGGAGGAGGAAATGGAGAGGTTTGATATGTATAAAATTGAATTAAGGTCTAATTATGATATTATATGGGTGGTCAACACTTTGGGAAATTATTTTGAGCATGAACCTAATTTTGAGGTTTATTGGATGAACTGCAAAGATGATGAAGAAGTCATAATTAGAGAATTTTCAAGGATGATTCTCAGGAAGATCATTGATTTTAAAATTGTTGTGGTGCCTCAAGGAATTATGGATGACCAAAAAATTGTGATTCAATTTTATATTGATCAAAAGATAGGAAAACCAATGAATCCAATAAAATGGGATGAAAAAGAATCATATAATCAATATAGTAGGATTACTCATGTGATGAGGATAACTTTGACTTGGTTAAAACAAAATAAAATAGATTTAGGTATTCAGAATACAAGGGTACTTAAAAAGTTTAGGGAATTAGATATTTTGAAGGAATATATTCCCCCTTTGAGGGAAGGATCTGATAAGATGGATCCTTTACGAGGTAAAACCCCCAAATTACCTTCAAAAATACCTACTATAGGAGTTATTGATGAATGGACTATTGCTTCCCATGAAACATGAACTTCCTTGTCTGATTTAAAGCAGAAATAGAAGAAATGCTTCTAAAGTCTATGCAAAATGCTCCCATTACTTTTACAGTACCAATCCAAACAAAGGGAAAAGGTTTACCTACAATAAATTCCCCTCCAGATGTTTTACTAGAATCCCAGGGTACTAAAAAGGTGATGAGAGGAGCCATAGAAAGTTCTAACATCTAATCAAAGTCACAAAGGGTCAAGGAAAGGGTGACACCTGTGTGAAAGAATTAGTTAGTTATGCAAGTAAAATCAAGACTAACACCTAATAGCCTCAATACAATGCTAAAATAAAATCTATGCACCATCATGCTTAGATATTAAACAAGACTAATCTACCAAAATCTTTGTATTATAACTTGAAAAAACATCAAACTAATATGCTAAGAAATTAATCTCTATCTCTATTGAATGCTAATCAATGGAATGAACCTATTTAAATCCTTAGAAATAAACAAGGTTGATTGTATGTTTAAATCCCAAGGTTTCATGAATGGAGTTTTGTCAATCCATGGCTACAAGACCACTTAACATATCTCCATATGACTTCAAACTCAGATGGATGAATGTAAGAAATGAAGATAACTAGATCCTCTAATGGAAGAATTATCTAAGATGATAAAATGGCTATAGTATAGACTCTATGCTCATTTAGGTGCAAGTAGAATAGTAAGAGGAGGGATCATTATATATCCTAGTGGATAAAAGAGTCTCTACATCCCTTTGCATATGGGATAATTTCTAGGTTGAGTTAGTTCGGGGTGACTATGGTTGAAAAGGGGGTTGAGTCAACTTTAGGAGAGTTTAGTGTGTCCTTTAGTGGCTCATGGGGTTTGAGGGGATTTTTAAATTAACCCTAGTGATTAATTAATAGGTGAAAAATATTTATAGGAGAATTTAGAAGAACAATTAGTATGATTTAGGAAATAGGAAAGAGTTTAGACTAAATAAATGACAATTCATTTATCTAATAGAAGAGGAAACTTAATTAATTAAGAATAATTAATTAATTCAAGTAGAAAGGGTTTTAATTAACAGAAGGTCATTAATTTTGATATTCATGGGATAGAAGGGACAATTAATTAGCATAATGTAATTAATTAATGATGATAGAAGAAAAATCGTGTGATATTGGTGATACGTCGTCAATTTGTAGGAAAATGGATAATTAACACAATTTAAGTATTTAAATTACTAGAGCTAAATTATAGGTGTCTAAATTTTCCCCTCTTTAGGGTGGAATAAGTTACACCACTTCAAAGATAGTAGATAGGTGAAATTTTGAAGGGGTAGAAGAAAAATTAGTCGAATTGAGAGATGCCCCCTTGAGTTTCGATGGGGTGATGAAAGAAGGCGATCGACGATTGAAAAATGAGAGTAATGGATAGAAATCTGGGTAGGGGAAAGATTCCCCAATTGAATTAGAAGAATAATATTAATAGGATAATGATCGAGAAGAAAGATAGGAAGAAGGCCAAGGAAGAACTAGTATTGCATCTAGTGTAGAAAAACTTTATTATCATCATTTTGCCAAGGCTCTACGTTATCGGTCCTTATTAAAAATATAAGCATAAAAAAAAGTAGAATGACATGAAAATCCATACTACAAACAATTTACCATTTATGAAAACACCAAATCAATGTAACATACATAAAATAATGCAATACGAAAAGGAAACAAGCTCATTTAACAGGGAAATAAGTACAAATGCACATACCCAAACCAACAACGGTCAAGACAGTTACAAAAATGTTTTATTATCAAGAAAAATTTCCCCAAATGTTTTTGATTGATGAAAATGGTTAAATATGATTCCCAAAGAAAGGATACATGCTAGGGGAAATGATGAAGGGTGCAGGGTCTAGTGATAAAGTGTTTTCCGCAACGAAACAGAATCACGAAACAACATGTGCCCCAAAATACTGATAAAACAAGAAAGCTAGCTTTGTAGATGGTTGTAAATCTGATGATCCACAAGTCGTTAAATTCATGAACATGTGAAAAAATTATAAAGATATGGAATGAATACCATGCACAAGATATGAGTTTCAACTATTATGGGCTTATCACAAATTTTTGACAAAATTTTCATTTTTTATGATTTTTGAAAAAATGTTTAAATTTTTAGGATTTTCTATTTTCTTGATTTTTGTGGAAAAATTGGATTTTTATAAATTTTAATGGATTTTTAATTTTTACAAAATAAATAGGAAGGTATGAGATCACCTGAAAGTGAGAAAATTGTTCCAAGGAGAAGAAATCAGTGTTAAGTAGCAAAAAACATGCCCCAACATGGCGTAAATTATTTTAAAATGATTATTTAATAAAAATAATCATCACAACGGATAGAAGAAGTGTTACAAGAATCAAAACAATCAAAACAAGCCCCTAGGGCATTGCAGTGGTGTAAAACAGTGAGATATATACCCCTCCTAAGGGGGGTAAATCATCGCAATCATTTTTATTTGTTACTGAGCTCTACCAAATTTTTACTTTGAGATACAACGAGAAATTAGCAAGATGAACATAGTTTAGATCCACCACAGACAAGCTGATACCATCTGAGAGTATGCATGATATGATGATGATGAACCATTTATGAATGACCTAACCTTGCTTCGTCTTTTTAGCATTAAATTTTGAATTTATTACTGTTAGTGGATAGGGTAGGATGTGTACACATGTCGTATGATGCGTATGAAGTCAAAGGGGTGCATACACACATCAAAAACACATATGTGTAGGCATACATTCCAAATCACATGTACATGTATGCATTCAATGGGGGTGATATGCAGTGTTAGGTAGAATTTGTGTGCGCCTAGGTGTACACATAGGGAAAGGCACGTATGTAGAAAAAGGGTCACATATGCGATAGAGTTATTAGAAAGACTAGGGTACAGTCACACGCATGCATAAATATATGAATGTGCCATGAAATGCACATATACAACCACATGTGTAAATGGGAGCGTATGTGCCATGGAAGGGAAAATACCAACTATACCAAATTTTCAGAGGAATTTTTAGTAAATGAAAAGAGGAGATATAGATGAAAATTTAGTTAGGTAGAAGAAAAACAAAAGAATTCAAATTGAAGAAAAGTCATAATATGCACATTTTATTTTCACAGCTTCACCTACCTTCATTTCAAACAAGGGAGCAACACAACCAACTAGCCACTATAGATAATGGCTTCCATTCATGTGAATGCTTGCAATATTGTTAGATGTGACTGGATTGTCTTAAGTGGCACATATGCCTATGATCACCTTAGACCATGGTCTCCTTACAGCCTTTTCCGAGAGGTGGCACTCAAAGAGTTAGTGCTTCTAACTCCTGATAGGGGAGATGACAGTTACACTTGAGGATGTCTAGCATATATTTTGTGTTCCATAGTTGGCTAGTTATTTGAGTATACTATTGATGATGAGGATATTATAGGGTGTCTCATTGAGGTGTTTGATTTCTTGGATATACCTTTCCAAGGGATGATGATTTATTTGAACCATTACATTGTAGAGCCAATTTTTCATCGTACTACTGTATACTTGATGGCACTTATCAGTGGCATTCTTGTCCCTGACAAGATAGGTGTTACCTTTTCACTTTTCCTCATTGGATTTATAACAGGTTTATTACAAGGTGAGAGATATTCTTGGGGATAATGTATGTTAACACATTTGTCTTAGAACCTACATCTTATTTCATACCACGGTCAGAAGACCATGGGCATAGTACTTTTGTTACATATCTAGTCATGGGACCACATATCTATTTCTCACCCTGTAGATGAGTTAAGGGCTCAAGACATATAGGATCCATATGTTATGGGATGGGTCTCGATAGGTGGAAATATTCGAGGGCACACAGGTAGCACCTATCACTATAGGGAGAGTTTGATGAGCTTACATAGAATATGATAGTGTGGAGACCCTACCACTATTATCAATGGGCTGAGGATGCCAATGAGCTCATCATAGAGATGGTTAGACACTTTATGATAGGTAGTAGGGGCTACATTATTGAGTATTATCACGTGAACCAATTTTCCTGACAATTTTGGTGTCTGCAGGATGTTCCTAGCGCAAATAAGTGGTATTCCCGTAGGGATACCAAGATATTTGACATGGGGTCTTAGATTCAGCCAGTCAAGGCACAGGACAATTTTGATCAGATGGTCACGCAATAGTGGCTTCCATTGAGTTATATCAGAGATGTCATGACTACTATTCAATATACTCCTTGGTATGTAATAGTTCTACTGTGCCTACTTACTATTTTGTAGGTAGCATGGGAAACACATGTTAGGGAACCTGAAGAAGGTGAGTGGGAGGATGTTGATGGTTAGGAGGAGGAGGATGAGGGAGGGAAACAAGTTAGGGGAAAAGGTCCTCCACACGTACAGAAGCAGGTGTAAAGACATCATGTCTGGGTATAGTAGATTGAGATGCTCTGAGTGGGCATGGTTGTAGGACTAGATGTTCCACTATAGTAGGTGCCAATAAAAAGATCACCACATGGTCCTCTTATATGAGGATATCCACAGTAGGGGCCACCTCCTATCTTACCAAGGGATGGTAAAAAGTAGATGATGGAGGAGATTAGATAGGTGGGTAGAGATGGGGTACAAATAGCTACACTTTAGTTGCAGCTTCAATAGGTCATAGCTATCCAGCTATAGGTTACAATGGAGAGGGACTAGGGTCCAGGTACAAACACTCATGACCAAGCGGATCAGGCTAAGGAACATGCTCAGACACTAATAGCTAAGCAGGATGAGGCCAGGGCACATTTTGGCTAGGGAGGTGATGGTGTCACATGGTTTCAGTAGATATGGTAGATGGCAACCTAGATTTCTCAGATTACAAGAACCTTACAGTAGGTACAGGATCAGATCCTCACTATTACTATAAATAGGGATAGACATGTTGCCTTATTGACACATGCATGGGTTGATATAGGCCTGGTTATAGGAGAGTGGGATGGTGCTATAGAGGTAGCCACAAAATTTGGACAAACATGTATTCTATCCAATATCATGAGATCCAGTGGGGAGGCTACTTATTACAAGGCAATTTCATAGAGTCAGAGGATTGCACCTTTTGAGAAACTTGTTAGTAGGTTGAGGACTAGATCTCATATGACACATAGATCTATTCACTCAATACAATGATCAGTTGTGTAGTAGAGTACACTGGTAGTGCCTTCTCACAAGCAGAAGATGCCACCTCCACTCCCTAGATCAGGAAGCCCAGGTGAGGGAGAGATTTATGGGTAACTATTCATCGTTGATCATGTATTTTGTATGATTTATCTGATGTATGCCTCTTATGAAGGCTTATTTTGATCTACACCCATGATGGATGGTTTTTTATAGAGATGATGTACATTTTGAGACATACATGTATATTTGGACATTTGACATTGATATTTATGATGATGATGATGATTATGGACCTTGTGTTATTAATGATGTATCATATGTTTATTAATTTCATGATATATCAGTAGATGCTATCATTTTTTATTACATATGATGTTTTTTTGATTTATTGTACATGTATGTTGATATGATTATATCGGTGCAAGGGGGTATATTTTGATATATGTGATCCCTCTTGCCCCCATTTGATGATACAATATGTGATGATTAGCTTAGTGTACATGTATGATGTAAACTTAGCATTTAATTTACATATGATGTATAGATGATGTTAGATGTGATGATATAGATGGAGATATGTTGATGTGATAACAAAACTATGTGTAAGCAAAAAACAAGCACAAACAAATATAAACAAATCTACCAAATATACACATTAAATCAAACTAAAGAAACTATGTACAACCATGCAAACAAAACACACTCCATAGGTACACATATAAATAAATCTATTCTAAGCAAGAAAAGATTAATTTTAGGTGGTAAGTATGTTTTAAGTAAGAAAATACAAATGTACAAGTAATTAAAACCTACACAAACAATGTACATGTAACCAAACAAAGAAACAAAGAAAGTAAACTAAAACTATCATTTTTGTGGTATTGCTTTTCAATGTGTTTTACCTTGTTTTTGGGAGGTTTGTGAAACAATTTTCTATTGTTTTGGGTTTTTCAAGTATTATGTGATTTTTTTTGGAAATTTTGAACATTTTTGAATGTTTTGTGTTTTCTGAACATATATGAATGTTTTTATATTTTCTAAGGTTTTCCGAAGCTATGTACAAGAAACTGAGAAACATGGATGCCCCCTGCATTAGATGGGAATATAGAAGGGAAGGTGCCACCTGTTATATACATGAAATTGACAGTGTGAAGGTGCCCTCAGTGTTAAATGAGGAATATACAAAGGAAATTCTTTCACATACAAGTAAGAGGAGAATCAGTCAGATAGGCTTGACATGATAGGTTCTTAAAGAATCTTGTATGTAGGTGTGGAACTAGCTCTAGGCCAAGTAAAATTACTCCCTAGATACATGATACTTGTGAACAATGAATCTTCCCAAGGCACCAAAAACTATTTTTTACCAAGGGACTTATCCAAAGCACCAAAATTGTGTGGTTTTCACATTTGGATGACCTGTTTCCTATTTATTTTTCTCATTTTTCTCCTTTTTTGTATTTTTGAATAATTTTTCTACGTTTTTCGTTGTTTCATGATTTTTGAGCCATACTCAAGTATATAACCACTTGAGATGCATGGAATTCATGGGTTCATAGAGCTTATCACCACTAGTATGGGAAATCTTATATGCTCGTGACCCATATTTGGCCACAATGACATAAGGTCCTAACCAATGAACTTTCCTTTTTTCTCTCTTTTTACCCTTGTGTTGAAATAATTCTCTTTCATTAAAAAATATCCAACCTCAAATTGATGAGGTATGATAATTTTGTTATAATTCTGAGATACTCTATTTTGATACACCTTGAGATGGTTGAGATCATGGATGTGTATTTCATCTAGGAGCTCTAATTCTACAAGCTTGGCCATTGTGTAATCCTCATCCTTATCTATGTAATCCCTAAGAGATATTCTTAGAGAAGGGATCCCGATTTCTAATAGGATGATAGATTTGGTTCCAAATACTAAGGAGTAGCATGTCACAGTAGTAGGAGTGCAAATGGAAGTCCTATAATCCTAGAGGGCTCGGTGAATTTCCAAATGCCAATTGTGGCATGCCTTACTCACCATATTCTCCATGATTAAAAACAATGTTTTTTTGTGGCTTCTTCTTACCCATTACCTTGTGGGTAATATGGTGTGGACCACTTTAATCTTATCTAAAAGTGATGACAGAGATCCTTAACCATCTTGTTCTTGAATGAATTTCCATTACCAGTAACAATGGAAGTAGGAATGCCATATTGGAAAATAAGGTGATTCATGATAAACTTTGAAATCTGAGTGCCTATAACATATGTCAATGGAATGGCCTCCACCCACTTAGTGAAGTATTATGTGGCTGTGATGATGTGGGTATGGCCATCAGATGAAGTAGGGGTGAGCTTCCCTATTAAGTCTAAATCCCATTTAGAAAATGTACATGGTGTTATTATTGGATATAAATTTTGTGACAATGCATGAATGAAATTTTTGTACTTTTGACACAAAACACACTTGCTTACATGGTTGCAGAAATCTATCTCCATAGTAGGCTAGTAATATCCTACCCTTAATAACTTTTTTCCTAATACCATTTTGTTTGTATGGGTGCCGCATACTCCTTCATGTACCTCCTTGATCACTTGGAATGACTCTTATACATCTAGACAATGTAATAGATTCCCATCATAGCCATGATGATAAAGCATGCCTCCTAGGAGGGTGTAATGTGCTATTTGGTGGATAAGGATTTATTTTTCAGAATGGGTAATGTTATGAGGAAAGGTACCAATTTAGAGGTAGTTAAAAATATGGGCATACCATGAGGAGTGGGGACTAACAAATTCACATGCCATATAATAATCTAACATATCGTATGCAGGATGACATAGATTTTCAACAAAAAATGGCCTATCATTGGTTTCTAGTGGGATCCACAACATAGAACCCGTTGTTGCCATTGCATCTGTAGATCAGTTTTTTTCCCTCAGAATTTTTTCAAAGGTGATGCACACAAAATATTCTTTCCAATTTTCCACTAAATTTCTATATGGGATGAATTTTTCATCCTTGACCTTGTATTCATTGTTGAATTTCTTGATAATTAGTTGTGAGTCACCAACAACCTTAACTTAGTGGATATTCTAATTTATAGCCAGCTTCATTCCAACGATGGGTGCTTCATATTCCGTAATGTTATTTGTACAAGGAAATTAAAGATGGAAAGCTTATTGTATATGGGGTCTACTGAAGGAGTGATTATCAAAACACCTTCTCCCAAACCATGAAACGTAAATGATCCATCAAAAATTACCTGCCACATAAAATATTCTTTAATATACATGAATGATGCGTCACACAGATCCAAAATCAGAGGTTTTTTTCTAGGTAAGGGTACTTCTGCCAATTAGTCTGTGATCACCTATCCTTTAATTAATTTCTGGTGCACATACTCAATGTCAATATAAAGATGATGTAATTATCCATTCTACCTATAAGGATGGGTTTTGACAATAGGTATTTGAGTGGGTCAACTTTAGATATAAGCTTGGTTTTATTATTCAATACTTAATCATGATTTTTTTGGAAGGTAAAAACTATAGCCAAATAATCTTTCTCAATTTGGAGATAGTTGAGCTCATATGAGCTTAGGGTATGGCTAAGATAGTACACTGCTTTTTCTTTTTGGCTTAGGTCATATTATGTAAGGAATGCATCAATAGAAAATTAGGTAGTAAATATGTATAGCAAAAGTGGGACACCTGAAGTTAGAGGAAAGAGGATAGGCAGATTGGAAAAGTACTATTTAAGTAAGGAAAAGGCATGTTTTTGCTATAGTACCCAAATGAAGTCAACACATTTCTTAAGCAGATGGGTGAATGAGTGACATTTTTTAACAAGTTGTGAAATGAAGTGGCGAATGGATTGTATATTTCCTAACAGGATGCACAACTATTTGATATTATTGGAAGGAGGTATTTCAGTAATGGTAGTGACTTTGGTTGGGTCCACCTCAATCCCTCTTCTTGATACAATGAATCATAGTAGCTTCCCTTAGAATACTCCAAACACACATTTCTTTGGATTTAATCTGACATTATATTCTCAGAGACATTTAAAAATATGCCTCAATACTTCAGGATGATCTTCTGTTGTCTTGGATTTTCCTAGGTTTTGTCTACATAGTCATCCATGATGTCATGTAGCATATAATGGAATATCACTATCATTTCCCTTTGATAGGTTGCACTGATGTTTTCAAGGCTGAAGTGCATTATCTGATAGTAGAATGTTCCCCAAGGGGCTGTAAAGGTTGTTTTGTGTTGATATTCTTCTTCTATCTTGATTTGGTTATATCTTGAAAAGCCACCCCTAAGAGATATCGTTTCATAGCCCATAGTTAAATCAACGATGATGTTAATATTTGGTAAGGGAAGATCATCTTTTGTAAATGCCTTGTTGATGTCTCGAAATTCTGTGAAAATTTTGATGCCAACTGGTTTCTTTTGTACTATAAATAAGTTTGATATCCACTCGGAGTATTCAATGGGTTTGATGAAACCTGCTACTAACACTCTCTCTAACTCCTCTTTATCTAAAAGGGCCACTCATGGATGCATCTTCCTTAGCTTTTGTTTAATAGGCTTTGTGTCTGGGTGCACTATTAAGTTATGCACTACCAAATTTGGGTCTAAGTCTGAGATGTCTTTATAAGACCATACAAATATATCGATAAATTCCCTGAGAAGCAAGGTGAATGTCTTTTTATTTTTGTGCTAAAAGTGAAGCTCCCAGCTTAACTATATTTGGGTCTTCTTATGTTCCAATATTCACATCAATAGTTTCCTCTACAAGCATATTTGACATATCCTCCATATGCGTAGGATCGGGAGGAAGGTTGAGATATTCTTCTAAGGGCGTCTTTACGATATTTTCACCCTCATCATGGTCACTTATTTTATCCATTGATTTTTTTTCCTATTGGTCAGTTGCCACCTCAAAGAGGTTTACACTGTGTGACTTGGACATACATTTTTTCGGATGCTTTTCTTTGTAACTTTTTCGCTCACTTTTTATTAAATTTTTCTAACCACAAAGCTCATCTTCCTCGCTGAAGTATGCACAGGTATCTAATTCAATGAAGAAACCTTTCTTATGATCTTTGATAGGAATAGTATCATGTATTCCTATAAATTCTATAATAGCCTCATCATTTTAAAAGAGTTACATTGGCACATGATGCTTTTGGTCGCAATCAAGAAGGCTAGGGTATACAAGGTCAACTTTAGGATCAGTGGGGGTTATGGTAAGGATGGCGGTATCCATGAAAAGGTTCATTGAGGTAAGATCCTTGTATTGGCTACGGTGGGAATCTGTGTCACTATCCAAATAAGTAGAGCTATCCTTGCATTTAGAGAAAGTAACATCTTGATCCATGGGATGTGACCCATATGGATGAATATAAATACCATAGTGTTCCATTTTGAAATGTGGAAGTGGGACCGGTTATGTTGCTCCTTGTTCAAATTTTCCACATCCGAGTCCTTTGTAGCCCATGGAATACATCATTCTACTATATTTGGCATATTCCAGGGTTTCATAGTAGATAGGCTTAGTGTCCTCATGGGCCTAATTTATAGATGGGTCCAACAATTTCTCTTTTGCAAGTATTCCATTAGGAAAGAATGTCCCTATATTACATTCATCTTTAGGCCATTTAAAGTGATAGTTGGTTCTACCTCTTGTTTTTGGTTACAAAGATAGATCTAAAACTAGGAGAGCTTATTGCACATTATATTCTCCATAACCATACTCAAGGATTTTCATCTCTCATGAATCAAAGGGAGAAGTGGACGTACAAGCCTCATAAGCACAATAACTTAGGGAGTCCGAATCTACCCTTGATTCAATAGCTTCTTACTTTAGTGGAATAGAAATATCAGTGGTGGGACATGTATATGCACCCCTATGTGTAAAGTTATTGATATTTCTGTAGTGAACGAAGGGTTCTAGATCACCTTGAATGGTAATAGTGTGTCCCCCATGTTTCAATTTATTACAATGATGAAATGTTGATGGTATGTCTTACATGGGATGGATCCATGGGTAGCCAAGAAGTATATTGTATGGAAGTTCCAAATATAAGACATGGAACTTCGTGTTATGACAAGTAGGCCATAATTCCATCAGAATTGTTATTGTTCTAGCTAACTCCCACTCTGCATTATCATAAGTGGTTATGGTGATAATGTGGGACACTAGATATTCCTCTCTATGTCCCATCTATTTGATTAGTTTTAATGTGATTATAGTCAACCCCAACCCGTTATCACAAGCATCTATTTTATCTTCTAGTGGGTAACAAACAAAAGAGGGTTTAAAACCTATTGGGCGTAGAAAAATAACTTCAAGAAGAGCAACAGTCAGGGGACAAGAAGTCCCTCCTCTTTAGTGGGAGAGGTTCCCTTATTTAGAAACGAACCTATTTACATATGTACAAAGCATGGTTTCATTATGGAAGTTGGATATCATGAAAGTGTTTCCTAAATAGATCATCAATTATAGAAGTACAGAGGAATCAAGATGTGGAAATGAGAAAAAAAGCACCATTTAGAATTAGAGATGACAAATTAATTCCTTATGCGTGCCAGAATATAGTGAATTGGAATAAGATCATTTGTACCCCCATTGATAAGATGAAATTTGAAAAGACACACAGTTCTATGAATAACATCTACAAGAATACAAAGCTTCTCAGCATAATGTAGACAAATGATCTAACAATATTTGATAGATAGCTTACGAATAAAAAGAATCAGATAGACAAAGAATGAAAAATCCTTCTGTATTGATTGCTTTACGATTTCTTTACACTTTCAAAAATAAGCCAAGTTCCTTCCCCCCTTTACAATGGCAAAGAGAGACCATTATATAGTTTACAAAATAGTTACCTTTAGTAACTACTTCTTTTAACTAATGTTTAGTTAAAGGGCTGCTAATCGCAATACCCCAACTAATTACAATAAATCCAAGATGAAGAAAAGAAGAAAGGAGAAGAAGACAGGTGTTCATGATTGGGAGGGGCCCACTGATTTGAGGATCCACTATCTGAATCTTTTCAACACCTCTGCTATGTCTCTGCCTCGTGGGACCGATGTGTTGGCAGTGGACTGGGTCCAAAATCCGAGGCACTTCTCCATCTCTTTGTCGAATTCGACGTGCGTATGATGATCTTTATTTGCTTCTTCAATAGCAGATTGGAGAGAGAAGATTTCCTTCATCTTTTCTTTTGAAATGGAATCCTCCTTGAACAAATTATCTTTGACAAAAGCTCTGAATTGAGCTTTGATTTCTTACAAGGAGAGGGGTACACCAGAGGTCTCATCATGGAGGTGGTAATGTATGTCCTTGAAAGCAGATATTACCAAAGTCTTGAAGGCCTCACCCTTCTGCCAGCTATTTTTTAATTCTCCCAAAGCCTCTTCCAGCACCTTGATTTTCCATTCCACGCTGTATACCCATGACTTTGACAAGTTGTCCTTTGCATCATCGAAGACCTTGCTTGCCATTAGAATATTCTCATCAGTCTGTCCCATGAGGCGAAGGTCTACTATACAGTTGCTCCAGAGTTTGAGCTCTTTATCTATATTTCCAATAGTGGAGGAGAGCTTCTGTTGCAGATTATTCACCTTCTCGTTGAGTTTGAAGGCTTCACCAATGAAATTCAATCCTGCAATGAGCATGTCATCCACCATGGCCTCCATAGCCCTTCCATAGATAGAATACCTGTGTATATCCTTGATACTCTGCACTTCATCTTGGCTGAGAATCACAGGTGGTGGAAGAGTAGCCAGTGGGGTAGGATCTAAAACCTTATCCTTGGATAGCAGTGACTTGATGAAACCTGTAAGAACCTGAGCCTGCTCCTCCAACTACTCTATGGTTTGTTGCCCTGTCTCTACCCTCCCAATGACTCTGGTGACTATTTCCTAAAGATTGTGGATCTCACCTTCAGGGGTAGACTCTCTCATGGGAATCCTTGAGATCTCAAGGTCGGATGTTCACAAATCATGTTCTGGCTTGTCTATTTTGGGCTTGGCTATCTCCAAGAATTGTTGGCTATGAGCATCAGATACTATTCTAGAAGTAGTCCTGGCCTTCTTGGCAGGAGTAGCGGGAGTAGTGCCTAACAAGGCTGCCACAGCATTGAATTTGTGTCCTAAGATCTGAGAAGAGGACTTTCTCTTCCTACTATCGACGAGAGGCTACACCCATGCAAAAGAGGAGGAAGAAGAGGGTGGGGCAAGAGGACTGAGAGATAGAGAACTCATAGCACCCAGGGTGTGCATGGCTGTTGCTTCTAGTTGAGATATGAGTGGGGCACTTATGGCACTCAAGGCTTCTGGTGTGGAGGAATCAATGGTGCTTGGAAGTTCAGTGCTTTGAACCTCCTTTTCTTTATCTATAGGAGATTTTGGAGTGCTTGTAGAAACTAGCACTTCACTCTCCTTGCTTTCACAGAGAAAAATAATGTTCTCTGGTCCTGAAGGAAATTCTGAATGCTTCCTTAGGGGATCTTCCTCCACAGGTTCCTTCTTAACTTCTTTGATTTTCTTCTGATACACTTGGGTGGATGAGGAAGGAGTGGAAGATGTAGGACCTTTAGTTGATGAGGAAGGAGGGGTCTATACAGGTACTCCTGAATCAGGTGACAATACCTCCTTTCTTGGTGTTGAGGTGTCTTTGGAGGAGGACTCACATGAGTGCCTTTTGAGTTCGCGAACTCTCCTGTCAAACCAGATTTTGGTTCTTACCAAGACGGGAGCTAGGATTTCTGCCAGATCATCCTTCTCCTTTTTGAACCAATCCAAATCCTCCAAGGGAGTGTGTTTGACCACATTGTCATACTCATATGAGTACAGGTCAGAATTATCATCCTGGAGTCCCTCAGGAAGTTGGTACAGGTTAATCTCTTGAATTAATTGAAGAGAAAACCTGCCATAATGTCTCCTCCTTGCTTCAAAATCATCAGAACAATCAGCCTAATAGTCCTCTATGTCTGCCCTATGATGATAAGTGATTTTGATATTCTGCTCAATAAGTTTCTTCAAGTCAAAATAGGTTCTTGGCCTGAAGAAATGGATAGTGATGGGAGTGAAGGCTCTTTCTATGTTTTGAGCATCAAGAGCTATTTTACAGGTGTAGTTTCCCAAAGTGATGGGGAAGTGCAAGAAAATAATTTTCTTATCCCTACAGGTTCTGTGCAACTTGTCTAATTGCCTGCATACTTCTATCAAGGCCATTTTATCATTGCAGAACATGGGGAGCTTAAGAGGAGTGCTCTCATAGCCTGCAAGCCTGATATAGGAGAATTTCCTAAACTGGATGAAGTAGGCACCATATTTTGAAATCAGGTTCATGGCTTCATCGAAAAATCTTCTCGCCATGTCTCTCTCTAGAATCCTAACAATGTACATGGTGAAAGCATCATTCACCCTTCTGAAGTTGCGATTGCTAGTGTCCAGGGTGAACTGAGGGTAGTAGGCATATACGGGGTCACCCTTATGAGCATCAATGTATGAGAAGCCAAACCATTGCCTCGATGCTGCCAGAGTATACATCAAGTATGAAGTCATGTAAAATTTCTTTGTTTATTGTACATTGGACAGCTACTCTGCTAGGTTCATACTGATGATCTCTGCCCAATTGATATTCTGAGTTCCTTCGCACACTATATTGATAAGTGGGCACATCCAGAAATGGAACTCATTGGTAGAGGGTAAGCCCATGACCCGAGCTAGTAGGATTATAAAATCTGATAGTTCCTCATTGAAATCGGCATGGAACAAAACCTTGGATAAATGGGATGCCCCCTTTTTAGGGTTTTTGAGCTAGGACTTTGCCACCAGCACCTTGTATTTCTCACTGTCCTGATCGAAGAGGGCCTGTGCCTAGTTTTGAGAGATAACTATAGAATTTTCCATCTCTGGAATCCTTAGGGTAGTGCCAATGGTAGCAGCATCTAGCTTGGCAATGAGTTCTCCATGCACGTTCATTAGTTCGCTCGAGTCGGGATTGAAATGAGCTCCGCAGGAGAGTATTGTATCTACACACTATACTGAGATTGGGAAACCACCGGCGAATGCCAAGCTACTATCATTAATAATTTGTTCCATAGGAGAAGGGTTCGAGTCTTGTCATTCTTGCCCAGAAATCCCCAAAGTCAAGGTGGCGAACTTCACTGTCCCCGATATCGGGAACGACAGACTCGAGCGGTGAGATTTGCTTCTGACCTTGAAATTTAATCTTCATGTTGACAGTAATTTGAAAAGCAAGATTGTAGTCTGAACTCAAGGTGAAATTGTAGGGGAAATGGATACGTGCGCAGGAATTTGATCGCAAGGGTATGGGCAATAGATAACAAGAAAGAAGTGTGCAAAAACGCATAGGGGCAGTTCATTATATAGCCATTTGGGAGAGAGAAAGATGATTAATGCACATTAAATACACATCTACCAACTTAAAAAGCAAGATATTTGGGAAGAGTGGGAAAAATTAGCTCGGATGGCCTTTGGTTCATTTGGGACACATGGGATGCGAAAGCGCGATTCGGCCAAAACGGACGATGCGGGAAAAAGATGCACAAATGTTTTTGGGACATGAGGGAAAAAAGTATGTGGAGTACGCGATTCGGCTGAATCAGATGAAAAGTGAACATTTAGCCTGGGAAAACTTGTGTTACTTGGGACAAAAATTTCCAATGGGTGCGAAAGAGGTGGACTTCAAGTAAATCGGTCGATCAGTGAGCAAGGAGCTCGAATGAACTTGGGAAATTTGGGACAAAAATGTCCAACAGATCCGCAAATCACACAAAATGACCCAAAAAATGTAGATTCTTCCCAATTTTTTGACTTTTCACATTACCAGGACAACAGAAAAGGCGTTTAACTTAAAAAATTTCAATTTTGAACTTCTCAAAAGTAGGGAAATTTTGAGTGGACAACAGCTAGCTCCTTCTGGGGATGACTTGGCATAAGTTCAAAAGAATGAGACAAGGAAAGAATTTAGAAAAACTAGGGGAAGTAGACCAGTACCTTATCCATTGGGCCATGGAGTCAAAATTAAACCAATACAGAAGACAACACCCCAAACAAACAACACACAAAAACAAGGAAAGGAAAGGAGAACACACACTATACAGAATATACAAAGGACCTCCTAATCACCTATGACTTAAAAAATTTTAGGTACTACCCACTATAAGGAAGTGGGAGAGAAGAACCATCCATATAATCAAGGTAAAAAGAATTCTTACTAGTAAAGTGCCTGATCTTGAAAGGTCCGAGCCAAAGGGAATCAAACTTGCCATGGCTGCCACGAGGTTCATGCCTTTTATCCCACAACAAAACAATGTCTCCAACTCTGAAATCCCTGAACCTGGCCTTTTTATCAAACAAGACCTTTACTTTCTGTTGGTGAGCAGATATCCTATCAGCAACTTTCAATCTATCCTCATTCAATTTGTAAAGGTACATGATCCTTTTATCCAAAGAATCATTGAAACTGGTGTCCTCAATGGCTTTCATTAGATGCAAGGCTGGTAGTTCTATTGTTACTGGCAATTGAGATTCTACTCCGTATACTACTTGAAAAGGAGACATCCCAATGGCTCTCTTAGGCGTGATCATGTCTGCCCAAAGAGCATCATAGAGTTTCTTGTGCCAGTTCCTCTGGGACTCATTAACTAATTTCCTTATTATAGCCACCAGATTTTTGTTTGTCGATTCTGCTTGTCCATTCCCCTGAGGATAATAATCTGAGGAGTGAGCCAGGGAGATGCCATATCCATAACAAAAATCCATCATCTCAGTTGAAGAAAAATTTGAAGCATTATCTGTCACTATCTTGTTTGGCACACCAAACCTCACCAAGATGTTCTCTTTGATAAAACTGCATACTACTTCTGAAGTAGTACTCTTTACTGGAATGGCTTCTACCCACTTGGTAAAATAATATGTGGTGGTTAATACATGGGTATGACCAGCACTAGAAGAGGGATTAAGTGTTCCAATGAAATCTAAACCCCATTGTTGAAAAGGTTCTTCGATCACAACTGGTTTAAGGGGCAAAGAGGCCAACTTGGGTCTACCCATGAAAGTCTGACATGCTTCACATTTATCAACCCACTTTGATGCATCTCTAAACAAGGTAGGCTAGTAATATCCTCCACGAAGTATTTTATGGGCAGTGATAGTTGATGAATAGTTCCCCCCACATGCTTGATCATGAAAAGCTGAAAGTAGCTTCCTCTGTTGTTCCTTATCCACACATTTTAGGAACCTTCCATCTAATCCACGCTTGAACAAGGCATTTTCCCACAACACATATTGGGTTGATCTTAACTTAACAACTCTCTTCTCTTTGGCTGTCAAATGAGAGGGGCATTCTCCATAGGTGAGAAAATGTGTGATATCGGCATACCATTCGTCAATTGAGCCAAGAAACAGAATAGTAGGAAGATCAATTTTATCCTCTAATAACTCATGTCTAGCTCCTTCAGCGATGAGTTCACATAGGCATTTTCCATGGATGAGCTTGGTTGGTCTGATGTCAATGTCATATTCTTGGACCTTGGCTACCCAATTCCCTCTCTTGGATCCAAACTCTTGTTGTGTGAGAATGGACTTGATGGTTGTGTCTAGTTCAAACACTGTGGAGTGAGAGTTAAGAATGTAAAAATGAAACTGCTTGACCACTTTAACCACTACGAAAGCATGTTTCTCCATTATGGTGTATTTTAACTCATGATTTTTTAGAATGTAGCTCATAAATGCAATTGGGAGTTCATGATCATTAGAATCTTCTTGAGTCAAAATAGCAGCCAGGGTGTTATCCATGGCGTAGCAATAGATGATAAAATCTTTGCTGAAATCTGGACACGCTAAAACAGGAGTTTTAGCAATAGCCCTTTTAATACCTTCAAAGGCCTCTTTCCCTTCAGGAGACCAACCAAATGTCTATTTTCCTTTCATCATTTGAGAGATATTCAAAGTTAGCTCTGTGAAATCAGGAATGAATCTTCTTAGAAAGTTAATCTTACCAAAGAAAGAGTGTACTCCTTTCTTGCTGGTTGGAAGGGGAATTTGTTGGATAGCTTGAACTCACTCAGGATCAATTTTTATACCATCTTTGGAGACAACATGCCCCAATAATTTCCCTTCTGTGACACAAAAAATAGATTTCTTAGGATTTAAAGAGATCCCATGTTCTCTACATTTCAAAAGAACTGTTTCTAGATGCTGAAAATGATCTGCCCTTGTTTTGGAGAATATAGTCAAGTCATCAAGGTACATGACAATACACTTCCCTTTCAAACTTCCAAAGGCCAAGTCCATAGCCCTTTGAAAAGTGGCACTGGCATTAATGAGCCCAAAAGGCATCCTTTTGTAGGCAAAGGTACCCTAAGGGGTAGTGAAGGTTGTCTTGTGTTGATCAGTGGCATTAACTTCTACCTGATTATACCCTGAGAAGCCATCAAGCATAGACAACATTTTAGATCCTGTCACAGCTTGCAAGACTTGATCCATCATGGGAAAAGGATAATTTTCCTTTAAGGAAGCTTGATTCAGATTTCTGAAGTCAACACAGATACGAATCTCACCATTTTTCTTTCTAACAAGTACAATATTGGAAATCCATGTTGAATGGTGAATAGGAAAAATGATTTTGGCCTTTAATAACTTCTGTATTTCTTGAAAAATGGTTTCAGCTATCTTAGGATTGTATTGCATTTGTTTTTGTCTAAAAGGCTTAATCCCAGGTTTAAGAGGGATAAAATGTTGTATCTCCTTCGGTTGAAAGGATTTTAAATCTTCATAGGAATAAGAAAGGACATATTTATACTTCTTTAAAATATTAATTACCTTCTTCCTCTCATCTGGTGTATAAAATTTTCCAATGTTCATGAGTTTAGGGTTAGTAGAACTCCCAACATTAATTTTGTCATATTCAGCTGATTGTTGAGGTCCAGTAGAAGCTTTAAACTTTACATACCTGTCATGTTTGTCAAACAATTCTTCTAAACTCACCAATCCTTTTGGAATCTTGTTTCCTTTGAGTTTGATACATCCATCTTGATCTGCCTCTTCTTCTTTGATGGCTTCTTTGTTAAAGGGCACACTTTCACGAGGTAAATTATCACTTCCTTCAAAGTACAACTGTTCAAAATTATCCTTGAGTTCTAAGAAAGAAAGCAGGTGTTGATCATCATTGAAAACTTTCCAGTTACTTGCATTATTAGGTACACTGGGCCTATGGATCATCTCAATGGTAAACCTATCTTGGGAGAAGTCAGGATGAGGTATCAGCAATGACCCCGAGACTGCTAGTGAATCAACCCTGGTATTCTCCTCCCTAGGCACTGCTTCGATGGAGAAGGTGTCAAGAAATTCAATAGAGTCCCAAACCTGATTCCTGTAATGTTTCAACCTTCTATTCTTTACCTGGAAGAGGTTTCTAACTTGCTTGACAATCAGCTCTGCATCTCCACGAGCTAGAAGATTCTTCACTCCCTTTTCTTTTGCCACATGAAGCCCGAGAATGAGAGCTTTGTATTCTACTGTATTATTGGTATTTTCAAATTGCAACTTGAATGAGAAAGGATGAATCCTACCCCCAGGAGATACCAATATTACACCAGCTCCAGAACTAGCTGAAGAACAACTTCCATCAAACTCTAATATCCAAACACCATTAGGATCCTCAGGGGATATTTTGGGGAGTTGGATTTCTTCTGGAGACATAATCATATAGTTTCCATGCCCAATATCCTCATAAAGTATTTGTGCTTTGGGATCATCTTTTTTTGTACAATGTACTCAGACTACTTCTCTAGCAGTAACTTCTTCATTTTCCCATTAACAGGTATGAGGGCATGTGACCAATCCATTTGAATTTCTCCACCCACATCCTTACAGAAGTTCCTACTTAACAGCATCCCATATGAAGGAGGAATGTCTGCTACTAGGATAGTAGCTAAAACTTTCTTTTCAGGAAAAGTAGCAAAGGCTACTTGTGCATCCTTAATTCTTCCAACCAGGGGCACTTCTTTACTCTCCATGGAATAACAAGACCCATAAGTGCATGTGAGAGTTAGGCCTAAGGCATGGGCTACTTTGGTAGGCATTACATTGTCTGATGCCCCTGAGTCGATGATGTAATTACTGAGTCTATGGTTGGCTATAAGGAGTGTCACATAGAATGGTTTGATCTTGTCATTAGGTGAGGTGACAGCGGCTACCAGATTGGGTCGTGGTATAGAAGATGGAGTGGGTAAAAGGCCTTTAGAGGTAGTTTTAGAATGAGAATTGACAAAGTGAATCATTTTAGCAAAAGCCTTGGGATGGGTTTGATAATATTCAGCCTTTGAGATTTGAACCTTGGTCTTTTTCAGGTGATCAATAATATCGAAAGACCCAGAAGTGGATGGGATATCATCACTTGGGACTCTAGGCTTATCATTTTTAGGAGAAAAAGAAGTAACTTTAGTAGTAGAATTGACAAGACTCACCTTTGGTGTGGATGAAATGGGGATAGGAGATCCTCTTTTTATAATTACAGGGATAGTTGTTGGCTGCTCCTTAGATCTTTTGGTGGGTTGCATCACTTTCTCCCTCTGATTTGTTTGCTATCGAGTCATGACAACATATGATTTTCTATTCATGTCTGCTACTACTTCATCATAATAATCCCCTTCATCAATGCCTTCAGTAGTGAAGAAATTAACTCAAGATCCTTCAAGTTTGTCTATTCCATCATCAACCTCTTCAACAAATTCTTCACAATCTTCATGAACCTCTTCATCCTATGGTTCTTCAACTTCACAGGTTGCATTGATAGGGACTTTAATAGGAATTCCCTCAAGTGCTAATCTTGTCTGAGAAGCCGGCAGATGATTCCTGGGCTGAAAATTCCTCCTTAGAACATCTACATAAGGGGCGTGCTGGGCCAATTGTTTCTTAATGACGATGAGATCATTTTCAAGTTTTTGTACTAATGGATCAGTATTAGGTCCAAGAATGGAAGAGGAGGAAGAGGAATACTTGGATCTAGATGGGTTTCTCCTCAACTTTCCTGACATGATTAGATCATCTTCGACACTAACAACAAGATTTTGGTCTTCGAATAATGTTGCAAGATTAGCTCTTCTTAATGCATAACTAACTTCAGGAAATTGGGCATTCAAGAAGAAGCATTTTTGAATTTGATCTACAGGTTGAGTGTCTGGTGGAATTTTATTAATCAACTTGTTAAATCAGGCCACAAATTCTCTCATGGGCTCTTGTGATTCCTTCTTTATTTGAGAAATTTGAGCCAGCAAAGCATGCACGTCTTCTGCTGGTTTGAAACGGTTCTCAAACCTAGCTCTCATTGTGTTCCAGCTAGTGATAGCTCCGGCCGGAAGGTGATAGAACCAATCAGCCGCATTATCTTGTAAAGTCTCAACAAAAAGCCTTACGGAGACGTCTTCATGTTCAACTCCTAGAACTCCACATGCAACTATGAAGGCCGCGATGTGTTCATCAGGATGTACCTTGCCATCACCCTTGAATTTAGGAAAGTTCTTCTGATTACCTCTAGGTAATTCATGCAAAGGCTGAGGAAGGGCAAGAGGCCCAACACGATGGCCCCAAGGCAATGGTACTACCATTCTTGGAAAAATGGCTTGAAGAGGAACTGAAACACCAGCAAGAATCAGAGCTCGGAGATTAGGACTAATTTTCCCTGAAGGAATACCACTTATAGGGGTTTTTTTTTATAGGAGTGCTTGTTGAACGAGATTCTCTATTTATTGTTGTGGAAGGGAAAGGAAAACCCTGCTATTCCAAAATATGAAACTGAGAATCTTCAATACCAAGGGCCCTTCTCCCTCGAGTAAACCCTAGATTCACAAGATCAAAAGATGATCGATAAATGATTTAGGAACTGGAAAAATCTCCCCAGCGGAGTCACCAAAAACTGTTGGTCATAGAAAAATAACTTCAAGAAGAGCAACAGTCAGGGGACAAGAAGTCCCTCCTCTTTAGTGGGAGAGGTTCCCTTATTTAGAAATGAACCTATTTACATATGTACAAAGCATGGTTTCATTATGGAAGTTGGATATCATGAAAGTGTTTCCTAAATAGATCGTCAATTACAGAAGTACAGAGGAATCAAGATGTGGAAATGAGCAGAAAGGCACCATTCAGAATTATAGATGACAGATTAATTCCTTATGCATGCCAGAATACAACGAATTGGAATAAGATCATTTGTACCCACATTAATAAGATGAAATTCGAAAAGACACACAGTTCTATGAATAACATCTACAAGAATACAAAGCTTCTCAGCATAATGCAGACAAATGATCTAACAATATTTGATAGATAGCTTACGAATAAAAAGAATCAGATAGACAAAGAATGAAAAATCCTTCTGTATTGATTTCTTCATGATTTTTTTTACACTTTTAAAAATAAGCCAAGTTCCTTCCCCCCTTTACAATGGAAAAGAGAGACCATTATATAGTTTACAAAATAGTTACCTTTAGTAACTACTTCTTTTAACTAATGTTTAGTTAAAGGGCTGCTAATTGCAATACCCCAACTAATTACAATAAATCCAAGATGAAGAAAAGAAGAAAGGAGAAGAAGACAGGTGTTCATGATTGGGAGGGGCCCACTGATTTGAGGATCCGCTGTCTGAATCTTTTCAATGCCTCTGCTATGTCTCTGCCTCATGGGACCGATGTGTTGGCAGTGGACTGGGTCCAAAATCTGAGGCACTTCTCCATCTCTTTGTCAAATTTGACGTGCGTATGATGATATTTATTTGCTTCTTCAATAGCAGATTGGAGAGAGCAGATTTCCTTCATCTTTTCTTTTGAAATGGAATCCTCCTTGAACAAATTATCTTTGACAAAATCTCTGAATTGAGCTTTGATTTCTGACAAGGAGAGGGGTACACCAGAGGTCTCATCATGGAGGTGGCAATGTATGTCCTTGAAAGCAGATATTACCAAAGTCTTGAAGGCCTCACCCTTCTGCCAGCTATTTTTTAATTCTCCCAAAGCCTCTTCCAACACCTTGATTTTCCATTCCACACTGTATACCCATGACTTTGACAAGTTGTCCTTTGCATCATCGAAGACCTTGCTTTCCATTAGAATATTCTCATCAGTCTGTCCCATGAGGCGAAGGTCTACTATATAGCTGCTCCAAAGTTTGAGCTCTTTTTCTATATTTCCAATAGTGGAGGAGAGCTTCTGTTGTAGATTATTTGCATTCTTGTTGAGTTTGAAGGCTTCACCAATGAAATTCAATCCTGTAATGAGCATGTCATCCACCATGGCCTCCATAGCCCTTCCATAGATAGAATAGCTGTATATATCCTTGATACTCTGCACTTCATCTTGGCTGAGAATCACAGGTGGTGGAAGAGTAGCCAGTGGGGTAGGATCTAAAACCTTATCCTTAGATAACAGTGACTTGATGAAACCTGTAAGAACTTGAGCCTACTCCTCCAACTGCTCTATGGTTTGTTGCCCTTTCTCTACCCTCCCAATGACTCTGGTGACTGTTTCCTAAAGATTGTGGATCTCACCTTCAGGGGTAGACTCTCCCATGGGAATCCTTGAGAGCTCAAGGTCGGATGTTTGCAAATCATGCTCTAGCTTGTCTATTTTGGGCTTGGCTATCTCTAGGAATTGTTGGCCCTGAGCATCAGATACTATTCTGGAAGTAGTCCTGGCCTTCTTGGTGGGAGTAGGGGGAGTAGTGCCTAACAAGGCCACCACAACATCGAAGTTGGGTCCTGAGATCCGAGAAGAGGACTTTCTCTTCCTACTATCGACAAGAGGCTGCACCCATGCAAAAGAGGAGGAAGAAGAGGGTGGGGCAAGAGGACTGAGAGATAGAGAACTCATAGCACCTAGGGTGTGCACGGATGTTGCTTCTAGTTGAGATATGAGTGGGGTACTTGAGGCACTCGGGGCTTCTGGTGTAGAGGAATCAACGGTGCTTGGAAGTTTAGTGCTTTGAACCTCCTTTTCTTTATCTGTAGGAGCTTCTGGAGCGCTTGTAGAAACTGGCACTTCACTCTCCTCGCTTTCACTGAGAACAATAATGTTCTCTGGTCCTGAAGGCAATTCTGAATGCTTCCTTAGGGGATCTTCCTCCATAGGTTCCTTCTTAACTTCTTTGATTTTCTTCTGATACACTTGGGTGGATGAGGAAGGAGTGGAAGATGTAGGACCTTTAGTTGATGAGGCAGGAGGGGTCTGTACAGGTACTCTTGAATCAGGTGACAATACCTCCTTTCTTGGTGTTGAGGTGTCTTTGGAGGAGGACTCACCTGAGTGCCTTCTGAGTTCACAAACTCTCCTGTCAAACCAGATTTTGGTTCTTACCAAGACGGGAGCTAGGATTTCTGCCAGATCATCCTTCTCCTTTTTGAACCAATCCAAATCCTCCAAGGGAGTGTGTTTGACCATGTTGTCATACTCATATGAGTACAGGTCAGAATTATCATCCTGGAGTCCCTCAGGAACTTGGTACAGGTTAAGCTCTTGAATTAATTGAAGAGAAAACCTGCCATAATGTCTCCTCCTTGCTTCAAAATCATCAGCACAATCAGCCCAATAGTCCTCTGTGTCTTCCCTATGATGATAAGTGATTTTGATATTCTGCTCAATAAATTTCTTCAAGTCAAAACAGGTTCTTGGCCTGAAGAAATGGACAGTGATGGGAGCTAGGGCTCTTTCTATGTTTTGAGCATCTAGAGCTGTTTTACAGGTGTAGTTTCCCAAAGTGATGGGGAAGTGCAAGCCAGTAATTTTCTTATCCCTGCAGGTTCTGTGTAACTTGTCCAATTTCCTGCATACCTCTATCAAGGCCATTTTATCATTACAGAACATGGGGAGTTTAAGAGGAGTGCTCTCATAGCCTGCAAGCCTGATATAGGAGAATTTCCTAAACTGGATGAAGTAGGCACCATATTTTGAAATTAGGTTCATGGCTTCATCAGAAAATCTTCTCGCCGTGTCACTCTCTAGAAGCCTGACAATGTACATGGTGAAAGCATCATTCACCCTTCTGAAGTTGTGATTGCTAGTGTCCAGGGTGAACTGAGGGTAGTAGGCATATACAGGGTCACCCTTATGAGCATCAATGTATGAGAATCCAAACCATTGCCTCGATGCTTCCAGAGTATACATCAAGTATGAAGTCATGTAAAATTTCTTTGTTTGTTGTACATTGGACAGCTGCTCTGCTAGGTTCATACTGATGATCTCTGCCCAATTGATATTCTGAGTTCCTTCACACACTATATTGATAAGTGGGCACATCCAGAAATGGAACTCATTGGTAGAGGGTAAGCCCATGACCCGAGCCAGTAGGATTATAAAATCTGATAGTTCCTCGTTGAAATCGGCACGGAACAAAACCTTGGATAAACGGGACGCCCCCTTTTTAGGGTTTTTAAGCCAGGACTTCGCCACCCGTGCCTTGTATTTCTCACTGTCCTGATCGAAGAGGGCCTGTGCCTGGTTTTGAGAGATAACTATAGAATTTTCCATCTCCAGAATCTTTAGGGTAGTGCCAATGGCAGTAGCATCTAGCCTGGAAATGAGTTCTCCATGCACATTCATTAGTTCACTCGAGTCGGGATTGAAATGATCTCCGCATGAGAGTACTGTATCTACACACTGTACTAAGATTGGGAAACCACTGGTGAATGCCAAGCCACTATCATGAATCATTTGTGCCATAGGAGAAGGGTTCGAGTCTATCATTCTTGCCTAGAAATCCCCAAAGTCATGGTGGAAAACTTCACTGTCCCCGATATCAGGAATGATAGACTCGAGTGGTGAGATTTATTCTTGACCTTGAAATTTAATCTTCATGTTGATAGTAATTTGAAAAGAAAGATTGTAGTCTGAACTCAAGGTGAAATTTCAGGGGAAATGGATACACATGTAGGAATTTGATCGCAAGGGTATGGGCAATAGATAGCAAGAAAGCAGTGTGCAAAAATGCATAGGGGGTAGTTCATTATATAGCCATTTGGGAGAGAGAAAGATGATTAATGTGCATTAAATACACACCTACCAACTTAAAAAGCAAGATATTTGGGAAGAGCGGGAAAAATTATCTTGGATGGCCTTTGGTTCATTTGGGACACATGGGATGTGAAAGCGCAATTCGGCCGAAATGGGCGACGCGGGAAAAAGATGCACAAATGATTTCCGGACATGAGGGAAAAAAGTACGCGGAGTACGTGATTCGGCTGAATCAGATGAAAAGTGAACATTGAGCCTGGGTGAACTTGTGTTACTTGGGACAAAAAGTTCTGACGGGCGTGAAAGAGGAAAACTTCGGGTAAATTGGCTGATCGGCGAACAAGGAGCCCGAATGAACTTGGGACATTTGGGACAAAAATGTCTGGCAGACCCGCAAATCACACAAAATGACCCAAAAAACATAGATTCTTCCCAATTTTTTGACTTTTCACATTACCAGGACAACAGAAAAGGCGTTTAACTTAAAAATTTTCAATTTTGAACTTCTCAAAAGCAGGGAAATTTTGAGTGGACAACAAAACCCACAAGCGAGGATTATGTGGGACGACGTACACACCAACAGACGTGTGAATGACAACATGAAGAGATCTCAGGAGGAGCGAGCATCAACCGAATGTGCATGCAAAGATTTGAAACACAGGAAGAGCCTGGTTAAGCCATAAAACTCTCCTCTATCTCATATATCAAATGGGGTGTACATATAGGAGGTGCTGAGTAACCCCCAATTCTACAATCATTGCAACTCAAGTAGAGAGGGGGAGTTACATTCCCAGAATAGAAGTGTAACTCCCAATGATGTATATGAAGCACTGATGCACTGACGTGCTGACACACTGATGTGTAAGGGAATCTCATAATGACCCCTAAATGACACATGGACCTACGATATCACCTAAGTGAGATGACTCACCTAATGATGTGGAAAATACACACACCAACACCCCCACTTCATTGTAACTTAGGATGAGGCGGCAAGTCAGAAATGAGAAATGGGTCCCGGCACAAAGCCTGATGAGGTACCCATGTACAAGAAGAAGTCCCAAGAAGTGAAGGAAAACCCAGTGGGAAAAACATCCACCAAAAGAGAACAAGACACTCTCTAATCTAAGAAAGATGCCAAATATGGGTCCCGGCCATAGACGAACCTGAAAGGGTACCCATGTACAAAGAGGCAATCTCTCGAAAAGAAGAAGAAAAGAGAAGAAGAGGGAGATGAGAGGAATGCAGAAGATGCCATGGAAAAATTTGAACTCTGCAGCTCTAGGAGGTCTCCCAGAAGAATTTCGATGATGAGATCCTCTACCTCTAGACTGAAGAAGAGCCACCCGCAACAAATTATGTACTTGCCCTTAGGAAGGATAGAAATGATGTGCAGGAAGTCTGTTCACTCCACAAAGGAAATTGAAGGCAGCAACATGAAGAACTCTGAGTTTGGTGCACGAAAGTGTGACATAGGTCTAGCGAGTGAGTGCCAAGGAACTGAAGGTAATGCCACATGCGTAGAACTGTCAGAGTGGAAAAGAGGAATACCCATAGAAAGGATGTCCAAGTGATGTGAAGGGAACAAAACATCCTCCACCAAAAAAAAGGGATCCATAGCTGAGGGTGGATCAATGAAGGTCTCTGGAAATGTGGAAGTGACATGATTCCTGGAAGGGGAACTTCCAACAATAGAGATGATGAAATCCTCTAAAAAACCTGTAGATGGATGAGGGACTTGTAGTGCATCACAAGTAGACTTTGCGAAAAGAATACTAAGGTCAGGTAGATACTCATCCCAATGATGGGGCTCAACAAATAGAAGAGTGATGTAAGATAGGTATGAGTCATCTAATGAAGGTAGAGGAGTGAAAGGGGCCTCACACACTAGAAGTGGAAAGAAGGCTGGTGTAATGACAGTGTGAGGCTGAGTAGAAGACTGCTCAATATCTGATGAGATGTGGGGGGTGACAAAAATGTCTGGAATAGTGAGAGAAAGAGGAGAAGAGTCCTCTGTAGTACTCTCAACATCAGAATTGGGTGCACAATCCTCGTCATCAGAAGTAGAATCAAGCAAGTCTATGTCAGCAAAACTATCATCACACGAAGAAGAGGAGATAACTGAATCAGTAGAAGGAACAACAACTACATTATGTGAAGGGTCTCCATAGAAGGACTAAAGAATGCTCTAGACATGGTGGGGTGGATCTGAGTCTACCATGTGAAACCAAAGAGAACGAGAGACATGCATCATCATGTGACCAAAGACATGGTCACAAGTGTCGAGGAAGTCTTCTAGATGACGATGATCAGCGGGTGTAGGAATTGGCCCAAGCAAGATGGGTAAAAGACCCTCATGGGTGAAGTAATGTTCCATGGAAGCACGCCAAGCTGAATAGGTCTCTCTCTCAGTGAGAAGTGGCAGAGGCTGTAAGGTGATCCTATGATTCTCATGTTTAGAAAGAGCACTCTCCATGATGAAAAATCCAATATGCACAAAAGCAAGATGTCAGACTCGGCTGATAATGCATCTGCTTGTGTAGGCCCGAGAGTACAAGCAACCCCCCTAGAATGTGGAACTTTATAAAGTAGTGCATTTACAAAAATAACAATATCATCACGTAAAGTGTGAGAAATCATGTAACTTTGACTAAAGAAGTGCTAAAAAATGAGCTACAAGTCAAACATTATGGCATTAAAATGATTCCCGCAACTGATGGAAAATGCCACTAAACATTACAAACGCATTAAAAAATTACACGAGATGGGTGAAAAGGGTATTGTGTGACTACTCATTGGAAATGACATCAAATTTTAGGCATAGTTTGTTTTGATTACGAGGGGGGATTATCCTCCTGCCAACCCCATACCTCGCCCTCCATCTTTGTCACTCATAGGAGGGGATTAAATTACAAGCCAAAAATAGCCTAAATGATTATTACATGCCATGGAATGTTTTTTGACCTCAAAAAATTAAAAAAGAGGTTTGTTTTAACCACCAAACAAGTCTAAAAGGTATGCATGGGTCCCACATTTGGAATGGCTGGCTGAGAGCCCACGTGCTTGGAAATCGCCTAGAGTGCTGCAAGACTATGGAAACATCGTTGGAGGCCTACAGGCTGTGTGGGAGGTGCTGCAGCCATGTGAGGGAGCAGATGAGATGCCACGAGTAGGAGTAGAAGTGTTGAGCTAGTTGTGGGAGCATTGAATGGTTGTGGGAGCTCCAAAAAATGTTTTCCAATGTAAAGCAACAAAAAATCATTTTTCAATGCATTTTTGAACCAAAATCAGGTTGCTAGAGTTTCTGGTGGTTTTAGGAGTCCACGTGCCAAGTGTTTGAATGTAGCAAAGGAAGAAACCGCTAGAGGCAGGTTGGATTACAACGCAGGATCCAAAAAAAAAAGCAGAGTGGAAAAAAAATGTTTTCCAATGCAAGATGAATGTGCTACGTTGATAGACAGCTTCAATTCCTTTTTTTGACATTTTTGATAGCAACCTCAACTGCCATGTTCTGGGAACCGCTCAAAAAAGTAGGATTCCTCACTGAGATGAAGCTCCAAATATAACCACTGAACTAAAGATTCACATGAACAACACCATGGGAAAGAGTAGGGAGTGGGATGTTGGACTGCTAAAACTCAATGTAGAAACAACCAGCAAAAGAAAACATCCAAATTGACCCACACCCAACCAATGATAGAGATGCCAAACCATGAAATGGAAAGCTAGAGGGTAAGTGCACATGCAACTATGAGTCGTGGAGGAAGTGCAGGTGCTAGAGGATGCTACGAGCCAAAGATGGAGAGAGCAAGAGGCAACAAAGAACCACAAAGACCATGCAAGGGTCGCAAAAATATGAATAGTGAGCAAGAAACACTGAAGAAGCAAGATTCTGAGTGGTCGAAGACTATCCAAAACCCAAACAAAGCAAAAATCCACGAGCACTCGAAAACCAAACCATGAATAACCCAAACAGAGGTATGAAGCCTAAATTAGTGCAAGTAGAGCATGATTGGAATTTCCTTTATGACACGTGCTGCAAGATCTGGATATCATGCCGGAAGCTAGAAAACATGCAAAAAAATGCCAATGAGTGCACAGATCCATAAGATCTACTCTGATACCATGAAAGAGGGTTTAAAACCCACAAGCGAGGATCACGAGGGATGACATGCACACCAACGGACGTGTGGACGACAGCATGAATAGATATCGGGAGGAGAAAGCATCAACTGAATGTGCATGCAAAGATTTGAAACATGGGAAGAACCTGGTTAAGCCATAAAACTCTCCTCTATGTCATATATCAAATGGGGTGTACATATAGGAGGTGCTGAGTAACCCCCAGTGGTGTAATCATGACAACTCGAGTAGATAGGGGGAGTTACATTCCTAGAATAGAAGTGTAACTCCTAATGACGCATATGACGCACTGACATGCTAACACACCAATGCATAAGAGAATCTCATAATGACCCCTAAATGACACATGGACCTACGATCTCACCTAAGTGAGATGACTCACCTAATGATGTGGAAAATACACACACCAACAACAAATACCTCTTTATACAAGAGAATATTATGTGTGTGATCATCATTAGGGATTTTCTTTTGGTTAAATGAGATGTGCTTATCTGGTGCAATGTTTTCCACTACGACTTGTAAATGTGAAGGGTCAAAGTCTAATGGCACTCTTGACCCTTGGAGAGTTTTATATAGGATGTCCATATGTACATTCGATATTTCAAGAAGGTACAAGATTGAAATCTTGGAAGATGTCTTCTCAAGTTACTCTAAGATGTTGTACTGGCCTTCCTGAGGGGTAGACAAAGGAGGTTTTGAGATTATGAGATGAGAGAACCTTGTTACCACAGTGCAATATTTTCTCTTGATCTTAATGGTATTCACAAGCTCATTAGAAGAGCAAATACATCTAATGAGTGAGTCGTAATGATTGTTATAAATTTTACTATATAGATAGTTTGTGGCTTTGTAACTATGGGATGACTCTCCCTGATCTGACTTCTTCCCATCCATTTTATCATGTTTAGGGAATGTTTCTTTTAATATCCCCATCTTTTAATTTGGCGCCTGATTTCTCTCTGGTGCATCAAATTCTATCTTTCCATTATCAATAAGATCTTCAATGAAATGGAAAAATCTTAGGCACTTCTCTATCTTTTGTCCCTTTACACGATGAAAATCACAATATTCATGCTCTTTATAACGTGAAGGTTTAGGATCATTTTCATCAAAGGGTTGTGTCATAGGATAAGTCACCATGTGATTTGTATCCAATTATTTCAAGATTGCAGATAAAGACTCGTTAAGAGGATTGAATGTTCTATGCTTGGCTGGTGGTTGGATTAGCCCTTTGGTCAGTTTTAAAGGTTGACTAACTTGGAATGCTTGTATACATTTGGAATCCATGATTCCATCTCCTACCACATTCTTTTTTTTGTTAAATATATTTGGATTATTTGCCCATTTGGTAGATTGATTATTCTTGGAAGATGATTTGATTGTTACTTTTGCAATGAGGGCCTTTTCTATTTGTATGCACTTCTTGATGACCTCTTTAAAGATCCATACACAATGTATTTATAAATGAAAAGCAATATCCAAGTTTAAATTTGGTACAAATATGCTAACAAGTTTCTTTTCACAGATTGAGCAAGGGAAGCAACTAGCTATCCCTTGTCATCTTCGTAGGAAACTTACGAATGTTTCATTTAGACATTGTTTGGTGTTACATAAGTCTACCATGGTTATGTGACTTTCCATGTTGTATGAGAAATTTCATATAAACCTCTCTTCCAGTTCAGGCCATGTGAAAATTGATCCACGAGGTAAGCGAGTAAACCATTCTAAGGCTTTTCCTCCTAGGATTTTTGGCAAGAGTTGTATGAGGTAGTTATCATTGTAGGTCACTTCTTTGCATGCCATTGAAAAATATTTCACATGATCACATTGATCACCTTTCCCTCTATAATTGTCAAATTTTGGCATGTCAAATTTCTTAGGAAAGGGTTGAAGCAACATATCCTTATCAAATGGATTGGGACATAACTCTTCGTATTGATACCTTTTTTATTTCCCCCATTACTTTCTTGAAGGCTTGTGAGTGTTTATTTCATATATTTTAGTTCTTATGAAAGAATTTTATCTTTTGTGGGAGAATCTGGCATATACACATGGCTATATTTTGACATTCCTCCTTGGTTTTCTATGTGAAGCTCACTATATTTATCCTTAGGTTTCTCTCGATGTACATTTTTTTGTTTCTTTTTATACATGAGATGTCAGTAAAGGTAATTGTCAACTAAGGTTATGAATTTTTTCTGATATAGTGACTTCTTCCTCATGAATTTCTTTATCATTTTCATCGCATGGGGGTTGTTCCAAATTTTCATGTTCTATTCATACTCTATGTGGCATCTATATGAATGGTAATTTATAACCCACCATGTTTTTTTTCTACATTTGATGTGGAAGCATGTCCATGTGCTAAAATTTCATCCATGTTAACAAGAAGTGGTTCTTCCTCATTAGACTCATTTTTAGGTGGATTAGTTTCATGTTCTGTTGGCATTCTAACACCTAATTCCAACACTCTCGCAGGTACCCTATATTTTTTTTATGAAAACAAATTCATCTAATAGGGCAGGGTAAAAGTCAAACTTTGTGTGTGGTGATCTTGCTTCATCACCACTATGATCTATCATCACTTATACATTTTTTGTGGAAAATAGAGGCCCTAAATCATGACCAATAAAGGGATTTTACCCTTATTTTTTGGATTTTTCCCATGCTTATTTTTCAATTACTTTCCTTTTACCTCTCAGACTTGTTTTGTGGGCCATGACGTATGAGAAATTACCTAAGATGTTTTGAATTTTGTTAAAAGGTATTTATCAACCTAAGTGGAAGTTTACAGATGTCAAAGAATTTTAATGGTTCAAAGGATGATTAATGTCAAAGAATCAATGTGTCAAAGTGACTGTCTTAAAAGAATAATTCAAAAATAAAAAACAAGATACAATCACACAATGCTCATTTTAGACCAGTCAATCAACATGTCGTACTTCCTAAGTTTTTTCTCAAATGGTAGTTGGTTTTTAAGATGGTTAAAAAAATGTCACAACTTATGTCAAGTTCAAACAAATGAAAAATACATAAGTAATAAAAACAATTCAATACATCCCCCAAATAAAGTATACTAAAAGCGAGATTGAATTCAATGAAGACCTATATATCAAAAGTGGTAGTTACGATTGTGAGCAACACAACAATACCACTAAGATATGTTAACCAATTTTTTTAGAAAATTAAGGTATTAATATAAAAACTATATTGATATAACATTTAAAAATAGTAAAAATCAACACTTTTCAAAATTGAGCTAATGTTTGAAAACAAACTAATGCTAGAGTAAGGAAATTTTTAGTGGAAATTTTTTGTAATCTCGTAAAAAATGAGGATTATGGAAATTTGAATTGACGAATATTGTTTGATTCATAGATGACTTATTCACTAAACAATTTGATTAATATGTCCCTTATACTATTCATTTTTCCTAGATTTTACACATAAATAAGATCTTATGAATGTAATTCACCACCATTTCTAATCATTTCATGTAGATATTCACTGAAGTAAACATAAGCAACCTCTCAGCCATCTAACTTAGAGTCATCCAACCCTAAGCCATCCAACCATCGAGTCTTCCAACCCTAAGTCGTCTAACCCTTGACCTTAAAATCCCTAATTCCTCTAACCCCTTAACCATCCAACACTTATCCATCCAACCCTTTACCATACAACCATGACCGTCTAACCCTAAACTGTCCAATCTCAAAGCCTTCAAACATAATATTCGTCCCTAAGTAGTCATGGATACTATAAATCAGGGTAAGAAGGATACTAATTCAGCCAATTAAAAAAAAGGTGCAAATACTTTTCTTTGTTATTTTGGAAAATAACAAAAAACGAAGGGGATTTCTGCATCAATTGAAAATATCAATATGTGGCATGTGTTATTTATAGGTTATTTAATCTCATAGTATTTAATAATTATGTTTTTCATACTACTCTTGGAATTGTTTATACTATGTAAAAAATTAATTCTAGATAAAATTAATACTATATTTGTAACCATTTTATATAATTATATGCATACATTTCAAAAATTCCTTCACACAATAATCAATTTAAAGATATCAATGATCCATTATATGTTAAGGAAAACATTATGTCCCTTGATGACATATAAGTACAAGAAAATTCATCAAATTCTCATGATACGCTGGTAGAGAAAGCTTCTACTCCAAGGTCTCTTTTGAGAAAAAGGAGACATGAAAATCAAGATATTCCTACTGAGATCCTAGATTCATATGTTGAACCCCAAGAAAAAAAAAAGTCAAAATAAAGAGGTCAAACTGGAAAATTGGAAGGAAACTCTAGTTTGAATGGGCTACAAAATATCCATTTATTGAACATGTATACACTGAAAATGGTAATGATGTTCCAACACAATGTCGATGAAAAATATGTGGTTGGAAATAGGGGAAGGATCACACGATGCAACTTAAACTAGACACAATTGAAAAGCATTATGGGAAAATATGCATTTCCCAAACGTAAAAGGATTGCAACATAGTCAGAACGCATAAATGGAAAGATACAAAAGAGTGTCTACATGTAAATTACATAGAATAATATGAAAAGGAACAAAAACATATGAAATATTTGAATGAAAAAGGTGGGACCATAGTAGCAAGATTTAGAAAATCTATGAAGGTAGAAATGCATGCAAAAAGTATTCATTTTGCTACCATATTCCATATATTGAAAAGGGGAAGACCAATGTCATATTTCATAGAAAATAATTTTTTTTATAAGGTTATTGGTCTATAGAACATTCCTCAATCTCATTGGTCACATATCAGCTGCTAGGAAATTGAAAAATGTCTATCTCTAGTAGAAAAGGAGGATATGAAATTATGTGTTATAAAGGATAAGTATATTTCCCTTTCAATAGATGAGGTTACTGCAGTTGATAATACTTCATGGATTTGTATTCATGTTTACACATTTGCTTATGAAATAAGAACTCCACACCTCTCAGCAATTCATAAAATGACTGAGAATTGTAATTCTGAAAATATTTATAAATTGGTGGTCTCAAATCTTAAGGATGCCATCGTAATGGATGACTTTAGCATTGTAACAAAAATATTTTTTGTTGGAACTAATGGTGCAGATGTAATGTAAGGAGCCAAAAATGGTCTTTGTGTTAGAATATAGACAATTTTTTCTCCGTATATGGTTTTTGTCCATGTTATGGCTCACAGAATGAATATGGCATACAAAATTGTGAGCACATTTTAAAATGTAGCTAGAGTGGAGGAATTGATACGTGAGTTGCATGCTTATTATTCTAGCAGTCCAAAGAGATTTTTTGAATTTCAAAAATTTACAATTGGACTGACAGAGGGAAAAAAATTCTCAAAGATGTAGATACTAGATGGATATCTATGTATGAACATGCCTATAGAATATTTGATGAATATCCTTCATTGACTGGATTTATGTATAAATACTGTAGGGATGTAGATAAATCTAAAGATCTATTATGTCATCTAATAGACATAAAAACTTTACTCACACTCTGTGGTTTTTTTCCCCTGTTGAGGGATCTTAATATCTTAACGAAGCATGCACAAGACCATTCTTTCTACATAACAAAATTCATAAGACTCAGATGATGTGTGTGTTGGAGTCTCAAAATTTTATGTACTTCTGATGGGAGTTTTTAGGGTGCTTCTTTTGAAAACTAGAATGCATTGACAGATTTGAAAAATACCATTTGCTTCTTAAAATATAATATACATGATCATCTTTATATAACAACACATTGAAAAGAGATTCCACTTCATATGTTCCAAAAATGTGTTGATATGGCTATCTCAAAAATAGAATAAGTAAGAGTGACATGGAATTTATATGATGCAATATTAATGGAAACCATGAATAATTTTAGAAATATATCTGATTCGTTAGCTTAAGAGATCTAGGAAAGATTAAAAAATGATAAAATAATTAAAGCAATGAGAGTTGTAAATCCGCAGTTTTTGAATTTGTCTTACGGAAAACCTTATACGTCTATCATTCCTTTATTTGTCAAAAACATGAGTGATCTAACTGACCATTTATTTGAGACTTAAGATATAAACAGAGTTTTTGTAGAAGGTATTTTACAAATAAAAATATGTAGTTTCATGTCAATGGATTTTGCTAATACTATGATACGAAAAGTTAAGCTTCTAAAAAACCCACAGGATTATGGTGTCATCGAAAGGATTTGGAAGGATGTTTTTTGTAGTAGTATTCTAAGTGAAGGTTTGAGTGAGTATATTAAGTTGTATAAACACTGTCAAACTATTATTCTGGGTTTTGTGGAAGATGAGAGGGTTTTCAGTGCACTATCCTTTTTAAAGTTGAAAGTTTGAAACAGATTGGAAAGGAATCTAGAAAGTTTTCTTAGGTTGTATGTATCACGTTACTTAGTGGAGTCTTTCCCTTATGATAGAGCACTCAAATTATGGAATTCACTAGTAGAAATAAGAGGAGTTAGTAATATTCTATGTGACCTAGGGGATGGAGACACAACCACAGATAAGGTTACAATTGATCTCAAAGAGATAAATGAAATTGTTGATCTAGGACTGTTTCAATTCACATAGATTTCATTACAATAATTTAATGTAATAAATTATAACTATTGATGTATTTCATACATAGATTACAACTTTCAATAAATACAATATTATATTTGTCTTTATTTTATCCATTTCCACTGGAAAATGTCACTATCATTTTCAATTCTCCCATTTTTTTTTCTATATTTGGTTTTTAAACTTAAATAAGGAAATATCTATCTTTTATATCTATTAATTGATTTATTTTACATCTGCAAGAAATCAGAAATGTAAATATTTTAAACAAACAAAATCAAGTAAATTTAAGCAACATTTATGTAACAAAGAGACAAAAACATCATTTGTATTATGTGGAAGTCGAATAACAATATATAGTTACAATTCCAATTCCAAAAGTACTCTTGAAATCGTTCTCTCATGCGGCGGATTACTTTATGAAGAAAGTAAATAAATTCATAAAGATTACAAAAAGGGGGTTGTTAATATATTTCAAAGATTCCAAAAAAGTTTTTTCATAGAAGGACACATTACAAGGTCATCCTCTTTTCTACCTATGATTTTGAATCATAGTTTTCCTTACATCTGCCACAAGAAATAAACACAAAAAAATGGTTGTCCACTATCTTTTAATTCCTAAGCCAATTTTGGAATTGTGACAACATAACCATCACATGGTGAACTTCACTAACATATTGAATTTTTTATGTAGCAGGATAAGCTTGATCTTTTTCTTGCATTAGAGGTGGAGGAATATTTCATGTCTCTAAAAAGCAATCTACTATAAGTCATGATGGCTACAAATCTCGTGCTATGGTATTGATATTTTCAAAAATATTTTATTCCTCTCTAGCTACATCTCATGCTAACAAAAATGTTTCATCTTTGTTTGTCTTTTCCTTTAGTAAGACTTCTTGATCCATCTTATGCTCTATGATTATCCTTATCAAAGTATTATTTTGTTTATTTATTACTAGGAGTTTTTCCTTAAACTATACAAATGAATTTAGGATTTTGTGGGCATTCTTTAAATGTGTTTCAAATACAACTACTTATTTCTTTAAATTTTCATATTTTTTCTGCAAAATAGAAATATAAAAGTTTTAGTCTATTCGATAAGTTAAAAAAATATATTGCAGTTCTTATAATATTAGGATTTTGTATGTAAAACATAAAGCCCACTCACCAACTATTTTTCTTTTTCTATATTTTATATTAAAACATTTGTCTTGTCTTTAGCCCATTTGTTGTAGTAAGGCTATGCTTCAACATTCAGATTCTCCAACCCTTTTTAACATTATGTCTATAATTTCATCATTGTAATTATCAATATAGGAAACTATCCTTGATTGAGCTTTATTTAGCAAAACATCCTACCTTGCCAGTTGGCTATCTAGGGAAGTGAACAATGAATTCCTTTGAGCGTGATTATGGTATCTTGTATTTATTTCTTTTATCAAAACTTCATCTCTCCTCTTCCAAGACTGCACCAAATCCCCTTCATACATTACAACCTCTTGAATTTTTCTCCTATACTACCTAATATCATATTTTATAATATAAAATATGTCTTTTCATCATCTATTTGTGGAGCATTTCTTGGAGGAGGAGAGTCACTATCTTGTACTTCATGCACATTTCTTTATGGTTGTGGTTGTGGTTGAGGGGTAGTATATTGAATCATATCATGGGTGTCAAAATAGTTTCCCTTGTCAACATCTCCAGTATCGAAGCCCAAATACTCCTTGTTAAGGGTGATGTTGTATAAAATGTCTGAGGCCATTACACTTAAAATACCACCTAGTGAGAGTCTAGTAAATTATGTGGTTATAGGATGAACTATTCCAGCTGATTCTACAGGAAACCTTATATTCTTTCCTAAGGATCTTATTTTTTTCGGACTGTATATATTGGTGGTATTGGTGGCCTCCTTTTAAGTGGAATGTGCTTAGAAGATATATTACCTGGAAGAAGCAAACAAAAAATTGTTACAAGCCATTATACGGTTAGGCCTTGTAAATTCTAAAAAGTAGTAACGAAATAAAACATGATAAATATTAAATATTATAATTTACCTTGCATGTTTTGAGACGCAAGTATAACATTTCGATCATGACCATCAGAATGAGTTTGATCATCATCACCAATTTCAATAGTTTCTGAATACAATAAATGCAAAAAAGAATAATAGAAATATTAAAATATAATACTTCCTACATAATCTATATTAGTTTTTTTAATTAGTTAATTATATCAAAATAAAACTTCATAATAGTAGTTAAATGTGATGTTAGACGTGATGCACATAGCAACCCCCTAGGTCACTTTTGATGAGGAGCTCTTACTAGTGTTGATTCTATTGAATCCATGTTAGAATCAATAGAGACCTCTGTAGGGGATTTACCTCGAGTAATTATCTCCTTATGAGATGTTGCATCTATAATTATTCTCTACAAAAGAAAATCTTACAATTATTATTTATTGAAAAATATTGAATTTGAAATCATTATAAAAAGAAAACTTTAAAAGTTAAAATTACCTATTTTTCTTCAAGTTTGAGACCAATCATTTTATCATTAATTGCAGTTGGAATTTTATCTTTCTAAAATTTGTAGAACACTTCTTGATAAAAAGCAAGAATAAAATTACGATAAGAGAATACAGTTTTGGATTTATCAGATTGATTGGCATTGCGGGCACGAGAGATATTTTTTTTAGTCGGTTGGACAAATATGTACACTAATTGAATTATTGACCTGCTAGTGTTCATAATAAATATTAAACTACCCAATACAAAATGTCTACAAATATTTCCTGTATTACAATTCTTTCCTGAAAAATTGATGCAACTACAAGAAAGAATTAGTTTGTAATTCCTTGTAGAAGAAGGCTTTATGATGAATGATTAAGAGGAGCTACAATAACAGAAAAAAATTTAGAGGCTTGGGTGGTGCAAAAATTTTAAGAGAAAAATAATTTGAAAATAATAAACTTACCATCAACCTGCACATTGTAATGAGACTTCAAAAACATTTTCTCTTCGTCTGTGAGGAAAACCTTTGTACTAGCGGGTGACTTATTTTCGACTGGTAACCCAATTAACTGATGTACGTCTGCAGGCTCAATTGCGAATGAACTTTGATGATTTCTTGGATGCATGAGGAGAATGGAAAATTTTCCATCATTCTTGTTGTAAGAGGTGAGAAGGTAATCAAGCACTAAAGTATCAGTATTGAATTGGGGCATGCCCACAAGCTCGGTAAATTCTTATTTTTCGAGCCAATCCTTTTGTGTATCTTTTGATTTTATTAGGGATATAAGCTATGGGTATTTTTTGTATTTCAAATTGTGTGTAGGAGTAGATGTGGTGCTTTCCATTATTGAAATTTGGGAGAACTTTTAAAATTGGAGAGCTTAGAGCACTGGAATTTTTCATAGAAAAGTTAAGAAATGAACCTTGTAGGGGTATTTATAGGGTTTTGAATGGGTCAAAGGACACATGGTGGAAAAAAATTGGCTATCAAAGGCAGCCATCCAACCATTAGATGTCCAACCCCTCAACTGACGAACCCACCATCTAACCCTTAGCCGTCCAACTCCTTAAATGTCCAACACATCAACCATCCAACCCACCCATCTAACCTTTAGCCATCCAACCCCTCAACCGTCTAACCCATTAACCATAAAATCCACCCATCAAACCCTTAGCCATCCAACCCCTCAACCATCCTACCCACCCATCCAACCCTTGTTCGTCAAACCTCTCAACCATCTAACCCACCCGTCTAAGACTTTGTTGTCTAACCAACCCATCCAACCCCTTAATCATCTAACCCACCTATCAAACCCATTAACAGTACAACCCACTCATCCTAACCCATAACCGTCTAACCTAGATGTTCAACCCTTAGCCTTCCAATCCCTCAACCATCCAATCCAACCGACCAACCTTCCCACCCAACCTACATGCTAACCTTCTCGGCCTACTTTACGAAACAAGTGAAAATTGCTCTCTACAAAATAAAATTTTCCACAAAACATTTTTTCATAAATTCACCAATGATTTGAAAGTTGATTTTTGAGATTCGCCATAATTTATAAACTAATTTTTCAAAGGGATCTTCTTAAAATAAACCTTGTGTTATAATATACCAAGGAATTGTTATAATGCATGTAGCATAATGTTACAATCTAGATACTTAGACCAAGTTTGTAAGAAACAAGACGTAAGTATCACAATTGTTTCGATATAATAAAAGCAAGATAATAGTTCAATGGAGAATCAAGATGTTGAATCATGCCTAACTATGATTGATGATCTTGACTTGGGTATCAAGATCAAAAAATCTACTAATGATATGAAAATTTCACCATGTACTCTAGACGTTTAATAACTCATCCGCAAACATGGATGAGAGTGTAAACAGATACAAAAGTGGGGGATACAGTCAATTATTTACACAAGGGTAGTCACTCTTCTCTTGATCAACAAATTGTAAAAATAAAGTGAAGGAAGTAGATCAATTTGGGTTGAAGATATTTTGGCATCACTTCAACAGACTTGTGCCTCACCTTAGGATGAGTGAAAAATTAAAAAAAATTAATGCTTCACAATATTCGTGATGAATGATGCACCATTTTAACTTTAATGGGTTCTCCTCTTGTTCGACAAAAAATATTTTGATTCTAATAAATTTATCCCTTTGTGATGGTTCTCAACCAAAATTAGTTTTGATATGGTCAAAGTTGGCTCCTAGACAAGATAGCTTCCTAGGTGGTTCACTTAACTAGGTGTCACAAGTTATCTAGAAGTGAGCTCAGTTTGTTAAGGTTTCTTAAGGAGTATCCCGAATTTACTTCACCCCCTTCAAGAATAGTGGAAAATAAATGCATCCATTATGTACTCTCACTAGGGTCATGATATGGATAAATATGATGCTAATTCTCACGTGTATCACTAGACAAGAAGGTATTTTGGAAACATTATTATTTCTTCCACAAGGTTCCATCTTGAATGGACTAATTTGGGGTTCCTACAACCACCCCGATTGTTGTATCTTAAGGCTTATGCCAAAGGGGTTATTTCCTAGTTAAATGGACATGGTGTACCCTTATCTGAACCTGCAAATAAATTATTTTGATTGTGGTGTATTTTTATCTTGTATACTTAATGTTGTTTTCTTGAACACCATTTGGCAACCTACATGGAAACTATATTAGTATTTTTAATTTGTCTCGATCCTTCATTCTTCGACAAGTGTTTAGGTCCTACACGAAGGATTTAGTAGTTTTCCATACACATAAAGAGGATGAATGTCATTTTTGATTCTCAAGATCATCCTAGGATGCAAGAGAAGAGCATACATGATGAAAAATACAACTACGAATTCAGCAATGGAAAATACTTGATTCAAACACAAAATTTGTGCATTTTAACCAAAACTGACATTCTATTCAACATTTTTCAAGGCAAAAGAGATATTAAATTTTTTTCTGATTCCCAAGATCACCTAGAAGGTATGAGAGAAGAGCATACGTGACTCCAATCTCATTATTAATCATGCAATGTTAATTGAATCCCTTTAAACAAATCAAACCAATTTAGAAAAAACATGCTAATAAAACCTGTAAAATAAAAGTTAGTCTTCAATTAAAATCTTCAAGGAATCAATTAATCTTGAAAACACATTTTTAAATTTTTTAAAGAGAATAAAAAATCTGAACTGTGATGCGTACGCTCAACTATGGGTGTGTACGTTTGCTTCAGGATGTGTACACCCCTATATGTAAACTGATAATGAGCTAATGGATATGTGGCCAGAGAGTTGTGTATGTTATCCTTTAGATGTATAATCCCACAGATAAAATGGTCAAAGAAACAACACTAGCACATACATATGATCGGCTATAGGTGTGTACACCAGGGTTTAAACACATATGCTAGCAGATAGAAACATCAGAAAAATCAGAAGACAAATTGTCCTGTATGCCAGCAATGAGATGTATATGTTGGAATTTAGAAATGTATGCCCATAGAGTCAAAATGGGTAAAAAAAGCACTACCAGATGGGTATGTCAAAGTATGAACATCTACACTTGGGGTCAGGCATATGCACTAGAAGGAAAAAAAACTGAAATACACAAAGGGTGGGATATCATGTATGCTAGCAAAATGATGCATACGCTAGACCGTAGACACATAAACTAGCATTTGGATGTATACGCCTAGGTTTGGATGTGTACGCACATCTACAGTTTTGTGTATGCATGTACCTGGAAGTGATTTCAAAACATGGTAAATGACGTAACCGATCTCAAAAATCTCATTTTTTTTAATATTTAGCTCAAAATTGACAATAACCCATCTAAATTAGATCTATAAGCAAGACTCAACACATGTAAAGTTAGAAAAATCATAAGAAATTAAAGATTAATTCACACTTGTGCATATCAAATGTTAGCCAAAAATTTAAATAACAACAAAATTTAAACCATAATGCTAAGAGACTAAGGATCTGTCCCACCAGGCATGTAAAAATGTGTGTAAGAATAAGTTAGCTATGCAATTAAAATCAAGACTAATACCTAATATCCTCAATATAATGCTAAACTAAAATCTATGCACTATCATTCTTAGAGATTAAACAAGACTAATCGACCAACATCTTTGCATTCAAACATGAATAAACATGAAACTAATATGCTAAGTAATTAATCTCTATCTCTATTGAATGTTAATCAATGGAATGAACCTATTTAGATCTTTAGCAATCAAAAGGGTTGGTTGTATGTTTGAATCCCAAAGGTTTCAAGAATGGAGTCTTATCAATCCATGGCTACAATAAAACTTGAAAAATCTCCATATAATTTCAAACTTGTATGGATGAATGCAAGAAATGAAGATAGCTAGTTCCTCTAATGGAAGAATGCTCTAAGATGATAAAATGGCTATAGTATAGGCTCTATGCTCATTTAGGTGTAAGTAGAATGGTAAGAGAAGGGATCCTTATATAACCCAATGGATAAAATAATCTCTACATCCATATACATGTGGGATAATATCTAGGCTGAGTTAGTTGGGGGTGACTATGGTTGAAAAAGGGGTTGATTCAACTTTAGAAGAATTTAGTTTGTCATTTAGTGGCTCATGAGGTTTGAGGGGATTTATTAATTAACCCAAGTGATTAATTAATAGGTGAGCAAAAATTATAGGATCTTTTAGAAGAACAATTAGTATGAATTAGGAAATACGAAAGAGTTTAGACTAAATAAATAATGATTCATTTATCTAATAGAACAAGAAAATTAATTAAGAATAATTAATTAATTCAAGTAGAAAGGGGTTTAATTAATGGAAGGTCATTAATTTTCATCTTTTGGGATACAAGAGTCAATTAATTAGCATAATGTAATTATTTAATGATGATAGAAGAGAAAGTGTGTGATATTAGCAATACATGTTCAATTTGTGGAAAAGGGGATAATTAGCACAATTCAAGAATTTAAATTTTTGGAGCTAAATTGTAGGTGTCTATCGCACCGGATATCAAGCAATTTGAAAGGGAAAATAAGAGATACAAATTTTTATTTGAACAACCCTTGGTAAGAGAAGGTGATCATATATCTAAGAAATAAAAGAATAAGAAGGCTGAAGTGATTGATCCTTCCATGCTCACTAAGGAACAATGAATAACTATTGTTGAGCCCCTAAAATGACTAAGTACAAAAGAAAATGATGATTGCACATGGAAGGTACTATGGAGGAAAGTGCATGGGTGAAGGAACACAAGGAGAGGTAGATTGGTGCACGAGAGAAGGAAAATGGTTCAAGGGTTTAAGGACTTAGCCGAATTTCAGTTAAAGGATATCCCATGCAAAACGCATCAAGATACGGATAAGCATAATGTTGACAAGGTTGTTACATAGAGACTTGAGGCTCAATAAAAGAAAATTTAAGGGAATCTTTATGGTTATGAGATGGAAAATGGAGTTTTTTTGGATAACTAGCACATGCACAACTTTGGCACTTTAGTAGAACAAAATATGATGACATTGGGCATACGGGCCTACTTCTAGAATGATGATCAAGCGAGCTTCCATCCTATTTAAGTAAGCATTGGGATCTAAAATATATAGAGTTAAATGGTATAGGGTGTTTGTAGAGGCTGAGTGTGTATGCAATGGTGGATTGGTGGTGATAAATATGTAATGGCTCTAGGGGTAATATAGGGTTTCTAGTTGTAGGATGTTATTATCTTGATCTATCCAGTATGTTATGGCCTTTTTGATGTAATATGGTTATTGCAAACACTTTTAAATAAATATATGAAGGGTTATTATGAATATCTTTGTTCATGGGTTCAAACCCTAGTGTATTTCATATTTCTCATGATGCAAATTTGGTTCTCTTATGTTGTTGCAATGTTTACATTTATATCATGGTGTATTTATGCTTAGAACTAGTAGAGTAAATGTTTCTATTTCTATTCTGCAACATTCCTCCATTAATGGCAAAGCATTGTTACAAAGATCACATATAAAAGGGACTCGGCACCCACGTGCACCTTGGGTGAGCACCCATCTAATGTTGGGTGATAGGCTAACATGTTTGGGATCTTAAGGGAGAAGGTAAACAAGGCTACATCTTGGTTGTATTGTCGGGACCTCTTTTGATGTTGTTATAAGAATGGTGTGTGATGAAAAAATGATTGACCTTGGACATCATCAAGACTTGGCTTAAAATCATGGAGGATGAGTTTGATCAGTGATTTAACACTTGACATGAGTTTGATTCATCTAAATGGGTAAAGGAACACCTATATCATGAGCTCTATGAGACATTATTTTTTTGTTTTCCAGTAGATTTATATGAATGGTTGTCAGCATAGACAAAAAGGTAGAGCTGGTATAATAGACCTCAAGTTTGGACCCAAAAATATTATGAGAGGTTGCATGACGCTGATCTTATCTAGACTCATGTTTTTGATCATTAATGAAGTGGAGTGTTGACTAGCTATACCTTGGAATACGTAGTTTCTATGTATTATTGCCCAGAGATTGCTGAGTTTGAGTTCTTATGGGAGCCAAGAGGACCATTATTTTGTGATATACCATTAGCCATTAATATCTTGATCATCACTCTGATTATGGAGGAATTTCCTATGGATGGATAACTTCCCATTAGGTGTGGGGCATGAAAGCTAGTGTGATAAGAGATGGTGGATCCTACAGTGGAAGCAGAGAGATAAAAGAGGTAGCTCAAGTATAATTAAGCATGAGAAAAGGAGTTGGAAATATAATGCAAAGTTTTTGGAGTGATGTATTTATGAAGGTAGAAGTTATGGGAAGGATTTGAGGTTCACATGGAGGGCATGTGACCATAGCATTCTATGTTACCCTATGTTGGTAAGCGCGGGAGAAAAAACCCCTTGACTTCTTATGAGATCTCATCATATGAAGAAAGGAGGAGATAAGTAGGTGCACATCTTATCCCACCTGGTGACTAAACCTTGGGTCTTAGTTTTCCAGTATCTGAGACAAGTACTTCTAGTCCAGTCAGTGTTGGTGAGAAAGTACCATCAGGTGGATATTGTTTTAAATTACACCCATCTATGATAGCACATAAATTTCTAGTGTTTGAAGTTATTTTTTTTGGCACATCATTTGGATGAGGTGTGGGTGCACACAATGTGGGGAACATGTCTAAGATTGGTTCAGTATCACAGACTATCAGAAAATAGTTTAGTACGACAGTGGGTACATAGAGTGTAACTGCATCAGGACCCTTACCTACAATGGGAGGAGGATCTGGTGGATTTGAAAGAATAGGAGCTAGTGAATCTAGTGGATCTAGTGGCGGAGGTAACACCAGAGGGAATCAAGGTCTTGGTGGAAAGGACTACAATACCATCAACAACTGTTTTATGCGATGTCTCTACATCTACCTAATTACAAGGGAATTTAATATTTCATGGATCATGTACACAAGTGTAAATTGTTATGGCAAGCTAAGGGGGTCACTCCCCTATAAGGAAAAGCAAGTCAATTTGCAACTACATTGCAAGGGAACATGCATAGATGGTACCTAAAGGATGACCTCCATCAGATGGTGGTTGATTATACTATGCTACATGATGAATTCTTGGTAGAATTCCACATTCCTGAGTTTGAGCAAAAGAGCATCAGTGAATTAATGGAAATTCAACAAGGGATGAGAGAGAGTTTGTTGAAGTATGATGCGTGCTTTAAAACTCTTCTTTCAAAATTTTCTTATGGAATCCATCCATCTTAGCATGATCAATGATTTTTTGGGGGATTTATCATGCCTTTGAGATGAGTGCTTTCCCACAATAATTTAAAGAATTTTTTTGAGGTCTTAGATGTTGCTTTGCGCAATGAGGCTATCACAAGCATTAACAATGGGGTAAGAACATTTTTACAATCACATATCACTGCCATGATGAAGAAACTTGAGAAATGTTTTCTGAACTCAGCTCATGAGACTTGCGGTGGACTATGGTACATGGATTATGAGGTAAAAGGAAACAAAAAATATAGTTTCCCATGAAAGATGGTGTGTGTTGTGTTATTGGATTGTGAGATCTATCATAGAGATCATGATCCAAGTAGATGCCCATTATTGTAGTGCATGCTATGCAAGAATGTGTCTTCTTATTATAATATTTTTTCATCTACGACACATGATATAAATGAATTCTAGTTGATAGATGAAATCCATGATGTCATTGATATTGGTGTGCACCAAAGTAGCACTGGAAGAAATTCTAAGAATGGAATTCGTAAGTTTGAAGGTCACAGAAATGGAGGTGGTCAAGGGAGAGGCTTTCATGGAGGATTCAGAGTCTATGGTAATAAATGAGGTAGGAGTGAATTTCCCCATGGAACTTTTTACAATTTTGTATCTACTGAACACTACAAGCGCGAGTGTTTAGATTTTTTATAATGATCATGGTGCAGGAAGAAGCATAAGTATGAGGAGTTCCCTGAGTTATATGATCACATGAGCAAGAACTAGAAGAGGGATAGGGGTGTGGGAATGGTTAGTATGAAGTGATCTTATCAATTACAGATGCCTAGGGTGGCACATGACTCAAATTTGGAACCTGTCCTAATAATTAGGCGTGCGCTGGCCAAGTGTGCCAGGGAGGAACCAAAGCAAGGACCTATCATTACCAGAGAAGAAGTATTACATGGGAATTATCCTAATCCAACTCATCAAAAGGAGGTTTACCAAGAGACCATGGAGGTGATTAGAAACCTGTAAGGGGAGATTCAGTGTTTCAAGGAACAATCTAGTAAGTTAGAGTAGAAGAAAATCATTGAGGTCCTGTAAAAGGACATGGATGAGGTTAGAGAAGTGTGTAAGATGTTGTGCGAGGAGAATATTATCCCTCTATTAAAATATTGGCTAAGAGAAAACATCTCGTGTGATCAAGGTGAGCATGAGAGGCAGGTCTTACATGTAAATCTTCCCCCTCATAGTATTAATTATAACAAGGAAATCACATTGAATGCAGTTGTGAATGGATGGATCTTGAGAAATATTATGATTCACATGCATTTTGGGGTCAATATTATCACTTTAGATGCATGGAATCATATGGGAATACCCCCATTAAAGCCATCTTCATTTTTTTTGTATATGGAAAATAGGACGAAGGCTATGCCCATTGGAGTATTGAAGGATGCATCTATAACCATCCAAGGGAAAAAGTTTACTAGAAACTTTGAAGTCTTAGCGCTTGCCAAGGAAGAAAACTTTCCAGCCATACTTAGAAGCCCCTCGTGTTATAAGAATAATGTTAACTTGTACTTTAACAAAGGGTACATAAGTTTTGAAAACAAAGAGGAGCACATCGTTATTCCATTAATAGATGGGAATTCTACGACCTATATAGAGCCTTTGGGAGAAGAGGACCTAGATAGAATCTATTTACACACCATTAGAGACCTCAACATTGTTCATCCATAAAGAGGAGTCATTCAAGGGGAATATTCTTAGTCCATGAGTGATACAACTAGAATTGCATGTGATAATTGGGCACACGGGACCTATGAGATGATTAGGAGACAATTGAAGGGAACTGTGACTCTCATCACTAGGGAGATCTCGGTTAGGAACCTGGGAGGAAATAAGTTATTGAGGTACACTCGAGAGAGTAACCCTGATGTATTTTTGTGTGTGACACATACATAATGAACCTTTTAGGAAGAAAGGAGAAATATTCTAACTTATAACTTACACAAAACATTAGTGCATTGGTGGGTAACCCATAAGGACAACATTTTAGAGTGACACAAAGTGATAATCATGCTCTCTGTTAGGTTTCTGAGGAGCAATGCACCCTCTACAATAGAAAACTATCATGGGAAGGATTCAACCTCATTCCACATTCAAGAGTGTGAGAGAACTTGGATGATGAACATGGAAGCCTTTCCTCCTTCACTATTGGTGCATAAGTTCTATTTTACCCTAAAGGGTTGCACGCGTGTGTGGTATATTCATTCATAGATGCATCATCAGACATGAAACTAGTAGGAACTGACAACAGATATTATTGAAAATTTTAAGTATCAAAGTTTGAAGCCATTAGTGAATGAGGCACTGTAGGTAGTCAAACATCTTACTATGGGAGATAGCACCATGGCTCAGGACTAAATCCTAGAGTTGTTAGAAGAAACTGAGTTGGGGGCGCACTTTGAAGAGGAACCAAAAGAAGAGACGAAGGAGGTACAGCTTGAGCGAGCCTTCCTGGAGAAAGAAAAAGGGAAGTTATTATATTTGATAGATGATAAGGAAGTGGAAAATTTAGATGTTAACCATACTATAGGTATTCACAAAGTAGTATAAAATTTAGATGAGAAAATGTGTGCATACCATGAGCCTTTGAAAAAAAAATAAGGTTAACATTGGTATAGAGATAGAGCTAAAGGAAGGTGTCATTGAAGATTAATGGAAGGAATAAGAAGTTTCGAAAATCATTTATTTACTACGTGAATTCCAAGATTTGTTCTCATGTGGGTACCACGAATTAAAGGGATTTCAACACTCACTAGGGGAAATGAGGATTAAATTAAAAGAGGGTGTGTGCCCATTTCGGAAGAGACCTTATAGGATGAATTTGAATCTACGGGTCAAGGTTAAAGAGGAGATTGATAAAATGATAAAATTCAGTATCATCGAGGCAATTGAATAATCTGAATGGGTGAGTCCAATGGTAATTAGCATTAAAAAGGATGGAAGGATAAGGATTTTTTACGACTATAGGGATTTGAATGTTGTGTGTGTCATAGATCCTCTTCCAACCCCATTTACTGAGGATATTTTGAAGGGTGTCATAGGGTGAGAGATCTATTCTTTCACAGATGGATTCTCCTGATATTATCAGGTGATAATTCCAAAGGAATACCACGAGAAGACTAATTTCACCACTAAATGGGGAATTTTTTCTTAAATGGTAATTCATTTTGGATTGAAGAATGTGCCTAATGTGTTTTCACACATTGTAGTACAAGCCTTTCAAGACTTCATCCATAAGTTTCTACAAATTTACCTGGATGATTGGATGGTGTATGGGTTAGTAAGATACCACTTTGTTAATTTGAGGTTGATGTTTGAGAGATGTAGGTAGTTGAGTATCTTTCTTAACATTAATAAATGTGTCTTTTCTACCCCATTTGGCACTTTACTAGGTGACATCATATGTAAGGAAGGCTTATTGGTAGACCTATAAAAGTGTTTGTTATCTTGGGTTGGGAGGAGCCTACCAATCAAATCACTATGCGTGGATTCTTAAGGCACGCAAGATATTATAGGAAATTTATCAAAGGCTATGCCAAGATTTTCGTGTCGCTGGAAGAGTTGTTGAAACATAAAGGTAAATTCCATTGGGGAGAGATGCATCAGATGGCATTTGAAACACTGAAGGATAGACTTACCATTGCACCCTTATTATGTTTTCCCTCTTTGGGTAAAACTTTTCACATGCATGTAGATGCATCAGGTATGACGATTGGAGAGGTCTTAGCATAGTCTAGAGAGGGGATTGTTGACCATCCCTTGTTTTTTACTAGTAGGAAGTGTTGGTCATTCAAATGTGCACCTGCATATTAGATCTAAAAGAGCCGAGCTGTTTGAGACAACAATGGAACCATCTCTAATTTGTGAGACCTTGCATGATTGAGATGGATCTCTAAATAAGTTTGGTTCCTCTATCTATTTTTATTGCTACCAAGGAAATTTTTAGTGGTAATTTTTTTGTAATTTCATGAAAAATCAAGGATTATGGAAATTCAAATTGGTGAATATTATGTGATTCATAGCTAGCTTATTCTCCAAAATTTTTTACCAACATTTCCCTTATACTATTGATTCCTCATATATTTTACAAATATATAAGATCTTATGAATGTAATTTGCCAGCATTTCGAATCATTTCATGCACATATTTGCCGCAGTAAACATAAGTAACCTCTCAGTCATCTAAATTAGATCCATCCAACCCCTGAGTAATGCAATCCTAAGCCATCCAACCCTTGACCATCCAACACCTAACTCATCCAACGCCTTAGTTGTCTAACCCTAAGCCATCCAACCCCTTAGCCATCCAACCCTTAGCCGTATAACCTTGTATCATCCAACCTAGAGCCATCCAACCCTTAACTCATCTAACCCCTTAGTTGTCCAATGCTGAGCCATTCAACCTTGAGCCATCCAACACCTAGTTATCCAACCCGTCATCCATTCGACCCATCAATCATCCATCCCCTCAACCATCCAACCCCTTAGTTTTCTAACCTCTCAGCCGTGAGAAGTCTAACCGCTCAGTCATCCAAATTTTTTCTGTCCAACCATAGAGCCATCCAAGCCTTTTCCATCCAATCCTTTACCATCCAACCACTACCATCTAACCCTACACCGTCTAGTCTTAGATCTTTCTAACATAAGAGTCATCCCTAAGTAGTCATGGATACTAGAAATCAGGGTAAGAAGGTTACTAATTCATCCAGTTCAAAAAAGGGTGAAAATACTTTGCTTGGTTATTTTGGAAAATCACAAAAAATGAAGGGGGTTTCTGAATCAACTGAAAATATCGGTATGTGGCATGTGTTATTTATAGGCTATTTAATCTGACAGTATTTAATAATTATGTTTTTCATACTTCTCTTATAACTGTTTGTACTATGTAAAAAATTAACTATAGATAAAATTAATACTATATTTGTAATAATTTTATAGAATCATATGCAAAAATTTCAAAAATTCCTTCAAAAAATAATCAATTTAAAGATATCAATGATCCATTCTATGTTGAGGAAAAAACTATGTCCCTTGATGACATAGAAGTATAAGAAAATTCATCGAATTCTCATGATACACCAGCAGATGAAGCTTCTACTCCAAGGTCTATTTCGAGATAAAGGAGACTTGAGAATAAAGATATTCCTACTGAGACCCGAGATGTAGAAGTTGAATGCTAAGATAAATAAATAAAATATGTCAAAAGAAAGAGGACAAACTAGACAATTGGAAGGAAATTCTAGTTCGATTGGGCTGCAAAATTTCTGTTTATTGAACCTGTGTACATTGAAAATGGTAATGATGTTCCATCATAATGTCAATGAAAAATATGTGGTTGAAAAAAAAAAGGTAAGGATCATATGATGCAACTCAAACTGGACACAATTGAAAAGCATTGTCGGAAAATATACATTTCCTAAAAGAAAAAGGATGGCAACATAGTCAGAACACATAAATGGAAAGATGTAAAAGAGTGTCGACATGTCAAATACGCAAAAGAATATGAAAAGGAATAAAAAAATATGAAATATGTGAATGAAAAAGGTGGTACCATAGTAGCAAGTTTGAAAAAATCTATGGAGGAAGAACTACATCCTAAAAGTATTAGTTTTTCTACTATATTCCATAATATTTAAAAGAGGAAGACCGATGTTAGATTTTAGAGAAAATATAATTATGTATCAGGTTATTAGTGAACATAACATTCTTCAATCTCATTAGACAGATACCAGTGGCTTGGAAATTGCACAATGTCTATATATAATAGAAAAGGAGTATCTAAAACTACGTGTTCAAAAGACTAATCATATTTCCCTTTCAATAGATGAGATTACTAAAGTTGATAATACTTCATGGATTTGTATTCGTGTTTACACATTTGCTAATGAAATAAGAAATAAACACCTCTTAACAATTCATAAAATGATTGAGAATTACAATTCTAAAAATATTTATAAGTTGGTGGTCTCAAATCTGAATGATGTCACCGAAATGGATGACTTTTCCATTGCAACAAAATTAGTTTGCATCGGAGATGATGGTGCAGATATAATCTAGGGAGCCAGAAATGGTCTCTACTGGTTGTTATCCATTATATAGCTCACAGAACTAATCTAGGTTACAAAATTGTGAGCACATTTTAAAATGTAGATAGAGTGGAGGAATTGATATGTGAGTTGTATGCTTATTATTCTAGCAGTCCAAAGAGATTTTTGGAATTTCATAAATTTGTAATTGGACTAACAGAGGGAAAAATATTCTCAAAGATGTAGATACCAGATGGATATCTATGTATGAACCTACCTGTAGAATATTTGATCAATATCCTTCATTAATAGGATATATGTATAAATACCACAATGATGTAGATAAAGCTAAATATCTATTGTGGCATCTAATATACATAGAAACTTATTTTCCCCATGTTTAGGGAGCTTACTATCTTAATAAATCATGCTCAAGATTATTCTTTCTACATAAAAAATTTCATAAGACTCAAAAGACATGTGTGTTTGAGTCTCAAAATTTTATATATTTCTGATGGTAGTTTTCAGGGTACTTTTGAAAATTGGAGTGCATTGACAGATTTGAAAAATCCCAAGTGCTTCTTAAAATACAATATACATGATCATTTGTGTATAACAACACATGGAAAAGATATTCCACTTCATATGTTCTAAAAAAGAGTTGATATGGTTGTCTCAGAAATAGAAGAAGTAATAGTGACACGGAATCTATATGATACAATATTAATGGAAACCAAGAATAAGTTGAGAAATATCTCTAAATTGTTAGCTAAAGAGATCTAGGAAAGATTAAAAAATGATAAAATACTTGAAGCAATGGGATTTTTAAATCCATAGTTTTGGAATTTGTCTAGCGGGAAACCTTATATATCTATTAGTCCTTTATTTGTCAAAAACATGAGTGATCTAACTGACCATTTCTCTAAGAATGAAGAGATAAGCAGAGTTTCTGTAGAAGGTATTTTACAAAGAAAAATATGTAGTTCCAAGTCAATGGATTTTGATAATATTATGATACAAGAAGTTCACCTTCTACAAAACCCATAGGATTATGGTGTCATCAAAAGGATTTGGAAGGATATTTGTTCCAGTAGTATTCTAAGTGAATATTTGAGCAAGTATATTAAGTTGCATGAACTCTGTCAAACTATGATTCTTGGTTCTGTGGAAGATGAGAGGGTTTTTAGTGCACTATATTTTTAAATTTGAAATTTCAAAATAGATTGGATAGGATTCTAGAATGTTGTCTAAGGTTGTATGTATCACATTATTTAGTGGAGTATTTCCTTTATGATAGAGCACTCGCGTTATGGAATTCACTAGTAGAAATAAGAGGAGTTAGTAATATTCTACATAAGCGAGGGGATGAAGAAAAATCCAAAGATCATTATATAGTTGATTTCCAAGACACAAATGAAAGTGTTGATTCAGGACTGTTTCAATTCACATAGATTTCATTACAATAATTTAATGTAATAAATTATAACTATTGATGTATTTCATATAGATATTACAACTTTCAATAAATGCAATATTATATTTGTCTTTATTTGATCCATTTCCATTGGAACAATGTCACTATCATTTTTTATTCTACCATTTGTTTTTTAAATTGAGATAAGGAAATATTTGTCTTTTATATATGTTAATTGATTTATTTTACTTCTTCAAGAAATCAGAAACGTAAATGTATTAAATAAAACAAAATTAAGTAAATTTAGGCAACATTTACGTAAACAAAGAGACAGAAACATCATTTATATTATGTAGAAATCAAATAACAATATATAGTTACAATTCCAATTCCCAAAGTACTCTTGAAATCATTCTCTCATGGGACAGATTACTTTATGAAGAAAAGTACAAATTCATAAAGCATTATCGGCCAATACAATTACAAAAAGGGGATTGTCATAAATTTCAAAGCTTCCGAAAAAGTTATGTCATATAAGGACACATTACGCAGTCATCCTCTTTTCCCCCTATGATTTTGAATCATAGTTTTCCTTACGTTTGCCACATAGAATAAAGAAAAAAAACATTGGTTGGCCACTATCTTTTCATTCCTACACCAGTGTCAGAATTGTAACAACACACCTGTCACATGTTGAACTTCACTAACATATTGAATTTTTTATGTAGCAGGAGAAGATTGATATTTTTATTCTGTTAGAGGTGGAGGAGTCTAATGTGTCTGTAAATAATTATCTATTATAAATTTTGATGCCTACAAATATCTTTTTGCGATATTGATGTTTTCAAGAATATTTTGTTCCTCCCTTGCTATGTTTATTGCTGAAAAAAGTGTTGCATCTGTGTCTATCTTTTCCTTCAATAATACTTCTGGATCCATCTTATGATGCTTGATTATCCTTCTCAAAGTATTATTTTGTTTATTTATTACTATGAGTTTTTCCTTCAACTTTACAAATGAATTTAGGGTTTTGCGAGCATTCTTTAAATGTGCTTCAAATATAACCGCTTTTTAAAAAAAAAATCATATTTTTCCTGCAAAACATAAATATAAAATTTTTAGTCTATTAGATAAGTTAAAAAATATATTGAAGTGCTTATAATATTAGGATTTTATATTTAAAACATAAATCCCACTCCCCATAACTTTTTCTTTTCCTACATTTACTATTAAAACATTTGTCTTGTCTTTAGCCCATTTGTTGTAGTAAGCATGTGCTTCACCATTCAGATTCTCCAACCTGTTTAACATTATGTCTATAATTTCATCATTAAAAATATTATTATAGGAAATTATCCCTGACTGGGAAAAAGAATTTGAAAATAATAAAGTTACCATCAACCTGCACATTGTAATGAGACTCCAAAAACTATTTGTTTTTGCCTATGAGGACAACCTTTGTAGTAATAGGTGACTTATTTTTGAATGGTAACATAGTTAACTAATGTACATCTGTGGGCTCAATTGTGAATGAAATTTTATGACATATTGGATGCAGGAGGAGAATGGAAAATTTTCCATCATTATCATTGTAAGAGGTGAGAAGTTAATCAAGCATTGAAGTATCGGTATCGAATTAAGGCATGTCCACAAGCCCGGTAAATTCTGATTTTTCGAGCCAATCCATTTATGTGTCTTTTATTTTTAGTAGGGATACAATCTATGGGAATATGAGGTTTTTATATTGGAATTTGGGTGTAGGAGTAGATGTGGCACTTTTGATTGTTGAAATATGGGAGAAATTTTAAAATTGGAGAGCGTAGAGTACTGGAAATTTTCGTAGAAAAGTGAATAAATTAATCTTGTAGGGTATTTTATAGGTTTATGAATGGGTCAAAGGACATGTGGCATAAAACTATTGGATAGCCAAGGTGGCCATCCAACCCATAAATAATAAACCCATCCAATACTTAGCCATCCAACCATTAGCCATCCAACCCCTCAACTAACCAACCCACCATCCAACTACTCAATTGTCCAACCCACCAATCCAACCCTTATCCATCAAACCCCTCAACTATCCAACCCACCCATCTAAACCCTCAACTTTCCTTCTCACCCATGCAACCCTTAGCCATCCAACCCATGGTCGTCCAACCCATCAACCATCTAACCCACTTATCCAACCCCTTACTCGTCCAACCCACCCATCCAACCCTTCACCATCACATAAACCTATCCAACCCACCCGTCCCACCCACCTGTCTAACCCCTTAACCATCCAACCCACACTTCCAACCCCATAACCATCTAACCCATCTTTCCAACACTTAGCCATCCAACCCATCCGTCCAACCCTTAGCCATCCAAACCTTAACCATCCAACCCCTGAACCATCCAACCCACCCAACCAACCTTCCCACCCAAACTACATGCTAACCTACCCGGCCTACTTTGCAAAACAAGGGAAAATTTCTCTCTACGAAATCGCCTTTGCCACAATTTTTTTTTTCATAAATTCACCAACAATTCAACAATTGTTTTTTAAGATTTGCCACAATTTCTAAACTAATTTTTCATAGGGATATTCTTAAAATTAACCCTATGCTAGAGTATACCAAGGAATTGTTAGAATGTGTGTAGAATAATGTTACAATATAGACACTTAGACCAAGTTTGTAAGAAACAAGATGTAAGTATCAAAATTGTTGCGATACGATACAAGAAAGATAATAGTTCAAAGGAGAATCAAGGTGATGAATCACTCCTAACTATGATTGATGATCTTGAATTGGGTATCAAGATCAAAAATTTTGAAAATGATATGAAAATGTCACCACACACTTTAGACGTTTAATAATCAGCCGCAAACATGGATGAGTGTAAATGGACATAAAAGTGTTGAAAATAATCAATTAGTAACACAAGGTTAGTCACTCTTCTCTTGATCAAAAAAGTGTCAAAAGAAAATGAAGGAAGTGGATCAATTGGGGATGAAGAAATTTTGGCATCACTTCGATAGATTTTTACCTCGTCTTAGGACGTGTGAAAAATTAAAAAAAAATAATTCTTCAAAATCTTTGTGATGAATGATGCGTCATTTCAACTTTAATGGGATATCCTCTTGTTTGAAAAACAATATTTTAAATTCGAGAAATTTCTCCCTTTGTGATGGATCTCAACCCAAATTGAAATTTTTCTCCGAGACAAGATAGCTTCCTAGGTGGTTCACTCAACTAGGTGTCACACTTTATCTAAAAGTGAGCTTAGTTTGCTAAGGTTTGCTAAGGATTATCCTGAATTTACTTTACCCCCTTCAAGAAAAGTGGGAAATAAATGCATCCATCACGTACTCTCATCGGGGTCATGATATGGATAACATTGATGCTAATTCTCACATGTATCACTAGTCAAGTAGGTAGTTAGGAAAACTTCCTGTTTCTTCCACAAGGTTCCCTCTTGCATGGACTACTTTAGGGTTCCAAGGACCACCCCCATTGTTGTAGCTTAAGGATTATGCCAAACGGGTTATGTCCTAGTTAAACGCATGGGGTGTACCCTAGTCCAAACTTGTAAATACAATATTTTGATTGTGGTGTATTTTTTATCTTGTATACTTAATGTGATTTTCTTTAACACTGTTTGGTAACCTACACATAAATTGTATTAGTATTTTTGTTTTGTGTCGATCCTTAATTCTTTGACAAGTGTTTAGGTCCTACATGATGGATTTAGTAGTTTTCTACACACATAAAGAGGATGAACGTTGTTTTTGATTCTCAAGATCAGCTTAGGATGCAAGAGAAGAGAATACGTGATTTAAAATCTAACTACAAATTCAATAATGGAAAATACTTGATTCAAATACAAATTTTGTTCATTTTAACCAAACTTGACATTCTTTATAAAAGTTTTCAAGGCAAAAGAGATATAATATTTTTTTCTGATTCCCAAGATCACCTAGAAGGTGTGAGAGAAGAGCATATGTGACTCTAATCTCATGATTAAGCATTCAATGTTAATTAAATCCCTTTAAACAAATCAAAAAAATTTAGCGAAAACATGCAAATAAAACCTACAAAACATAAGTTAGTCTTCAATTAAAACCTTCAAGGAGTCAATTAATCTCAAAAACATGTTTTTTACAAATTTTAAAGTGAATCACAAATCTGAACTATGATGCATAAGCTCAACTCTGGGTGTGTATGCCTTCTTCAAGATGTGTACACCCCTCTATGGAAATTGACACTGACCTAATGGACACACATCCAAAGAGTTGTGTACATTGTCCTTTAGATGTATACACCAGAGATAGAATGGTCAAAGTAACAACACTAGAAAATATGTACGATTGGGTATAGGCATGTACACTAGGGTCATAATGCATACACTAGCAGACAGAAAGACCAAAAAAATTAGAAGACAGAAATTCATGTACGTCGACAGTCAGATGTATGCACTAGACTTTGGAAATGTACACCCATAGAGTCAAAATGGGTCAAACAAAAGCACTACCAGATGGGTACGTCAGACTACGTCAGGCATATGCACTAGCAAACAAAGAAACCAAAAAACACAAAGGGTATGATATCATGTGCTGGAAAAATGATACATACGCTAGACCCTAGACACATATGCTAGCATTTGGATGTGTATGTCTAGGTTTGGATGTGTACACACCTCTGTCATTTTTTTGTATGCATGGACTTGGAAATGATGTCAAAACACGGAAAATGACTTAATCGATTTCAAAAAGCTCAATTTTTTTGGATAGCTAGCTCAAAATTTATAATAACCCATCTAAATTAGATCTATAAGAAAGACTAAACAAATGTAAAGTTAGAAAAAATCATAAGAAATTCAACATTAATTCACACATGTGCATATCAACGGTTAGCCAAAAATTTAAATAACAAAAAAATTTGAACCACAATGCTAAGGGACTAAGGATCCGTCCCACCGAGTGTGCAAAAATGTGTGCAAGAATAAGTTAGCTATGCAAGTAAAATCAAGACTAACACCTAATAGCCTTAATATAATGCTAAACTAAAATCTATGCACCATCATGCTTAGATATTAAACAAGACTAATATAACAACATATTTACATTAGAACATGAATAAACATGAAACTAATATGCTAAAAAATTAATCTCTCTCTATTGAATGTTAATAAATGGAATGAACCTATTTAGATATTTAGAAATCAAAATGGTTGATTGTATGTTTGAATCATAAGGTTTTAAGAATGGAGTCTTATCAATCCATGGCTACAAGACAACTTGACATATCTCCATATGAATTCAAACTTGTATGGATGAATGCAAGAAATGAAGATAGCTAGCTCCTTTAATGGAAGAATGCTATAAGATGATAAAATCACTATCGTATAGGTTCTATTCTCATTTAGCTGGTAGTAATTGTAGTAGGAATCCAATCTATTGGAATCTGAGGTTTTTATATTGGAAATTGGGTGTAGGCTTAGATGTGGCACTTTTGATGTGAACGATGGCGAAATTTTCCAATTGGCGCGGAGAGTCTGGGAAATTTGCGTAGAAAAAGGGAATAATTAATCTTGGAGGGTATTTGAAGGTGTATGAACTGGGTTCCAAAGGCCATGTGGCATAAAACGATTGGGATAGCCAAGGTTGGCATCCAACCCATAAATAATAAACCTCCCTATTATCCATCCACACCCATTAGCCATCCAACCCCTCAACATAACCAACCCACCATCCAACTACTCAATTGTCCAACCCCCAATCAACTCTTAGCCATCAAACCCCCTCAACGAATCCAACCCCACCATCTAACCCTCAACTTTCTTCTCACCCCATGGCAACCCTTAGGCCATCCCACCCATGGTCGTCCAAACCCATCACCATCTAACCCCTTATCCACCCCTACCTCGCCAACCACCAATCCAACCCTTCACCATCACATAAACTATCCATACCCACCCAGTCCCACCCACCTGTCTAACCCCTTAAAACCATCCAACCCACACTTCCAACCCATAATCCATCTAAACCCCGAACCCATCTTTCCAACACGTTAGCATCCAACCCATCCGTCCACCCTTAGCCATCCAACCTGAACCATCCAACCCCTGAACCAGCCAACCACCCAACCCACTCGTCCCACCCAACACTCCTGCTAACCTACCCTCCACTTTGCAAACAGGGAAAATTTTCTCTCTACTACGAAATCGCCTTTTGCACAATTTTTTTTTCATAAATTCACCACAATTCAACATGTTTTTGTAAATTTGCCCACAATTCTAAACTAATTTTTCATAGGGATATCTTAAGTAATTAACCCTATGCTAGATATACCAGAAGTTTAGAAATGTGTGTAGAAAAATGTACAAATAGACACTTAGCCAGTTTTAAACAAGATGTAAGTATCAAATTATTGCGATACGCTACAAGAACGATAATAGTTCAAGGAGATCAAGGTGATGACTCCTCCTAACTATGATTATGAGCTTGAATTGGGTATCAAGATCAAAAATTTGAAAATGATCTGAAATGTCACCAGCACACTTTAGACGTTTTTTTTAATCAGCCGAAACATGGATAGTGTAAATGGACATAAAAGTGTTGAAACTAATCATTAGTAACCTCAAGGTTATCACTCTTCTCTTGATCAAAAAAGTGTCAAAAAAATGAAGGAAGTGAGATCAATTGGGATGAAAAAATTTGGGCAGCCCCAACTTTTTTTTTTTCGATAGGATTTTACCTCGTCTTAGGACTGTGAAAAATTAAAAAAAAATAATTCCTTCAACTCTTTGTGATAATGATCGTCCTTTCAACTTTAAATGGATATCCTCTTGTTTTGAAAAACCATATTTAATTCGAGAAATTTCTATCTCCCCTTTGTGTGGAATCTCAACCCCAATTGAAATTTTTCTCCGGGACATATATCTTCCAGGTGGTTCACTCAACGAGTGTTCACACTTTATCTAAAAGTGAGCTTTTTGCTAAGGTTTTTGCTAAGATTACCGGATTTACTTACCCCCCCTTCAAGAAAGTGGAATAAGCCTCCTCACGTACTCTCATCGGGGTCAATGATATGGATAACATTGATGCTAATTCTCCACAATGTATCACTAGTCAATAGTAGTAGGAAAAACTTCCTGTTTCTTCCACAAGTTCCCTCCTTGGCATTGACTACTTTAGGGTTCCAAGGACCCCCCCATTGTTGTAGCTTAATGATTATGCCGAACGGGTGTATCCTAGGAAACGCATGGGTGTACCCTAGTTCCAACTGTAAATAAATATTTTGGATTGTGAGGGATTTGTTTTATCTTGTAATACTTAATGTGATTTGTTCTTTAACACTGTTTGGTAACCGACACATAAATTGTATTAGTAGTTTTGTGTTTGTGTCGATCCTGAATTCTTTGAACAGTGTTTAGTCCTACATGTGGATTTAGTAGTTTGTCTACACACACTAAGAGGATGAAGTTGTTTTTGTTTTTTGATTCGCAAGATCAGCTTAGGTGATGCAGAGATAGATACGTGATTTCAAATCTACTACAAAGTCATAATGGAAAATACTATACTATGATTCACATACAAATTTGTTCATTTAAACCAAATTGACATTCTTTATAAAAGTTTTCAAGGCAAGAGATATAAATATTTTTTTCTGATTCCAAAATCCCTAGAGTGTGTGAGATAAGATCATATTTGACCTAATCTCATGATTAGCAGTCAATGTTAATTAAATCCTTTAAACAATCAAAAAAAATTTAGCGAAACCATGCAAATAAAAACCTCAAAACATAAGTTAGTCTTCAATTAAAACCTGCAAGAGTCATTGCCTCTCACAAACTGTTTTTTTTTTACAAGTTTTAAGTTAATCCCAACATCTGACCTATGACTGCCTAGCTCAACTCTGGGTGTGTATGCCTTCTTTCAAATGTGTACCCCTCTATGGAAATTACACTGCCTAATGAACCCACATCCAAAGAGTTGTGACATTGTCCTTTAGATGTAACACCAGAGATAGAATG